>WOXC01010878.1:0-391252 GCA_011680675.1 Gymnobelideus leadbeateri | reverse complement strand
GCTTGTAACCACTTCCCCTTGCTTCTTCTACATGAGATAGTTTACCCTACCCTGTCTTTCCCCATCTCCTCTTGCCACTTTCCTCTCTCACCTCATAATTTCATCCCTTGAGTATTCTCCCTTCCCAACAGATTCAACCTATGCCCTCTATCCATATACACACACATACACATATGTATTCATATGACCATACTGCCTTCTTCCATTATTTTCATAGTGAGAAAGATATCATCACTCACAGTTATTGTTTTTCCATATAGGAATGTAAATAGTTCAACTTTGATAAGTTCTTTTTGATTTCTTTTCCCTGATTACCTTCTCAGGCATCTCTTGCTTCTTGTGTCTGGATGTCAAATTTTCTATTCAATTCTGTTTTTTCCTCAAGAATGCTTGAAAGTCCTCTATTCCACTGAATGACCATATTTTCCCTGAAACAAAATACTCAGTTTTTCTGGGTAGGTGACCCTTGGGTTCACCTCAGTTCTTTTGCCCTCTGGAATATCATATTCCATGCCCTTCGATCCCTCAGTGTAGAAGCTGCCAGGTCCTGGGCTACTCTGATTGTGTTTCCACAATATTGAAATTGTTTCTTCCTGGCTGCTTGGAGTATTTTCTCCTTGATCTGGGGATTCTGGAACCTGGCTATAATATTCCTGGGAGTTTTCTTTTGGGATCTTTTTCAGGAGGTGATCGGTGGATTCTTTCAACCTCTATTTTGCCCTCTGGATCTAAAACATCAGGCAGTTTTCCTTGAGAATTTCTTGAAGGGTGATTTCTAGGTTCTTTCCTTGATCATGGCTTTCAGGTAGTCCAATAATTTTTAAATTGTCTCTCCTGGATCTATTCTCCAGGTCAGTGGTTTTTCCCATGAGATATTTCACATTGCCTTCTAATCTTTTGTTTGTTTGGATCTGCTTAACAGCATTTTGATTTCTCATAAAGTCACTAGCTTCCATTTGCTCCAGTCTAACTCTGAAGGAATGAATCTCCTCAGTGAACTTTTGAGATTCTTTTTCCATCTGGCAAATTCGACTTTTTAAGGCATTCTTCTCCTCATTGCCCTTTTGGGCCTCCTTTGCCATTTGAGTTAGTCTATTTTTTTTTAACTATTGCAAATATTTTAATAAGTGTCTTCTGCAAGGCATTTAAAACACCAGTTTGTGAGGATAAACTCCATTGGAGAGAGAGAAGACAGAACGCAGGTAGCCACGGAGCTGAGGAATTTTCTTGATTTGGGGTAGGATCTGAGAGTCTACTGTTTTCTGATCAGCCTTGCACTGCTCTGTAATCTCGTATTTCTCTTTTTCTGTGTCAAAAATCTCTCCTTCTTGGTGTCTAGGTTTACGGAGCCTCTTCTTCTTGAAGTAAGCATCAGTAAGATGATTTGGAATTTTCACACCTGAAAGGTTAACTCGGGTAGAAGTGGCAATGACAAATTTCTGATGAGTCCTTCTCAGAGGAACACGGTTGATGGTCAGAGGTCCAGTCACCAGTAGCAAGCCACTAGCCAGTTGCTTTAGGAAAACCACACGCTTGCCCCTGTGGCGGCCAGTGAGCATGATCAGAACCGTACCAGGCTTGATGCTAGCTCGAAGTCTCCTCACATGCTGGCTAAAGGGCTTTTTGCCATGACTTAGCAGCTTTCTAGGCACATCCTCAGTAGGGTAATACCTAGGCATTTTGTGAATCTTTACCACTCGAGTTCCTCCATTCTTATCACCACCAAAAGGCTTTGAGATAGTAGCAGGCACTTTGTCTTTCTCCTTCCTTTCGATCCGGGTTTTGGGGGCAGCATATTTCCGCTTGTACATGGCTCTCCGGGAATACATGGCAGACCTGGAGTATCTACCGATCCCTCGGGCCAGGACGGGGTTACGACTGCAATGCTTTCGAGACTTTTTGGCCTTTTCAGCGACATCTTCCTTTTTTTTCTCTTTTTTTTCCTTTTTGACCCTCTTTTCCTTGAGTGGTTTTTGGTCTGCCATCTTGAGAGACAGGAAAGAGAATTCTAGTCTATTTTTTAAGGTGTTGTTTTCCTCAGTCAGGCTGTTGACTCTCATTTCATACTTTTCCTGCATCCTTCTCATTTCTCTTTCCAATTTTTCCTCCACTTCTCTTATTTGATTTTTAAAGTCCTTCTTAAGGTCCTCTATGGCCTGCAACCCGCTCATATTTTCCCCTGGGGCTTTTGGAGCAGGACTTCTGACCTCACAGTCCTTTTCCCACTCTATGCCCCCAAAATAGGAGTCCAGGGTTGCATTTTTCTGTTTCCTTTGCCTTAGCATGTTGCCACTTAATTACTTGACTTTTGGGCTTGTTGCCACAGTATGTCTTTGCCAACAGACAGGGGAATTTTCCCAAACGTGTGGGAGGGCAACTTCCATTTCTGGCAAGCTGTAAATCCACCCACGACTTCCACCCCAGATCACAATCCCGATCCAGGGAGGTTAAAGCAAGAGCGATTACCCCCCAAGACTGATCACTGGATCTCCCTACAGTTCACAGGCCAGGAGCTGGATCTGCCTCTGAAAACTACAAAATGGCGTGTCTCCTCAGTGGCTTCTAGCCCCCAGGGGAGGAAGCTGACGCATTCCCCAAATACTGGTCCCAAAGTCCATAGGTCACTAACCTCTCACTTTGTCCTAGGCATGTCTATGTTGATAATTCTGGAGTTGCCACAGCTGCTGTTGTTCTGGGGTTTCTCCAGCCGGCTACTGGCCCTGCTGCCCTGGGGCTAAAACCTTGGCTCACGGGGACCTGGCCTCCGCTCGGCTCCCTGCGCTCTGCACATTGTGCTGCCAGCTCCCAGAGTGCTGCGCTGGCCCTTCCTGCAGGGCTGCTGGGCTGTCCTCAGCGGGAGGTTAGCTTCTCTGTGTCGTTCTGTGGGTGCTGGGGCTCCAGAAGTTGTTCAGAGTCCCCTTTTACATAGTTTGGGGGGAATCTGGGGGCAGAGTGGCTTGGATGAGCTGTTTCTACTCTGCCATCTTGGCTCTGCCCTCTCTAAATCACTTTTGATTAGAGAAATGCAAATTAAAACAACTGAGGTACCATCTCATATCTATCAGATTGTCTAATAAAAAAATTATAAATGTTGGAGAAAATGCAGGGAAATTGGAATACTAATGTATTGTTAGTGGAGTAGTGAACTAATCCAACCATTCTGGAGAGCAATTTGGAACTATGCCTAAAGGGCAACCAAACCTGCATAAAACATACCCATAAAAAATACCATTACTATGTCTATAGCCCAAAGAGATCATTAAAAAGGGGAAAAGGACATATATGTGCAAAAATACTTATAGCAACATTTTGTGGTAACAAAATATTGAAAAGTGAGGGGATGCACATCATTTGGGTAATGGCTAAACAAGCTGTGAAATATTAATGTAATGGAATACTATTGTGTAATAAGAAATGAACAGGCAGATTTCAGAAAAACCTTGAAAGACTTGTGTTTTGATGCAAAGTGAAATGAGCAGATCTGGGAAAACATTATACACAGTACTGGCAGTATCGTGTGATGGTTGACTATGAATGACTTAGCTCTTCTCAGAAACACAGTGATCTAAGACAAGTACAAAGGACTCATGATGGAAAATGCTATCCATATTCAGATAAAGAAATGATGGACTCTGAATGAAGACTGAAGCATATTTTTTTCACTTACTTTATTCTTTTTCATGACTTTTTTCCTTTTGATCTGTTTCTTCTTTCACAACTGTGACTAATATGGAAATATTTTACATATATTACATGTATATACTTTATCAAACTGTCTACCATTTTCAGAAGAGGGGAGAGGAGTGATGGAGGGAGAAGAATTTGGAACTCAAAATCTTGTAAAGATGAAGGCTGAAAATTTTCTTGTCATGTTACTTGGGGGGGGGATACTATTTAAGATGCAAAAATAAAATAAAATAAAGCAAAAAAAATTATGAAGGAAAACTGCCTTTATATCCTAGAACCAGAGGAAAAAATAGAAATGGAAAGAATCTACCTATCACTTCCTGAAAGAAATCCCCAAACTAAAAACTCCCAGGAATATTATAGCCAAATCCCAGAGCTCCTGGTAAAGAAGAAAACGTTGCAAGTAGCCAAAGAGAAACTATTGAAATATCATGGAACTATAGTCAGGGTAACATAAAATTTATTAACTTCTACATTAAAGGATCAAAAGGCTTAGAATGTGATATTCCAGAGGCCAAAGGAGCTAGCATTACAACCAAGAATAACCTACCTAGCAAAACTGAGTGTAATCCTTCAGGCAAAAAAAAAATGGACATTTTATGAAACAGGGAATTTCCAATCATTCCTGATGAAAAGACCAGAACTGAATAGAAAATCTGACTTTCAAAAACAAGACTAGAGAGAAGCATAAAAAGGTAAACATGAAAGAGAAACAGTAAGGGGTTAAGTAAGGTTAAATTGTTTATATTCTTACATGGGAAGATGATATTTCCTTAGATGATAATTCCTTAGAATTTATCATCATTAGAGCAGTTAAAAGATCTATACATAGAGAGCATGGCTATGATGGGGTAATTTAAAAATATAAAATTGGGGCGACTAGGTGGCGCAGTGAGTAGAGCACCGGCCCTGGAATCAGAAGGACCTGAGTTCGGTTCTGGCCTCAGACACTTAATGCACACAGTAACAACAACAACAAAAAAAACCTAGCCGTGTGACCTTGGGCAAGGTACTTAACCCCAATTGCCCTCCAAAAAGCAAAAAAAAAAAAAAAAAAAATTAGAATAGAACAAACAGAAATTAACCCCACAAGAAAAGAATTGTTTTAAATTAAAAGACTGAAAAAAAAATAAAAGAAAACATAAGCTATCTCAAACTCAAACAACTGACCTGGTTAACAGATCAAAGAAAGATAATTTAAGAATCATGGGACTATCCAAAAACCATGTTAAAAAAATAAAGGATCAAGACATATTTCAAGGAATCTTAAAAAAAAAAACTTCTAGTTCTCTTAGAACTAGAAGGCAAAGTGGAAATAGAAAAAATCCACTCATCTCCTGAAAGGAAGGCCAAAATGAAAATTCCCGAGAACAAGATAGCCAAAAACCAGAGCTTCTAAAGCAAAAGAAAAATGCTATGAGCCACCAGAGTGAAAGAATTCAAGTACTGAAGAGCCACAATCAGGGTCATACATGATTTAGTAGCCACCACTATAGAGGAGCAGAGAGCTTGAAATCCAGTATTCTAACTATTGTGCTATAAGAAATAATGAACAGAAAAAAATGTTTTCAAAAAAACCCAGAAAGACTTAACACAAACTGATGCAAAGTGAAACGAGCAGAATCAGGAGAATATTGTAGACAGTAACAATGATCAACTGTGAATGACTTAGATATTCTCAGCAATATAAAGATACGAGACAATTCTGAAGGACCTGTAATAAAAAAAAAAATCAAAGCATACTGTTGTTTTGCTTTGTTTTTTTTTTTAACTTTTATTTTTCCTGGGGTTTTTGCCTGTTTTCTTTTACAACATAACTAATATGGAAATATGTTTTGTATGACTGAACACGTATAACTTTTATCCAATTGCTTGCCTTCTCATTGAGGGAGGGAAGGGAGGAGGGAATTTGGACTTCCACATTATAAAAAACAAAGGTTAAAAATTGTTTTCACATTAGAAAAAAATAAAATATTGAAACAAAAAGAAAAGAAATCCAACATTCCCAAAAGCAAAGGATACGGACCTACAGCCAAGAATAATTTGTCCAGCAAAATTTAGTGCAATCCTACTTGGGGAAAAATGGATTTTTAATGTTTGAAATAGAGGGTATCCTAGTATTCCTGATTTTTAAAAAAGGAGGGGATCCAACATCTTGAAGTTTAACACAAAAGGTAAACAAAAATGAACAATAAGAAAGGACTAAACAAGGGTGATCCGCTTACCTTTAATATAGGGAGATACATGCTATTATTATCTCCACTTAAGAGGTGAGGAAACTGTGGGAAACATAGGTTAAGTGACTTGCCCAGGATCATACAATTACTAAGTATTGCAATGTTTGAATCAAGAGCTTCCTGACTTCAAGTTCACTCCTTTTTTTTTAAGATTATCATTTCATCGTAAGCAATTTTTTATGTAGACAATCCCTACCTAACTACTGCCTCCAGGGAGACTGGAGGAAGTTGCCTTGCATTGTTCCAACAGGTCTCTCTGTCTCCCCAGCTACATTATCTACAAGTTCCCATCAACATTGTCAATGGCAGGCAACACCATTTCTAAAGTCCTCTGGTCCTTGAAGGCAGTGACTCTGTGTGAGTGCGTGCGTGCGTGCATGCATGTGTGTGTCTTTTTATCCCCCAGGTCTAGCACCCAGCCAAACCCACAGAAGGTACTTCATAAATAAAGCCCAATATTCTTAAGTCAACGCAAAAGGGATGAGAGCAATGGAGAGTAGACCTGTGATTTCATCTCCATAGTGAACTCATGGATGAAGAAATGCCTTCTCCTACTACAGTTTAGTACCTTCTCTGCAGCTTATACTAGAGAATCACACAGCCACTATGTGTGAAAAATGGGACTTGAACACAGGTTTTGCTGACTTTGAGGCCAGCTCCCTGTCCACTCCATTGTACTGCCCTTCTATAAGAAAAGCATCCTAATAATTAGAGCTATTCTAAAGCTAAATGGGCTGCCTTAGAAGGTACTGAGGTCCCCCATGACCTCTCGTTTGAGATGTTACGCAGGGGATTTCTTCTTGGGTACAGTTTGTACTAAGTGGCCTCTCATAATTCTGATTCCTTTATCCTATATACCAACTCCAAAATCAGCTACTACCTTCTCTTTGAGGAGTTCAGCTCCCTGCTGAATGGGCCCAGGGATGGTACCAGAAGTTCTAGAATTTACTTGAACTAGATGTGTGACCCTGGGCAAGTAACTAAAGTTCTGCCTGCCTCAGTTTCCTCAAATGTAGAATAGGGATAATAAGAGGACTCACCTCAAAAGGTTGTTGTGAGGGACACATGGGATAATATTTGTTAAGCTCTAAGCACGATGCCTGGCAGATGGTATGGGCTTAATTAAGGGTTCTTCCCTTCCCTCCCCTTCTCACCCCCCATTTGATGGGTTACTAGGCCCTTCAGATGGTGACACTATGTTTAACACAAATGAAATCCCCCCTCTCCATGAATGACAAAGTTCTCAGTAAAATCAGTTGCTGGTGACAGGTGACAACACTCTAAGAAAGAAAAAACTTGGGCCTCTTAACCTCAGGAAAGGATAAGTAATATTCTTATTGCTCATAAACTAAACAAAACAATACTAGGTCACTGGCCAAGTCCTTGAATTTGAACTGAAGATAAGTCACCAAATGAGCCTTCTAAAAACAAATTGATTCCAAGAAGCAATACTGACGCCAGCCTGACTGCCTTTCCCAGATCTGGGAGTTATCTTAATGAGTTAAGGACAATAAACTTCAAAGGGCAATACATTGTACTTATCTTCATTGCAAAACAAGCATCTATGTTGGAAATTACCGGGAACCAGGCAGGCTTTTTGAGCCAGCACGTATCTGATAGTATTACATCTTCCAAATCAATTCACTTATTCAATAAATATCAGTTGAGCTCCTACTGTGCATGCCAGGCTCTATGGGGAAGGAAAAGAAGCATAAGAAATTCTACCATCTGCCTGCTGAGAGCTTAGAGTCAAGGGGGTTGAGGTAGGATAATATATGTGTAACAACCCTTGGCCAGGGGCTAGCTGGTCACAAAGCCCTCACACATATTTTGTTCTTCCCAGTTTGGAGGGGGGAGCGCGGGGGGCGGGGGGGCTTGAAGTTGGGGGAGTGGGGCCAAAGGTTTTTCACACAGAGTTAAGGCAGAAGAATAAGGAGAGAAGGGAGAGATGGCGATTATCCCAGTCACAGCTGGACCCAGTCCTATCTGTAAGTCCCATGAGTGATGACTTCCATGTGAATGAACAAAGTTAGAGGTTCATGTGACTGTGTGTTCTATCACAGGCTCTTTCTGGAGCCAGATGAGGAAAAAAAGCCAGTTGAGAGATGAGTAAAAGGTGAGCCCTACCCCAGCCTTACTTCCACTGGTCTTAAATTTATTCCAGTAAAGAATACATTTGCCAGATTTAATACTATTTCTCATAAACACCTGTGATCGGCCCTGCCCTTATTGTCAGGTGCAATGAGATTTGCATCACGAGGGCACAATATTTGCTACACAGGAGAGAGGGACCTTTCCTCGTGGAGTGCTGGGTGCCTCCCTCTGGCCCATCATTAGAGATTTGTCCCAACTGAAAGTCTAAACACTAGCCATTTCATAACTATCCCTCTAAGTATAGAATCATTATGAATACAAGCATAAATCTACTTCATAGATGTAAGTCCTGGTTACTCATGAATACATGAAAAATTAAATAACAATACCAGAGTTACAGAATAGTGCCAAGAACAGAGATTGTATTTATGATTTCATCAATGCTGAGAATGGCTCAATGTAGAGCCCCCTCTACAAATGCAAATCAGCACTTTCTCAATAAAGGGCAGCTCGATGGCAGTGGATAGAGCACCAGGCCTGGAGTCAGAAAGACCTCAGTTCAAAGCTAACCTTAGACATTTCCTACCTGTGTGACCCTGGGCAGGTCACTCAACCCTGTTTCTTCAGTTTCTTCATCTGTAAAATGAGCTGGAGAAGAAAATGGCAAATCACTCCAGTATCTTTTCCAAGAAAACCCCAAAATTGGTCATGAAGAGTCAGACACAACTGAAACAATAACTAGAGAACTGAGAGGGTCAAGTGACTTTTCCAGAGTCATACAGCCAATATCTGTCAGAGGCAAGACTTGGCCAAGGCTCCCAGGCTGGTTCTCTATTCACTCTGACACACTGCCAATGATATAAGAAATTAAATTAGACTATGATCAGACCATTAGACAGATAGATGATATGGGGAAAGCACTAAGAATTCAGAGGAGAGAAATCTCAATGGGGGATGATCTAGAAAGTTTTAATAAAGGAGGGACTTCCTTTGAGCTTTGTAAGATGGGTTAGATTTGGAGAGACAGAGAAAAAGGATAAAAGTCTTTGAGGAATTGAATGATAAGAACAAAGGATTAGAAATCAGCCACCATTCTGGCAATTCTACCATCAGAGGCTCCAGGGCAGGGAGTCAAACAAATCCTTTGTTCTATGAAGGTTGGATTCGGACAAAAGGGCACATTTGGGGACCTAAAGGGCTACATGTGGCCTGGAAGCTGCAGGTTCCCCACCCCTGCTCAAAGCCTCCTGTTAAAATGTAAATACTCCCTGAGAACATAAACCCCTATCAACTAGAACTGTAACCAGGAATTATTTATCAATATTTATTGATATCAGTGCTTACTTATCAATAACCAGGAGTAAGGACCTCTACAAATGGGGTAGAAGTTAGGCACTTTCAAAGGGTTAGGGATCAGGGATAAAGGCAAACTTTCTGTTTTTGCCTACTCGATTTTGTCTACAACAGATTCAGCCACACAAACAGGATGGCCATACCTAACGAGAGCAATAAAGAAGAACTGGAGGTTAGGTTCTCTCAGACTGACCTTGGTCCAGGAGTCCTGCATGTGGATAAGGAAGCAGACTGAGGGTTCTCATCTACCGATCATAAAGATGGATT
Organism: Gymnobelideus leadbeateri; assembly: GCA_011680675.1. NCBI lineage: Eukaryota > Metazoa > Chordata > Mammalia > Diprotodontia > Petauridae > Gymnobelideus > Gymnobelideus leadbeateri. The sequence continues at coordinate 381,614 of WOXC01010878.1, read as the reverse complement.
TATTAACAGATAGTATAAGTGGTGGTGCTAGATGCCAAGATTAAACATGTGTGTGTATTGGGCTTTTCTTGGCCTCCTCCTCTTACCATTAAATACTGATTGGTCCACTAGTGCCCTCTGTCCTCACTGCTGCTTGCTGAAGCAATTCTCATGGCTAATTAAGTTCTACAAAGTCCAAAGTTATGCTCTACAAAGCTTTAATCAGCATCACGGGCACTCTGAAAACTAATCCCTTTCCCACCAGAGCTTTCTGACCTAGTTGCGTTCAGTACCATCATGGGTCAAGAAATACTGGTCAAGGGGTGGCTAGGTGGCACAGTGAATAGAGAGCACTGGCCCTGGAGTCAGGAGGACCTGGGTTCAAATACGGCCTCAGACACTTAACACAAAAACTAGCAATGTGACCCTGGGCAAGTCACTTAACCCCAATTGCCCCTCCAAAAAGCAAAAAAAAAAAAAAAAATACTGGTCAATGGGTCACCTACGTGGTGCAGTGAATAGAGCACTGGCCTTGGAATCAGAGGAACTGATTTAAATTCAGTCTCAGACACTTGACACATTAGCTGTGTGACCTTGGGCAAGTCATTTAACCCCAATTATCTTGCTTTCCCCCCTCCAAAAATTAAAAAAAAAATCCTGGTCAATACAGAGATACAGGAAGAGAAGGAAGAGAGAAAGGAAGGAAGGAACTAGGATAAAAGAAAGAAACTCAGAGAAAAAGCAAAATAAGGGCCAAAATCCTAGATACTACCTCTCCACAAAATAACATCTGACATTTATCTAGTACTTTGAGGTTTGCAAAGTGTTTTACATATATTGCCCATATCCCACAAAGAACCCTGGTTCTGGGTTTAGGCATAGTCTGTCTACTCATTCTTGGGGGAATCTGACCCTTAAAAGAGAAAGATACGCTTTTCTCAAACCTTTTGACTCATTATACTCCCACCCTAGAGTTCTGGGGAAAATATGTTAAACAAAACTTAGATATGGCTCATGTCTAGGGTTCCCTCAACCCTCTAAAAGACATACAAAATGTTCAAAGTAAATATCAGGCATTGGACAGCTATTTGTTTCTTCTCCCACTAAAGAAATGTTTAAAACACAAAAGATTCATGAGGGTTCATTACTAAATACTGAAAACATGAAATAATAACCTATCACTTATACTCTCCTGGGAGATAGAAATAACTGTGTAGGACTGCTGAAAAGAAATGTCACATTCAGGGGCAGCTAGGTGGTGCAGTGAGTAAGAGTGTGGCCCTGGAGTCAGGAGGATCCAATCAGTTCTGACCTCAGAAAATGAGCACCCACACATAAATAAATAATTAACTGTGTAACCCTGAGCAAGTTACTTAACTCCAATTGCTTTAAAAAAGAAAAAAAAAGAAACGTCACATTCACATATGCATTCATATTTGTACTGTTCAAGCAACTTACAAAGTCCAGATCCTCTGTTCCAACCAAGTATAAAAAGCCTTTTACTCCTTTCAGCTGCAGAATACTACTGGTAGTTCCTTTCTCCTACATGAAGCTCTTGCTGCAATCTCCTGCTTGGGAAGTAGTACATCCCCAGGAACTCTCAAATTCACACCAAGGTTGCAAATCTCCATTTCTCAGGACCACTGTTCGTTCACTTGGTCTCAGAGGGGGAAAAAAACCACAAAACAGAAAGGATATCCAGGGTACTTGAGGTACAGTTTGAGACTGACCTAGGTAAGCACATGTTCTAGCATAAAATCTTTTTGGGGGGTGGCTAGGTGGCACAGTGAATAGAGCACCAGCCCTGGAGTCAGGAAGACCTGAGTTCAAATCTGGCATCAGACACTTAGCACAAAAACTAGCCACGTGACCTTGGGCAAGCCACTTAACCCCAACTGCCCTCCAAAAAGCAAAAAAAAAAATAAAATAGAATCATTTTTGCTGTTGCTAGAAAGGTAGGATAGTATTAGTCCCTTCTTGACTTTGTTGAAGGTCCAAGGAAGAGTTGGCTTTGACTGTGTCCTCACAAAGATGCCACCTCAAAAAAGGCCAGAAATCATTTCTTCTTGCTCCTCATAGCCCAAAAGCAGTCAACTTTTCCTCATCAATTGACGAACTGTCATGGAGACGAATAAGGGATTATTGTATTAAGTTCTTCAGTGCAAAGCCAGGGAAGGGGCTAGAGCACATGCTCAGCTCCTTGGGAAGTACTCTAGTCTGACCCCCATTACACTTATATTATCTCTCATCTTTAAAGTTTACAACAACCGTGTGAGATAGGTATGATCATCCCCATTTTACAGACGAGAAAACTGAGGTTTAAAAAAATTAAATAACCCTCATGATAATAAATATCAGAGGTAACTTACCCACATCTTGATTTCAGCCACCACTGCTCTTTCCACTATACCTTGCTGCTGCTTTCAAAGCCATAGGAGGGGGATTAGCTCAGATAACTTGCCTATCTTTTTTTTTTTTTTTTGCTTTTTCCTCATCTTACAGAGAAAAGTAAAATCAAAGCGGTCCCCATCTAAGGACCTGCTCCTACAGGCTCTCTTTGGCCTAGTCAATTGTCTTTATATAATCACAGCTAGCTTGCATCATCTGTTAATTATATATATTTTTAAACTACTATACAATAAAATGCTTGGTACCTAACAATCTACCAATCAATCATCAAATATTCCTTGAAAACCAAATTAAGTGTTCAACACTATTCTAGTTCTACCAACAGAACAGATATTGCTCATCTCCCATATATAAATCCTTACTCTATTACCATGCCAATAATTCTCAATGTCAATATACTTTGAAAGAGATCTACTGACATAACTAGGAAGTGATGGAATTCACTGCTGTACTACCCAACCTCCTGAGACAGAGGTGATGAATACAGAATGCAGATTGAGGGTGTTTTACTTCCTGGATATGGCAAAAGTGGGAATTTGTTTTGCTCAACTCTACATATTTGTAAATGGGGGTTTGGCTAGAGGAAGAGGCTAACATGGAAGATGAGAGAAAAAACACAGATCTTTGTTTGAAAAAATACATTTTTAAAAGAAATTCAGTGATGCTGGGATTGTGGAAAAACAGATGTTCTGTACATTACTGTGCAAATGTATAGAATCTCTTTAGAGTACAACACACAAGAGCCACAAAAATAATCATACACTTTGATCAAATAATCCCATTATTGAGACCCTAAACATGTCATTTAAAGAAAAAATAGTATCTGTTAAAATGCATATAGTAACAGCAGTGTTGTTTGAAGAACTATGAATTGGTAAATTACTCTGAGTATTATAAATACTCAAACCACCTACAAAAGACCTGTGAAGGAAGAGGCTATTCACTTTCAGAGAAGAACTGATAAATAACAGAAGTATGTATAGTGTGGTTTTATATATCTATGTATTTGTGTGTGAGAGAGAGTATGAGAGTGTGTGTGTGTGTGTGTGTGTGTGTGTGTGTGTGTGTGTGTGTGGTATATGAAATAGTGGCCTTCTATAGTGCAGAATGGGGAGGGAGGGAGACAATTTGCAGCTTAAAATGTAATAAAAAATAAATTAAATTTTTAAAAAGTGCATATAGCAGAATTATTTGAACTTCAAAGAACTGGAAACAATGTAAATGTCCAACAATCGGTGAATAGCTAATGAACCATAGTATATCAATGTAATGCAGCAACGCCATTAAAATGATAAATCTGATGAATATAAAGAAACGTGGAAAAAACGAATAAGGAGTTATGCAAGGCAAAACAAGCAGAACCATAAAAAATATACAATACATATTAACTAGGACTACATAAAAGGAAAAATGTATATACAAGTACAGAGATAAGTGAACAGAATGAAACGGAGAGAATAACTAACAAGCTATTGTGGCATATAGTACAAAGAAGCTATTTTAAAGTGTAAATCACTGTAAATGTATTTTTATTTGACTTTGTTGTTTGTTTAAAGTTAAGTGCATAATAAATTGTTTTTAATTTCAAAAAGAAAGAGACTTGCAATGCAAGATAAGCCTGGGGGGGAAATAAAATCCTTCCTCAAAATTTTATATAGGTAGGAAGCACAAGGGCTTCTAAAGGCTATAAAATATGACTTTTCCCCCCAAAAAAATAAATTTGGAGAGAAATGTAACAAATCTATACGGTCTATGAAATATTAGAAATGTGAATACACTGTTGGAAGAACTATAAATTCATCCAACCAAACTGGAAAGCCAGAAATTTCTCTGATGGGCATAAGCCCCAAAATATTCATAGCACCACCTTTTGTGTTAGCAAATGTAACATCACCCAAATGCACAGTCTCCAGAGGACCACAATGTTCACTCTTTCCTTTTCAAGAGACCCTAGTTCTGGACCCAGTAATAGACCTAGGTTCTTTTTATCAGAACCCCACCCATACTTTCCACAAAACATCTGCTAAGTCAGCTATTATTATGTTTGTCCCAAGGACAAGTGGAATGAAGCAAGGGCCAGATGTGGGTTGTACATTCCCCACTCTGATACTTTGACTTCTCCTATTCTTCCCGTTACTGGTGTTTAATAATATCTAAATTTACAATCTTCCTTAACTAATAAAGGGAAGTGGAAAGGTTTTTCTTGAGCTCATCTAAATCCCCTGAGACTAAAAAATCCATGTTTTTAAACCTTTTCTGGTTCACTTTTCATTAACTTTCAAAGAAAACTTCAAACTTTCCTCTGAAAATGATTACTCAGATTTCTTGTGTATTTGTTGCTATATTTGCTAGAGTATCGTCAACCAGATGAGCTGGCCTTTAACCTGAGGTTGGCCAAAGCTGAACAGAGCAGGCTAGAGACAGGAGAGTCGACAACCAAACAGAAGTTTAATTTCAAAGTGAAGGAAATGGCTTACAAGCAAGGCATTGTGCCAGAACCCCAGAGTGGGGAGATCTCAATACTTATACCAATGATTGTTCCATGAGCTGTAGACCTGACAATGAGGGGTAACAGCAACAATGTGGCAAGTGTGATTCATAGCAGAGCTTAAATATGGGAACATGGATATAGCAGGTGCTTGTCTGAGCTCAGAGAACACCTGGAGTTAGTCAAAGCAGCACAATAATTATATGAAACAATTCTGGGATTTTATTGTGGCTGAAATCATCCAGAAGGCAAAGGATTGTTGTTATGCCAACCTCAGGGCACAGTTTGCTTGCTGGGCCTTAGCACTGGAAAACAGGCTGTGTCCTAATATCTTAATAGTATGAATAGGTTCATATTCCACAGTAGGAGTGTTTTATAGATAAACAGAATAGATAGTTACTCATGTGGTACATAATCAGGAGCACTAGACCAGCCCTGGTGTCCCCAAATCTCTCCCTCGATAGTCTTGAGTGCTTGCACTTTTACCATTAGAGATTAGAGACTTTGCCACTTGAGGGCTTTTCAAAGGGAGAGGACAGGACAAAGCTATTTCTAATAATTTCTCATAGTTCATGCCCTTTTGTGAATTAATTTATAAGAGAATTTCCTCCCTTAACAATCCTTGATAACAATGCATTGAGGAAAGAGGGATTCTGATTGGAGCATGGAGGAAGGAAAGGAGAAATCATTTTAGAAGACTTCAGCCAGCTTGGAAGAGAAGGTGACTCCAGAAATGAGAAGAGAAAGACATAATAAAACGCCAAAGAAAGACCAATTTGCCTGCTTCACAATTCTATACATCCCCTCTCCATTTTACACAACTTTCCCCGAAGCATCTGAGCACAGAGTGTTAGTGGGAGGGGAGCATGGTTAGTATGGGTGCACTGCTAGAATCTTGGTACCAAACCAGCACCCATCTCAAGCATGCTGCTATGAAGCATCTTTGGAATGACCTGAGGGGACTCTGTATGTGACGCAGGGATGTGAAATCATCACAGTGCCTTCACTTTACCAGGTAATGAGACTACCCCCTGCTCCCACCCTAGTAGAAGTTAATTATAAACTAGTATCAAAATAGAGATTAGAAAGGTCAGGTAATCTTTAATGGGAGTTCTCTGGCACACCTTCAAGTCCCATGGTGATGAGATAAAGAAACTGTTATTCATTGGAGAAAGCTCCAAAACATCAGAATTCTGTGGAACTTTGCTCTAGAAATCTCCAGCCATGTATTCTACCCCTCCCCCCATCAAGGTCCCCTTTATGTGTGGTCTTTCTTCATTAGAATGTAAGCCCCTTGAAGAGAGGGACTCTCTTGCTTACTTTTATTTATATGTCCAGTCTTAACACAGTGTCTGGCATAGAGCAAGTGCTTAATAAGTGCTCTATCTACCTCTCGCTAAATTATTAGAAAGAATTTTATTGTGGTGACTAAATATGTTGCAAGTTAATTGGTGACCACTGTTCCAAGTTTGCAAGGAATCCTGAATTACCAATTAGGAGGTAGTAAAGGACGCAGAGGAATATGAGTAAGAGAAGTGGGAGCTGAGCCAGGGACCACTGAGGGAATTTCTAGGAGGGGATGGTCAATCACGTCCCATAGAGCACTGAAGCCTGGAAAGATGAATCAGCATGAGATTTGTTTCATTTGCAAGAGGTAGGAGGGCTTTTCGAGAGAACTATTTCAGTGGACTGTTAAGAAAGTAGCTTATATCTTATCTTTCCTACTAACATTACCCATCTACGGGCAGGATATTTATTTTGGTTCAAGTAGCTTCCCTAGCTGCTATCTCTTAAAGGTGGAAGTTATCACGGTTTCCGGACTGCCTATTTGACTCCTTCCCACCAAACGCTAGTTACACAAAAGACAATTACAAATAATTGATATCCAGTAAATGCATTTATCTAAGCAGAAAAAAAACAGAAATTGGAGAAGTTTCTACACATTAGAGTACACAAGAGTGAATGAGCTCTCCTACTAAAGCATGAGTTAGCACAGCCAGAAGGCTACAATTTAATCCAAAGCCTCTAAAGAAGCAAGCGAGAAATCAGAGACATGTTGAGGTACTGTCACTACAAGAGAATCAACTGTTTCTTATCCCTGGAGTCAGTCCCAAGGAGTCTGGAACTGCGTGCCTCTCCCTCTTAAAGGAGGAAAGAATAGTTCTTCTCTCCAAAGCTTTCCTGCCAATTCCGCCTCTCATGAAGGCTGCCATTTAAGAAAGTCTTATGCAAAACGAGCCAGGTTTAAAAGTTGCAAATATAGAGTTTCTGACAGATTTCATTTGAACACTATGGAGAGATAGATCAATGGTTCTCAAAAGTGCTGCCCACAGACCCCTAGGGGTCCCCAAGATCCTTTCTGGGAGTCTGCAAGGTCAAAACTATTTTCATGGTAATACCAAAAGGTTATTTGCCTATTAAAATACTCTTCCCTTTTTCCAACTATATATCTGTATGGAGACAGATTTTCTTTATATGTTTCAACCAAAACAACATATCCCAACACACAAATGCTGAAGCACATATGAGAATCCAGCTGTCTTCTATGAAGCCAGACTTAATGTCTCTATAATAGAGATTTGCAGAGGTATGTAAAGCAATGTCACTTATAAAAATATATCACTTATATTATCATGTAAAGGTTATTATTTTTAGAGAATTCATGTATATTTAAAATTTTATCAACTTAATTGTTAATATAGGAAATATTAATATACATATATATATATAAAACCCATAAAAATAAAAGTTCTTTAGGGTCCTCAGAGATTATAAAGGGATACTCAATAATTTTTAAGAGGGTAAAATGGTCCTGATATTGCATAAATTAATTAATTAATTTGAGAACTGCTTTCTGGATGATAATAAAGTTAGGTGGCTCTGGACCTGCTTAAACAACCAGACTCAAATAGTCATTCATGAAATACAATCATCTTAAAGACAGGTATCTAACTTAGTGCCTTAGGGTACTCCTCTTAAGCCCTGCACTGTTAACATTTTTATAAATGCCTCCAGGGTATAAATCACATGATTTTCAAATAGGCAGATGACATAAACCTGAGAAGAATGAAATGTTTGATAATCAAGTCAGGAGCCGAACAGATCTCAACAGGTTATAACAAAGGATCAAATTTAATAAGATAAAAGTGTGATATAAAATAAAACCACATAAATCCTCGGCATTCCTATATATTTCTAATGAAGCCCTGTTGGCAAGAAATAGAAAGTGAAATTCCATTTAAAGTTACTGTAGACATTATAAAATATTTGGGAGTCTACCTGCCAAAACAAACCCAGGAACTATATGAACACAATTACAAAACACTATTCACACAAGTAAAGTCAGATCTAAATCATTGGGGAAACATCAGTTACTCATGGTTAGGTAGAGTTAATTTAATAAAAATGATAATTTTATGTAAGTTAATTTACCTATTTGGTGCTATACCAATCAAACTAACAAAAAAATGATTTTATAGAGCTAGAAAAAATAGTAACAAAATTCATCTGGAAGAACAAAAGGTCCAGAATATCAAGGGAAGTAATGAAAATAAATGCTAGGGAAAGTGGCCTAGTCATACCAAATTTTAAACTGTATTATAAAGCAGCAGTCATCAAAACTACTTGGTACTGGCTGAGGAATAGAGTGGTGGATCAATGGAATAGATTAGGTACATGAGACACAGTAGTCAATGACTATAGTAATCTACTGTTTGATAAACCCAAAGACTCCAGTGTCTAGGATAAGAACTCACCATTTGACAAAAACTGCTGGGGAAACTGGGAAATAGTATGGCAGAAACTTGGCATAGACCAATATCTTACAACATATACCAAAATAAAGTCTAAATGGGTTCATGATCTAGATATAAAGGCTGATACTGCAAGCAATCTGGGAGAGCAAGGAATAGTTTACTTGTCAGATTTATGAAGAAAGGAAGAATTTATGACCAAACAAGAGACAGAGAGCATTACGAAATATAAAATGGATAATTTTGATTACATTAAATTGAAAGGTTTTTGTACAAACAAAGCTAATGTAACCAAGATTGGGGGGAAATAGAAAATTGGGAAAGAATTTTTACAACCATTGTCTCTGATAAAGGCCTCATTTCTAAAATATACAGAGAACTGAGTCAAATATATAAGAATACAAATCATTTCCCAATTGATAAATGGTCAAAGGATATGAACAGGCAGTTCTTAGAAGATGAAATTAAAGATATCTATAAGTATATGAAAAAATGTTCTAAATCACTTGATTAGAGAAATGCAAATCAAAACAACTCTGACATACCACATCTTACCAGTCAGATTGGCTAAGATGACAAAACAGGAAAATGATAAATGCTGAAGAGGATGTGGAAAAATTGGAACACTAATGCATTGTTGGTGAAATTGTGAACTGATCCAACCATTTTGGAGAGCAATCTGGAACTATGCCCAAAGTATTATAAAAAGGTGCATACCCTTTGACCCAGCAATATCACTTCTAGGGCTGTATCCCAAAGAGATCATACAAGTGGACAAAGGACCTGTATGTACAAAAATATTTATAGGCAGCTCTTTTTGTGGTGGCAAAGAATTGGAAAACAAGGGGATGCTCATCAATTGGGGAATGGCTGAACAAGTTGTGGTTTATGAATGTAAAGGAATACTATTGTGCTGTAAGAAATGAGGAGCAGACGGACTTCATACTAACCTGGAGAGACATACAAACTGATGCTGAGAGAGGGGGGCAGAACTAGCACAACATTGTACACAATCACAAACACATTGTATCTGTGATGACTGACTTTGATAGTCTGGGCTCCTCTCAGCAATGCAAGGCTAGAAGACAACTCCAATAGAAAGGGCTATCCACATCCAGAGACAGAACTACAGACTCTGAATGCAGATGGAAGCAAATTACTTGCTCTCTTTCTCTCTTCTTTGCCTTGTTCTGTCTCTTCTTTCTCATTGTCCATTCCATTGGTTATAATTCTTCTTCACAACTTGACTAATGTTTAATTGCATGGAGGATGGTGGAGGAGAGAGAGGGAGAGAAAATTTGGAACTCAAAAGCTTGTGGAACTGAATGTTGTACAATAAAAAAAATAAATAATTAAAAATATTATTAGGAATTAAAAAATGAGATAAAAGTGTAAAGTCTTACAATTGGTTTATAAAAGAAAATCAGTTTCAGAAGACTGAAGAGGCATAGCTGAATAGCATTTAATCTGAAAAAGACCCTAGGTGTTTTGTTGATTATAATCTCAATATGTGCATCATTCATGTGATATGGCAGCTACAAAAGGCTGATATGTTGTTGTTCAGTCATGTCTGACTCCTCCTGACCCCGTGGACCAGCTGTCCATGGGGTTTTCTTGGCAAAGATACAGAGTGGTTTGCCACTTCCTCCTCCAGTTTTATGAAGGCAGGGGTTAAGGGATTTGCCCAGGGTCACACAGCTAGTAAGTACAAGTGCCTGAGGTCACATCTGAACTCTGATCTTTCTGACTCTGGCTATTTGGTAAAGTGGATAGAGTGCTGAGTCTGGAGTTTCTGACTCATCTTCACGAGTCCTTGAGTCAGAAAGATTCATCTGTTCATATCTGATCTCAGGCTCTTATTAGACAAGTCACTTAACCCTGTTTGCCTCAGTTTCCTCATCTGTAAAAGGAGCTGAAGGAAATGACAAATCACTCTACTTCTTTGTCAAGAAAACCCCAAATTGGACCACAAAGAGTTGGACACAACTGAACAATAAGATCTCTAATAATACGGAGTTATCCGGGGTGGGGAATCTGCAGCCTTGAAGTCACCTGTGGCCTTCTAGGTCTTCAGGTGAAGCCTTTTGACTGAATCCAAGTTTTACAGACCAAATCCTTTAAAGGGGGATTCAGTCAAAGAGTCAAACTTTGAGGTCCTAGAGGACCACATGTGGCCCTGAGGCCACAGTTTCCCCACCCTGCACTAGATGATTGTTTAGGTCCCTTTCATCCTGAGACTGAACAATTCTGCAAGTCTTTGGATCTGTGAGGGTTATCAAAGCACAGTGAATAGTCTGCCTAATGTGAAGTCAGAAGGCCTTGGATGTGAATTCTGTTTCTGATGCTTACTAGTTATTTGGCTAGTTCTCAAAAGCTACTAACCTCTCTTAGGCTAGAGTGTGCTGGAGCCAGTTCTGATTGATTCAAAGTTAATTGTTAAGCTTTTGGTGTGATCATTTACACCTCAGAAATCAGAAAAATGCTACAAATCTGGGGTTGGTTTTTTTTGTTGTTGATTGGCCAGGCGTGGGGAACCTGCAGCCTTGAGGCCACACATAGCATTCTAGATTCGTGTGTGAGGCCTTTTGAGTGAGTCCAAATTTTATAGCACCAATGCTTTTATGAAGGGGATCTGTTCTGTGAAGTTTGGATTCAGTCAAAGGGCTGCACTGAGGACCTAGAGGGTCACATGTGGCTTCAAGGCCACAGGTTCCCCACTCCTGAACTCTAGAACTTAAGAAAGTGGTAGAGAAAAAGTTAATATTGTGGATTAAATTTAAAAATGTGTCATGCATGGTTTTTTTTTTCCCCAGAACCAGCTGCTAAACATTTACCAGCACACTCCTACTGTGATCCTCAGTTTTTTTTCAACTATTGTTGTTCAATCATTTCAGTTATGTCTGACTCTGTGACCCCATTTGGGGTTTTCTTGGCAAAGATACTAGAATGGTTTGCCATTTCCTTCTCCAGCTCATTTTACAGATGAGGAAACCGAGGCAAACAGGATTAAGTGACTTGCCCAGGGTCACACAGCTATCATGTCTCTGACCAGATTTGAACTCAGGAAGATGAGTCTCTTGATTCCGATGCTGCTACTACTGCTAGAGATAACTTGCTCAAGATCACAAAGATAGTAGCAGAATCAGGATTTATATTAAGAGCCCATATTTATGTAGTGCTTTGAGGTTTGAAAAGCACTTAATATAAAAGCACTTAATATATATTATTGAATCTAGTCCAACAAGCCTTTATTCAAGGAAATGCCATGGTACAGTAGAAAGAGTGCTGGCTTTGGGGTCTGAGAATGGAGGTTCAAGGAATATCCAAGCCCTCTACAAACTGATGCCCTAGGGAAGGGGTAATAGGAGGAGAGAGAGACAGAGACAGAGAGACAGACAGACAGATGCAAAATGAATGAATGAAGTATTTAACTGCTTACCATGTGCAAAGCACTGTGTTAAGGGGATATAGTCAGAAAAGCAATATCTGTTCTTATTCTCAGTGAGCTCACATTCTAATCAGGGTGATAACCCATATGGAAGGGTTTGGCTACAAGTCACACAGAAAGGTCCTATGGTCTTTAGGGTACAGTTGCAAAGGAGATGGGAATGCTTCTTTAGTGGCATTTCCATTGATAAAATCATATCAGTTTCTAATGTTGAACAGCTCGATGGTGCCAAGAACTTTCTTTTCTGGGTCATCAGTAGCTGTGGCTATAGGTCCTGGAGGAGCAGAGTACATCAGGCTGTTCTCAATGAAGGGAAGAGAGGAGAAAGGGAAAGAATTTAAAATTCAAAATTTGAAAAAAAGAATGTTAAAGTTGTCTTTACATGTGATTGGGGAAAAGAAAATATCAAATCATAATGTTGCTAAAAAAATAAAAAATTTTTAAATGTCAGCAGATCAAAGCATACTATTTTCTTTTTCTTTTGTTTTTTTTTTTGTTTTTCCTTTCTCTTAGTTTTTTCCCTTTTGTTCTGATTCTTCTTTCACAACATGACTAATGTGAAAATATGTTTAATATGATCATACATGTATAACCTATATCAGATTGCATGCCATCTTGGGGAGGGGGAAGTAGAGGGAGGAGGTGGGAAATTTAGAACTCAAAATCTTATAAAAGCAAATGTTGAAAACTAAAAATAAATAATTTTTTAAATGCTAGGCTGGATGAATCAAAAGCAGGAATCAAGGCTGATGGGAGGAATATTAACAGTCTCAAATATGTAGACAATACCACTCTGATGGCAGAAAGTGAAGAATTAAAAGGCCTTTTGATGAGGGTGAGAGAGGAAAGTTTAAAAGCTGACTTGAAACTTAATATTAAAAAAAAGATTTTGGCAACTGGTCCCATTACTTCCTTAGAAACAGAGGTAGCAGAAATGGAAGCAGCATCAGATTTTATATTCTTGGGCTAAAAGATCACTGCAGACAGCAACTACAGTCATGAAATTAAGACACATGCTCCTTGGAAGGAAAGCTATGGCCAATCTGGACAGCATACTAAAAAGCAGAAACATCATTTTGTTGACAAAGGTCTGTATAGTCAAAGATATGGTTTCCAATAGCAATGTATGGCTGTGAGAGTTGTACTATAAAGGAAGCTGAGTGCTACAGAATCAACACTTTTGAATTGTGGTTCTGGAGAAGACTTTTAAGCATCCCTTGGACAGTAAGGAAATCAAAATCAGTCAATACTTAAAAAAAAATTAATTCAGGCTATTCACCAGAAGGTCAAAAACTGAAGTTGAAGCTTAAATAGTTTGGCCACATGATGAGAAGATGGGACTCACTGGGAAAGACCCTAATGTTAGGAAAGACTGAAGGCAAAAGAAGGAGGGGGTAGTATAGGATGAGATGGCTAGACAGTATCATGGAAACAATGAACATGAACCTGAACAGGCTTTGAGAGATGATAGAGGATAGAAGGACCTGGTGTGCTATGATCTGGGAAGTCCCAAAGGGTCAAACACAACTGAATAACAACAGAAGCAACTACTAGGCTACATTTCCACAGGGGTTGTTTCCTAGGACAAAGGCTAAGTGAATGGGCTAGAAGCATTGCTATTCCCAAAGTGCATAAACTCTCATAATGGTCTGAGAGAAAATGACGGTCAAGGTGACAGTGGGAGAGAAAGAATTTATTAAGCACTTACCTTGTGCTGGGCACTATGCTCAGTATGGAGAATATAATTACAAACAAAAAAGTCCCTAACTTCAAGGAGCTCATGTTCTAATGAGGGAATATAACATAATATAACATAAAAGGGCGCTTGAAAGCTGGGGTTGGGGGTTATGTATCTAACCTGGGGGAAGGTAAAAAAGTAGAGAGTCAGGAGCAAACTGAGATCCAAAAAGGGTTAACTAAATACCAAGGTGGTAAGTAGCTGAGTTAGGATTCAACCTCCTTGAACTTCAAATGTAGTACTCTTTCCTGGGTACTATTACTGATATTTCATAGCAAATAGTGACTTAGCGTTCAAGAGAAGCTGTCATACTCCACTGCAGTCCTTTGCCCCTACTAGAAGTAATGAATTTGCTGGTTGGCAACTCTGAATCTATGGGAAGAGATGAAGGTGAACATCTTAAGTCTCCTTAAGAAGCCAAATTTTGAGTTACTGGGAAAAAAACCAATAATTGTCTGAGAGAACAGATCAAAAGAGAACTACAAAAGCTGAGTGTTTTATCTAGTGCCGGACACGATAATAGCCTCAGTTGTTTTTATTAAACTTATTTTCTCTGTTTAAAGAAGGGTTCGTTTCTGGAAGAGAAGAGATTGGGAGGACATCCCTAAATAATAATGGTTTTTTAAAAGGCATCATTAAAACATTTTTTAAATGTCCTTAAACTCTAGGGGGAAATAGCTCCACACTGTCCAGGACTAGACTAGATAGTTCTTTCCAAGTCTGATGTTCTTAGATTTGTCTATTTCATCCCTGAGCCTCTACAACAGAGTGGAATTTGAGCTCTCTCCCCATTCTGTGCTACCCAGCTTTATGAGGCCATCCCAACACCCCCCAAAACCTCATCTCCCACCTCCAGACAAGCTGGTTAGGAGTTCCTCTGGATTCATGGAGAACCAACCCATTGATGACTTCACTATTCAAGTGAATGTTCATAAAGTTGAGCAATTAATGGGCAAATAAGAACTTGTCAGTTCTACAACCCAACCACAGAACCTTGTCCCACTCCACCCTATCCATCCCCACCATCCTGTGAGTCTGTGCTGCCCTCCTGTGGGTGGCTATCAGCAATACTTTCCAAAAAGAATTGTAAAGAATAGTAACCAGAAGCAGTATGAGGGCTCTGGTGACAAACATCAGTTTTTAAATCCAAGTTAGTATAGAGCTACGCCCCCACCCCAGCCCTTCAAAAGAATTACTTTGGTCAGTTTATGGTGGCATATGGCTTTAATCTCTGCTACTGTAATGGCTGAGACGTGATAGATCATTTGACCTCTGTCGTTCAGAGCTATGGTACAGCTAAAGCTGGTCTGATGTCTGCACTAAATTGGGCACCAGTAGGGTGAGCCCCTTGGAGAAAAGAGTCACTAGGTTGATTAAGGAAAAGGGAACCATCACAGCTCAGAGACGATTAAAGCAGGTCACTATTGAGATCAGGCCTGTGAGTGGATATTATACTTCCAGCCAAAAAATAAATAAATAAACCAAGACAAATAAAGAAAGTTTTAAAAAGTATGCTTCAATCTGCATTCAGACACCCTTAAGTTCTTTCTCTGGAGGTGGATTGCATTTTTCATCATGAGTCCTTTGGAATTGTCTTGTATCATTATATTGCTGAGAATAACTAAGTCATTCATGGCTGATCATCCTGCAATATTGCTATTACTGTGTACAATGTTCTCCTGGTTCTGCTCTTTTCACTTTTATCAGTCCATATAAGTCTTCCTAGGTTTTTCTGAAAACATTCTGCTCATCATTTCCGATGGAACCCTAATAAAGATGTCCCCAGCCCCAGTGTTCCAACTTCATCATAGGCCTCACTGAGCAGCAGGTCCACTGTGCCTACCTAGTCCCCCCACCAATACTCTAACTTCTTCATATATGCCTCACTGCTCACTAGCACAACAGGTGTGTCCATGAACTCATGGTTCTCACAGAAATAGCAGGCACATCCATGTGATGGGATCCCAGGCGCTGCCTCTACCTAGTCACTGCCTCTACCTAGTCACTGCCCCCAGACCCATTCTCACAGAAACAGGTGTGTCTATTCACTCAACTAAAACCACACATACTTAGTCTCGGACAGGACCACAATAGTCAGCCAATCAGAAAGCAACACCACCAGGATACTGGAGCAGGATGTAGACCCCAAAACAATAGAAGGGACTTTCCCTAAGTGGGCACCTGAGCAGTAATAGTGAAGAACTGACCTAGAGTGAACTTATGATGTAGAGAGGCTTATTATAATATCATTACTATATATACATACCTCCCTAACTGTATGCATAGGCTGGGACCCCTCTTCCATTACCTAATCCCTAAACAAACTTCTCCTACCTTTTTAATATTAATCATATTCCTCTATACTATGTAAATTTTGACTGTGTAATCAGCTTCTTTACCCTATAAAAATCCATATTGCTTTCTCTGAAGTTGCAGGTTCCTCTTGGAACTTAGCCCAATTCATGAGAGGCATCAGTTTCAATAAATGCCTATACTTGGATTAGATTCCGAATTCTTTGAGATGGTTCCACTATAACACATCATGAAACCACAACAGTTTTTGGTATCCCAGAGTTTAAACCACAATTTCAAAAGTACTCTATCACAATCATATACCACAACTTCTTCAGTCATTCCCCAGTTGATGGGCATCCTCTCAATTTCCAATTCTTTGCCATCACAAAAGGAGCTGCTATAAATATTTTTGTACACTTGGGTCCTTTTCCTTTGTCTCCTATCTCTAACTAGTAGTAGTGTTGGGTCAAAGGGTAAAGGGGCTTATATTCTATTTAAGAAAACAGTATATATACATATAACTAACTGCGTGATAAACATGTTCAAAGCAAATACATCTTATCCCTAACCTCTCAGTTGAGAACTTTTCCTCACATTTTAGTGAAAAAACTGAGGTCATTCACAGAGCTCTCTCTTCTCCCCTCCTCCCCTCATATCACCCAGATGTCTTCTGCTACTATCTCCTCCTTCCATAGTCTCGAATAATGAGAGGCCAAAACCTTTAAATGTACAAGGAATCCCATTATATTCTATACTCTCCAACAGACTGCCTTCTCTATCGTACCCACTCTTTCACTTATCTTCAATCTTTCTCTTTCTGCTGGCCATTTCCCTATTGCTTACAAATATGTTTATGTCTCCCCCATCCTCAAAAATCCCTTACTTGATCCTTCCATCTCTGCTAGCTATCAGCCCATGTCCCTCCTCCCTTTTGTTGCCAAACTCTATGAAAACATATATCAAGTGCCTTCACTTCCTTTCCCATCAATTTCTTCTTAATGGACTTCTAAAGTCTGACTTCCAACCTTATTATTCAATTGAAACTGCTCTTTTCAAAAACTGCTAAAAGATCTTCTAAACTGACAGATCTAATGGTCTTTTCTCAAGCCTCATCCTTCTTGACCTCTCTGCAGCCTTTGATACTGTTGACCATCCTCTTCTCCCAGATACACTTTTCTCTAGATCTTCATAACAACCCTTTCTGCTGGTTCTCCTATTTATCTGACTATGCTTTCTCTTTTGTTGGATCTTCATTTAGAGTATGCCTGGTAACCAGAGTGTTCCAAAGGGTTCTGTGCTGAACCTTCTTCTCTCCTCCCTCTTGACTTATTTCACATGGTAAACTCATTAACTCCCATGGATTCAATTAGCATCTCTATGCTGATGATTCCCAAATCTGCTTATCAATTTATCCAGCCCCAACATCCTGGTTGACCTCCAGACTTGCATCTTCAACTACTTACTGGACATCTCAAACCAGATATCCCATATACAATGTAGCAAGACAGAGAGAGGGTCACATGTGTAGAGAGACCTGAGAGGGTCCCACTCCATGTATGGCAAAGACTTGTCCTTGCATGGCTTAAAGGGAGGTAGACTAGACATTTCTAGCCTCTTCCCCTTCCTCCCAGGAGGGGAAGCAAGAAGTTGGGGTCAAAGACTACTCTGCTCTCCTCAGAAAGGGAAGGAGAGAAGTAGATCTAACCTGCTCCTTTAAGTATTATTAGTCTAGAGGACATGATCTGGTTCATTCTGACTTCTGATTGCTCTGTTATTGGGGGAGGGGGAGAGTTTAAGGAAGAACCCAAACTCTACATAAAAGGTGTGACACCTTCCCCCTTCTAAGACCAGTTCTACAATGAGTACACATAGCCATTAGAAAAGAAAACATTTTCTTTAAGAGAAAATTCATTTATCGAGAAATCAGAGAAAGCACGCATCAGGGAATATATATCAGACAATACCAAGAGAGAGTGTCCTAGATCACACTCAAGGGGAAAATCTCTAGCGTAGCAAGCTAGATATAAGGGCATGATAGAAACTGCCAGCTCCTCTCATGTCTTCCCTGAGTGTTTTCCTTCAGCAGCCTAAGTGGGATTGGCCTCTTCCATCTTCCTTCTAAAAACTGGAAGTCAGAAACACCTGACTCGACTTGACAAAAGAAGGTTTGAAACTTTATGAGTCCCCTGAAGAATCCCAAAAGGACAGCTGAAGACTGGAGCTCCTTTGCCTCACAAAGGGCAGGACCTTCCTCTCCACCAATGGGCTTTGGAACAGGGGTTACAATATCTAAAATGTAAAATGGCCAAAACTGAACTCATCATTTCCTCCACCCCCAAACAGGTGCTCTTCCTAACTAGGGTACTACCATTTTCTCAGTCACAAAGCATCAAAATCTAGGAATCATACTTCACTCCTCACTTTTTCTCATCTCCGAGTCCAATTCGCTGCTAAAGTCTGCCAATTTTAGCTTCATAAAACCTCCCTTTCTCTCCTCTGACACTGACACTGCCCTGGTGCAGGGCCTTAACACCTCACACTTGAACTATTGCAATAGCTTGCTGGTGGGTCTATCTGCCTCAAGTCTCCCCTCACTCCAGTCAATCCTCTGCCATTCAGCTGTTAAACTGATGTTACTAGAGCTCAGGTCTCACTATGTTACTACTACCACTAACACCACCGCCCTCCAACTCAATAAACTCCAATGTCTCCCTATCACCTTCAGGATGAAATAGAAAATTCTTTGATGTTCAAAGCCCTTTCCAACCTAGCTCCACTCCTCTACCTTTCTAAGTCTTCTAATCTTCTTACACATTACAGCCTCTCCTCCAACCCCATCCCACTCTCACTTTCTCTGTGATCCACTGACATTGGCCTCTTTGCCATTCCTCACAAAAGACATTCCATTTCCTGACTTTGGGCATTTTCACTGGTTTTTCTCCATACATGGAACTCTTTTCCCTCCTCTTCTCTACTTCCTGGCTTCCTTGGCTTCTTTCAAGTCCCAGCTAAAACCCTGCCTTCTACAGGAAGTCTTTCCCAATCCCTCTTAATTCCAGTGCCTGATGTCTCTTGATTATCCCCAATTTGCCAATCTTGTTTATATTCGGTTGTTTAGATATTTTCTCCCCCATTAGACTGTGACCTCCTTGACAGCAGAAACTTACTTGTAGTGGAAAACCCCACTATACTGGAGAAGAAAGGAGGAAAGATGAAAGAAACTGAAATATAAAATATTTGGCTGACAGATGACTAGGTTTACAGCTCAGGTTTTCTGACTCTAAGCCTGGCTTTCTTTCAACTAAATCATGCTACCTCCCAAGATACTAATTTTTCTCAAAATCCTTTGAAATTCCTCTTTTATACCTGTTTTCAGGGCTAGCAACTGCATTTTTATTCTTTTGAAAATCAACCAACATTCTTTTGGCTATCCTTTTAAAAGAATTCCATTTTCTTCTGAATAACTTCACTGGCAATTTTGGAAGCAGAATGTAAATGAGTCAAAAGAAGCCAAGTCCTTGAGAGTAAGGAAACTAAGTGATAAAAGTTGGTAATACTAATTTAGAAGTCTAGGCTTTTTGGGGGGGGGGAACTAAGGGAGGAGAGCTATGGCAAAGTGAGGGGTTCATTCCAAATAGTATGTGACCATAAAGTAATGAGGCTAGTTTTCCCTGGTGGCTTGTAAACTGGTTCTAAGACAATTCCAAAAGAATATTTTTGTTTTGTTTTTAATTTTTAAATTAGTTTTTTTTAAAAGGGAGAAAAATCAGTCTGATTACTTAAATAGGACTGGAACATGTTTTTTAGCCTAGGGCTTGAGAACTTTTCTTGAAATATTTTGATAAATATATTTCAATAGAATCATGAGGGTTTTTTGTGCAGCTGTACAATTCAATGTGCTTTATGTTATGGTTTTAAAAAACATTATTCCTAGAAGTGGTCCATAGGCCTTACCAGACTGTCAAAGGGGTCTATGATGTACAAAAATAAGGTAAAGAATCCTTAAAGGGAGGATGGGTTTGCTTTGGCTGCAGACCCTCAGAGGTCTCCTAAAAGTGTCTCTAGGAAAGAAATGAGTCAAAGGTCAGCTACATTACAGGTGGGGTTGCCCACCAAGACTTTCACTAACTGATCCAGCATTAGTCAGATGGACTCTGCACGGGTTCCCCTACTTAGACAAGAAATGGGATCTACCGCTAGGTGGCGGAGTGGATTAGAGCCATGTGCCTAGAGATAAGAATTCAAATTTGGCGGCAGATACTAGGTGTGTGACTCTAGGAAACATCCCTTAACCCCCTGTTTGCCACAGTCCTGCTGGTAAATGGGAGTAAAAAGCATCTACTTCTCAGGGTTCTTGTGAAGATCAAATGAAATAACAATCGTAAAATGCACAGTGCCTGGCACACACTATCAGCTATTAGTATTATTATTGTTGTTGTTACTAATCTTCTTCTTTGTAAACTGAGAGGGGTTAGAATATACCATCTCTGATTACATACGACTCCAAAGATCCTCTGCTTCCAGAAACACAGCCAGCAAAGCAGAATGAGGGAAGCAATGGGTTGAAAAGAGAAATACTAAATCCCCCAAGGGACCCCAAATTCCCATCATCAAGGACTGAAAGACTGAGTAGACAAGATGTCAATCATTGCTGCTTGCTCCTAACCCCCTAACAGATCTCAATCTTTTTCAGCACTTAAAAACTTCATTATGATTATTTGGGGAAGAAGTTCTCCCTTCCCCCCCCTCCCCCCCAGCATGCTGGTATTTCTTCCTTTTATGGGAATAGGTTTTTGCAGGGAGGTAGAATGGAAATAATGCTGCACTTGGAATCAGAAGACCTATGTTTAGGAATTTCCTTCATGACCATGAAGAAATGGTAAATCCTCTCTCAGCCTCAGTTTCTTTATCTAAAAAATGGGAATAATGTACTAGCTACCTGATAAAATGGTGGTATGAAAATTGCTTTTGAAAGCTCAGTATTTCCTAAAATGTAAGTTCTTATTATGAAAAGTCCTGTAGTACAGTAAAAAGCACTGGACTTGGAATTGTCAGAACAACACATAGTAAGTGATCGCTGGAGAACAGTCCCCATCACTTCCCATTTCAATCAAATGTGCTCTCTGCAAGAAAAGAAGGAACAAGTATTTGTTAAGTGCCTACTATGTGCCAGGGCCTTTACAAATCTGATCTCATTTGAATCTCACAACAGCTCTAGGAGGTAAGTCTTGTTATTATCTGCATTTTTCAGAGAAGAATGAGAAAAATGAAGCAGACAGGTTAAGTGACTTGCTCCTAGGTGTCTGAGGCAGGATTTGAACTAAGGTCTGACTCTAGACCCAGGGTTCTATCCACTTTGCCACATGATTGAGGCTCCTTCAATGATCACTGTAATGGAAAAGTCCAGTGTCTGTCCTACCGTGTCTTTATAACCACCTCCTAGGGGACAGAGAAGCCAAACACTATACTCCCCACATTCCCTTCAGGGCATGGTGATCACCTAGGAAGTCTCCTGTCTATTAGGAAAATCAAATACTTAGAAATAATTTCGATTTCACCAAATTCTAAATAGAACTGAATTTACTATTTTCTTTAAAGCTCACAAACTTTGCCTTCAATCTGAGACAAATTAAAAAGGTCTACCCCAGAGAGTAAATTAATTTGTTTACTCTCAAATCTTCAACCCCAGCCTAACTCTATGGCCTAATATTCACTATCCTCTCAGTGAGACCTGTTTTGGGTTGGGGTGGAGTATAGGTATCGTCTCTGTTATTTAATTTCAAATTGAAACTTTATTAGGACTGTGGAAGATACACAGGAAGCTCAATGTCAGATCATCCATCCACTTATACAGTTCTTTTTTTTCTTTAGTAAAAAAGTTGATTTACCACAGCACACTTCCCCTCTGATAGTTAAATACAGCACAAAAGTAGAAAACTCCCATTGTTCATATCACTTATCCTCCATCAGAAAAACAGGCTACCTGACACAGGCAATGCCTCCCCCTAAGGAAAACTGGAAATCAGTCTGGCAGAAATTAGGCTTAGACTGCATCTTACACCATAGTCCTCAACATATCTTAAATAGATATACAACTTTAACATTAATGATAAAACTACAAAAAAAAAATTAGAAGAGAAGCAGATCATATACCTCTCACAGTTATGGGTAGGAGATAGATTTCTAACCAAACAAAAGACAAAGGCAATTCCAAAGGTAAAACTGATAACTTCAATTATATGAAACTGAAAAGTTTCTGCACAGACAAAATTAACCCACCCAAGATGAAAAGGGAAGTGGTCAAATGGTGGGAAGAAATCTTTGTATTGAATTTTGCTGATAATGTTTTGGTATCCAAAGTATATAAACAATTAATAAATATATATTAAGACAAATAGCTATTCACCAATAGATAAATGATCCAAGGATATGAACAGTTTTCAAAAGAACTGCAAAGTACTCACAACCACAAAAAAGAATGCTCCAAATCACTAATTACAAGAGAAATGACCATCATAATAACCCTGAGGTTTCACCTCACTGCCTGTAAATTGGCAAAGATGACCAAAAATGGCAACAGTTAGTGTTGGAAGGATTGTGGGAAGATAGGCATACTAATAATTACATTGTTAGTGGAGTTGTGAAATGGCACAACTGTTCTGGAAAGCAATGAAATTATGCCAATAAAGTGACTAAAATGCCCATACTCTGAACCAGAGATTCCATTACTGGGTTTTTACCCTGAGAAAACCATTAATTAGAAAAAAGTTCCCAGATGCACCAAAATATTTAGAGTAGCGTTTTGATAGTAAAGAATTGGAAACAAAGTAGATACCCATCCTTTGTGGAATGGCTAAACAAATTGTGGTACATATTTTAATGTAACAGAATATTACTGTGTTGTAAAAAAAAAAAAAGAGGTATGTGATTCAGAGAATCATGAATAAAAATCTACACGAACTGATACAGAGCAAAGTAAGCAGAAACAAATTATAAATTATATGTATATACATACACACACACAATAGCTACAACAATTTCAATGGAAAGAACAACCAACAAAAAATAAAAATAAAAATTATAAAGATCAATCAGGACTCAAATGAAGAGATATAAAAGCATGTTCCTAACTCATCCCTTACTGGAGGTCGAGGGTGTTATATACTGCACATGTTTTCAGACTGTTTCAATGTGTTGATGTGCTGATTCCCCCCCCCCCCCCTTTATAAAATACTGTTTGTTATATGAGATGGCTCTCTGGGAAGGACAGGGGAAGGGAAATTTGGGATTACTGTGATGACCTAAGAAACAAAAGCCATCGATAAAACTTATTTTGAACAATTAAGATGGTCTTTACTAACTTCTATAGACAGATTTTCTGTTCAAAGAACATTAGCAACCCCATATGTAATTATCAAACATTGGAAGCAAACTAAATGTGTGATAAAAGGGATATGGTTAAATAAATTGTGGTATATTGATGTAATGGAATGCTATAATGCATTAAGACCAACCAGTATAAGGAGTACAAAAGCAGATTGAAGAAAAAAAGAAAAGAAATTAGAATATGCTATGAATAAGAACGAAAGGACAAACACAAAATCCCGATGGAGAAAATTTATAACGCTTTATAAGTGGAAATTAGTTTAAATATAGTTACTAAGCACGTTTGATTGGTTCAATATCGAGGGTTTTTTTTTTTAAATAAAATAAATATATTTTATTAAGAGCACAGGGATTTCTCCAAGGATACTATATGAAAAAGTCTTATTGGAGAGAAAAACACGTAAGTGAAGAAATTCAGGAAAAAGAAACACTGCAAAGGCCAGATCTGAACGGTCACAAGGCACCGAGGAGTGACAGATCTTCTTAACCAATGGGCACATTGGGTTTGATCTAGTTAAAGATTTTTAAAATGGCTTACGGATACTTCTTGAAGAGAAACTACCTTGGTGGTTAAGGAAACAAAACACACACCCCTTGCCGTGCCATTGTTTTCCACAATGCCGTGACTCGGATTCGAACCGAGGTTGCTGCGGCCACAACGCAGAGTACTAACCACTATACGATCACGGCGAGCCACCGGAGTGCTTCGAGTGCACGTTTCTTCCAGTATTTCTTTTCAGCTATTTCATCATCTGTTCTAGTCTTAGTCTTTTCAAGTGCATTGAAGGTCAATGTAAACAAAAATCATTCTTAACTATCAAGTAGCATCCCACGGTCCCTATTCCCCTCCCTGCTCATAGCGGTGCAACTAAAGCCAGCCCTTGAAGCCCAGTCCCTCTGGGACAGTGATATGAAACCTGTCGGACCTGGGAACACGAAGTGTAAGTGAGAGAAAGAACAAATGTTTTTGAAACACCTGTTTTATGGGGGCAGGAGGAAGGAAAGAGAGAGAAGTGCTACAGGATTTAAACAAGACATGCTCCCTTCTGGAACCTGGTAGGGAAAAGACACATAAACAAATAACTATGATACAGAATATTGCATGATTAATTCTCTTGTTGAGTTAATGAGTGAATGGGTCAGTGAATCAAGAAGCATCTATTAAGCATGTTAGTAACTGTGTTAAGGGCGAGGGATACAAACTCCCCCCATCCCAAACAAAACAGCCCTATTCTAAAGCAGCTCATACATAGGCTAATGGGGGGTATAACACGCAAAGACTTATGCAAGGCCAAGCTATAGGTAGGCTAAAACTGGAGATAATCAACAAAGGAAGGCACTAGCATTAAGCGGGGTCAGGAAAGGCTTCTTTGTTGGTTGGATTTTAGCTTGGAGCTGAAGGAAGGCAGATGAGGGGAAAGAGTTCTATGCTTGGGAAGAGAGGCACTAAAAATGCCTGGAATCGGGAGATAGGGTTTCTTATATGAGGAACAGCAAGAATGACGGTGTCACTGGATGGTTTAGGACTTGGGGGTGGGCGTAAGGTGTAAGAAGTTTGGAAAGATAGGAGCGGGACAGGTTGAGAAGGGGTGTAAAGGTGAATGAATAAATAAAGCTGGAAGAAGCCACAACAAAGTGTTCCTTCCCAGAGGTCTGAGCAGGAAGTTCGTGGCCAATTGGGTAAAAAAGGTTTACTCTGGGGAGGTGGCACCCTCACGCCCTGCCATCTCATACGTACACTCGCCTTCAGCAGGAACGCACCCCAAAGCTGTTCGTGTAAATCACTGTGGGGATGTGGAGGCTTCCGTGGACTTCTCCCGCCCCAGCCCACGCTCCCACGTGGCAGGGGCTGAGGAAGGTTTCTCCGCCCCGCCCCCGCTTCCAAGGAGAGTGATCACGTGGGAGGGTCGCTTCCCGCCCCCGCCAAGCATTCTGGGCGGCCGTGGGCAGAGGGGGAGGTCAGACAGAGTTCTCCCCTCCCAGCGCCACCCTCATCTCGGGTCCGGGATGGAAACGTTACAAGTAAAAGGTCTTCCCAGACCCAGACCCCAGAGTTTCTCCTGGGCTCTAAAGGGGAAGACCCCGGTGGCCAGAGGAGGAGGCACGTCCGCCTAGGACGAGCAACGGCCGAGCCAGGACCTACCAAGGCTAAGGGAGAGTCGCGCGCTTGCGTGTTGCAAAGAGAGCGGGAGGAGGAAGCAGTAACCTGAAGCACAGCAAAGGCCTATCAGATGTACGTCAGTGGTGCGGGGGCGGGGCCTCAGACCTAGAAAAGGCTGAGTGACAAATTTTATTGCCAGCTCCCTGGTAGCTTGCCGTGATCGTATAGTGGTTAGTACTCTGCGTTGTGGCCGCAGCAACCTCGGTTCGAATCCGAGTCACGGCATTGTGGAAGACAATGGCACGGCAAGGGAGTTTAAATTTTGTATCTCGTAATATTTTACCCTAACAACCCCATTATTGACCAGGCTTCTGGCAAGGAACCTCTCCCCCCAATCCCAACCCAGAATCACCCTGACAGCTGAGCTGAGCCTCTGGAAAACCGTAAGAGAGAGAGAAAGCAAAAAGCTATTAAATTGACGCGTGGTAACCACTTGTCCCTAGTGGGCAATGACTGAGTTCCTTTTGCATATATTTACCAGTGTGTGTACTCTATTCTCAACAAGAGAATTCAAACTCTGCTAAAGGCAGACTGTTGTTTTGGCTTTATATCCCCAAGGCTTAGCACAGTTCCTTTCACATAGTAGGCGCTTATGTATATATATATATATATATACTTGTTGGATAGCACTGGATCCCATATACCTCCCACAAGTGGATCCCATATACCTCCACACTGGGTGGATGGATGGATGGATGAATGGATGGATGGATGGATGAAATGAGATTACATAAATGCTTTGCAAACCTTTAAAGTGATAGTTTTTTGTTGCTGCTGTTACTATTATCGTGCTACTTTTTCCTCGAGAGACAAAAATCCTCTTGACTCCTTTCTAGATACCCAGTTTTTGTTTAAGAATGTAGGCTCCTTTGAGATGACTGTTTCATTCTTTGTATTTGTACCCCTAGTGCCTACCCCACCTACTGTCCTGCAATAGGCACTTAATAAATTTTTGTTGTATGAGATTGGATCCCCTATACCTCCCATAGGTACAGACACTGGACAATTAATCAAATGAGATACAATAAACATAATACTTTGCAAACCTTTAAAGCGCTATATAAATGCTGTTTATTATTATTGTTATACTATTTTCTACATAGGAAACATAGAAAATTCTCCTCGATTCTTTTCTAGGGACCCGATTTTTGTTTGTGTAAGAATGTAAGCTCTTTGAGATAATGGTTGTATTATTTATATTTGGACCCCCAGCACCTATATTGATGCCCGTCATCATTACATTAGGCGTTTAATAAATGCTGTTTGGTTGTTTTGTTTTCCCTTAATAGCGATGCACAGCAGAATTTCCCTAGTCTCCCAGCGCTTAGAGGGAATTTTGCATTTAGGGAGAATCCTGAAAGGGGTCGTGTAACCCTGTCTCTTAGACATCTAAAGCGGTCCTTCCAACTGGTACAAATCATTCGAAGCGAAACATTGTTTCATAGCTTCAGAGTCACAGGCAAGAAATGCCACACGTTCGGTTCTGGGAGAGATCTGCGCCTGCGCTCTCAGCATCAACCTCTGTTTGGAACTCCTCCCCAAAGCTGGAACGAACAATGACGTACAGAAAGGGAGGGTCTACTGCTAAAGAAGAGAGTAACAGGCCGGCAGGGCCTACGGGTCCCGGTTAGCTCGCCGTGATCGTATAGTGGTTAGTACTCTGCGTTGTGGCCGCAGCAACCTCGGTTCGAATCCGAGTCACGGCATTGTGGAAGCAATGGCACGGCAAGGGATTCGGTTTTTGTTTCATCCAGTAATTTTATCCTCTGTTCTCGGCGTTTTTAAAATGAGACAAAACGCGAGCTAAAGCACCGACAATTATGTACAATGGAGCAGAGCTCCAAAAAATGATCTTTAAGGGACTTGAATTGCTAGTATCCTCCATTCCTCTCCCTGAGAATAGAATCCCCTCATTCTTCCGATATCTTTCTTGTATACCCCAACAGCAAACAGCTCCCCACAATTTCCCTCATATTTTCAAGGGTCTGAAATTTTTACAAGGAAGTGATTTGGATTGCTAACAGACCCCTCTATAGCGAATAGTCCGATCCCTAGCCCAATTGTAACCTTGTAAGGTAAGGTTGGATCTTTTTAGACACAAAGAACAGCTTTTAGAGTCAGAAGGGACACTTCAAGCCTCTCATTTTACAGAGGAGTAAAGATGCTGGATTTGGAATCAGGGGATCAGAGTTTAAGCCTATCTCTTGGACTTGCTACTTAGGACAAATAACTTCATCTCCCTGTTTCCTTATTTGTAAAAATAAAAGAATTGGATTATTTGATCCACAGGGTCTCTTCCTACCTCTAAATCTAGGGTCCATTTATCTCATGAAACCTAGGACCAGAGAAGTGGCAGGATTTCCCCAAGGTCACACAGCCAAGTGGTACCAAGGTTTTTACAATACGCTACACTTCACCACCGCCTTTGTGACATTCATCTTTGCTGCCCCACTGTATTTTGAATAGGTAGATGCATTGTATTTAATTGAATAGACTAGAAGAGTTGGAGTCAGAGGATTTAGGCTAGAGCTATCCTGAAGTCTGAGCTATGAGTGGTAACTGAGGGAACTAAATCAAGAATTTTCCTCCAAATCTAGCAGGCTTTCTGCTTTTTCCCTTCCACAAGATTTGTTTTATGGGCCTGACAATGGGAGACTTTGTATCTTCTCCAACTCTTTGTAATTGACCAGCATTATACTGTAGCAGGATGGCCTTGGGGTTCTTAGAGAGCAGTTCCATTCTCACACCTGCTGAAAGGGGTCAGAATGAACTCTATGATTCAGGATGTCCCAGAAGTGTATTATTTGGGAGTCTGTCTTGTGCCACCATTTTTCACCTCTACTTCCCAATTAACAAAAATAGCTCACAGGATTTTCTCACAATCACAACAGGAAACTTTTATATTATCATTTCCATATTACAGATAAAATACTTACTTAAAGAGATTCAGTAATTTGACCAACATCATACAATTAATAAGTGTCAGAAACAAGACAACTCTAGGCCTTCTGATTTAAAGTTCTATAGGACTCGTTTTACTATTCCTAGCTGCCTAGCTATTGAATTAAACAATTCAAAAACAAAGGGTTCTTATCAAGCACCTCTTCATTTCATGTCATTCAGACATCCTTCTCCCCTGTTTCCTTCATTCCTTATGAAGATCATCCCTTCTTGATCCCATCCCTTCCCATCTTTTCTCCAGCAGATTACTCAAAGAACTTGAAAGAAAAAGATTTCTTCACAACATAAATAAACAAAATTTAAACTCAGGAAATAAACCTCTCTATTTTTTTTTCCTTTGAGAGGAAAAAAAAAAGAAGTAAGAGTGATCTAAGGGGTGAGAAGTTTGGGTTAGGGTAAGGGTGGAGTTACCTGGAATAGACTTTGATGAAGAGGGCCTTCCTTCTGTAGAGAAACCTAAACTCTAGCAAGCCAGCAGGCATATGGACCTACCAGCTTCCCAATCTGGACTAAAGAGAAAAGGGAAATGGGTTAGACAAAAGAAACAAAGGCCTATTTATGGTCCAGCCCTTAATTGGAGTAAAGCAGCTGCTCAGACTAACAATCCTTTTGGTGCCCTGGCTACAAATACTTCCTCTTTTTCCTAACTTTGGGAGAAGTTAATACCAGTGATCAAAGGACTTCTAGGATAAACTTGTTTAACGGCAGGACCTGCAATTGGGAGGGTGTTGGAGACGTGACATGGGTGGAGGGGAAGGACACAAGTTTCCCTGCTGGGGAGAAGAGGAGTGTAAGGAAGTAATGTGCTATGGACTAAAGACTAGAAATGGTATAAAATTATGAGGGCAAAGGAAAGGAAGAAGCTTTTTGTTTTGTTTTGTTTTGTTTTTGAAGGGTATAATGGAAGATAGAGTGAAGAAGGGGGGGGGGGGGCTAATGACAGGAAAGAAAGACTGCAGAACTATTCCTAGACTCCAGTCAGATATCTTAGACTCTGGATATCTCTAGGAAATTGTCCTCATGCACATCAAGATCATAAAGATTATCTAGTCTAATTCTTTCATTTTACAGTTGAGGAAATTGAGGCCCAGAGAGATTAAGTGACCTGCCTACAATTAGACAATCAAACAAGCATCAGAGGTGGAATTTAAACCCAGACTCTGCTGTACTAAAGTCAGATACACAGATACCTATACCAGATTATCTTCCCTTGAAACATCCTTTCTCTGAATTCTTGTGACATAATTGTTGGGACAAGTCTTTTTGGTACTTTTAACAGATGGGAGAGAGGACTAGTGACTGGAAAGTTTAGCAAAAATCTCGTGGTGGAAATGGAATTTAAAGGGGAGAGAATAATTCAAGATAACAGAATAATATAGAGGAAAACAACATTGAAGGGCTTCAAGATTTTGATGAATGAAGTGACTGATCATAACAATATAGGACTGACAATAAAGTTTGCCTTCCATTTTGCATCAGAAAGATGGTGGGGGCGGCTAGGTGGCGCAGTGAATAGAGCGCTGGCCCTGGAATCAGAAGGCCCTGAGTTCGGAGCCGGCCTCTGACACTCAATCCATACGAACAAAAAAACCTAGCCGTGTAACCTTGGGCAAGTTACTTAACCCCAATTGCCCTAAAGGGGCGGCTAGGTGGCGCAGTGAGTAAGAGTGCCGGCCTCGGAGTTTGGATGACCCGAGATCAGATCCAGCCTCAGAAAATGAGCACCCACGCATAAATAATGACTAGCCGTGTAACCTTGAGCAAGTTACTTAACCCCAATTGCTTTATAAAAAAAAAAAAAATTAAAGAAAGATGGTGGACTACAGGTAAGGAATGGGACATAAATGTCCAGACATGGCAGATGTGTTGATTCATTTTGCTTAACTATTACTTTGCTATAAGGGAGGGTTCTTGGGGGAGGGTTACTTAAATAATGATAGTCATGTTTTAAAAGGGGATTATCACTAAAACGTTTTTTTTTTTTAAGAGTTAAAGATAATTCAGAGGTTTCAGGTCTTAGTAATTAGGAGAATGATAGTACCCTCAACAGGAACATGAAAATTTAGGAGGACAGATTTATCCAAGAAGATAATGACTTCTGTTTGGGGCATGTTAAGTTTGAGATGCTTAAAGGTGTCTGAGTGACATTTGGATTGAGTTTAGAAGGAAGATTAGAATTGAACATGAATATTTGGAGGCTGAAATATAAATTTAGGGTTGGTAATCCAACCTATAAGAGAAGATAAGAGCAACAAGGGAGGGTTATAGAGGGAGATAAGAGGAGGGCCTAGGAAAGAGCTTTGTAGGGAACTCAGATTTAGGGAGTGATAATGAATTTCAACAGGTTATTGTTATTGTTTGTCCTTTGTTCTCAAAGAGGCCAGAATGCCAAGAAAGTGATGCCATGATTTGCAAGTGAATTGGATTTAAGTGAGGGAGGGCAGTGCAAAGTCACCAGCCTCACCTTCTCCTCCGGAGCCATCGGAGTCCAGTGGCCAGATATGGATCAAGATGACTGGAGATGACCCCCAATGAATCAACAAAGGAGTATGGAATGGAGAGGTAAGCCAGCTATTATGGTAGTTGATAGAAGGAGAACTGGGAGAGAGGTGTCAAGAAAGCTGACAAACAAAAGAGCTGCTAAGGGGAAGTGATATTAGTAAATCAAAGCAGGGAGTGTCCAGGAGAAATAAAGATGAAGAAAGAACCATTGGCTCAGCAGATAAGAAGTGTAATTTCCATAGCTTCATGGATAGAAACCAGATTGCAAGTAGTTGAGAAAAGGGGTGAGTAGTAAAACAATGAAGTATTCAAATATAGATGGTTCTGGGTCTGGGAATTTGGCAAAGAAAAGGAGATATGTATAAGATGATAGCTTGAGGGGCTGACCAAGATCATGTAGTGGTTTTTAAAGGGGATAGGTGAGACCCGAGATATATCTTGCTCTCTAATTGTCCCACGGAATTATATGTTGTCTCTCCAAAGAAATTATAAACTTCTTAAGGTCAGGAACTATTTTTCTTATTCTTTTAATCTTCCACAACACCTAGAACTATGCAGAAATATGCTTCTAGTTAAACTGTTCCTGTGAGCTGCTTCCCGGTGAGATAAATATCCTTCCCCCAAAGCTTCTGTTTGTCCACCCATTGCTGACCCAACAAAACTCTAACATCCTTGACGTTTTTGATTAGTGTCCCTGAGTCACTATTCTCTGTTCTTCTCTTCCCAGTAAGAAAAGGCAAACGTTTCCTTCCGTAGACCTGCAGGGCAGTATGCTTATACTCTTTCCTATGTTTTTGTTCTTTTGGCTGTAATAGTTATTGCTGTACATTAATATGCTCGTCCTCCTGGTCTTCTAGAGGGCTAGGACAGTGCCTCAATTATCTTTGTGGAATTCTCTGGGTCCAACAGTGTATGGAACTTAATAGAATGAATGCCAATGGTCCTCAGTCCTCATCCCTTCTCTCTCTTCAAAACAAGGAAGGCAATCGTTGGTTGCTTGAAGAAAAGGGGTAAGGTGGGATGAAATGGGAGACTGCTTTATTCAAAATGATGTTTTTGTGGAGAAAAGGACTTTCCCCACTACCCCCAAAGTCCCCTTTCTTAAGGCCCATATAATGGGGCTTTCCTATAAAATTTTTCCCTGTTGACAAACCTTGGTTCTTTTAGAAAATGGAAGGTGCTTTGTATGAGAGTTCTGGAATGTCAGACTGGGTGGGGCCAGATAGTGACAAGCCTTGGAAGCCAAGCAGAATGACCAAACTGTCCAGTTCCTCTTCCGACTCACCCCCAGGCATACATAGAAAGAAGTGAAAGCCAGGAAGAACACTATTATAGAAGGTTAAGCAAGAGTCCCAAAGGGAGAAATAAGACCTACAATGTCAAACTTATTTAAAGGGCTTTTCTGAATCTAGAATAACCAAACTAGGTCAATTTTTTTGACTGCATAGATATACTTCACTTCACACAATAAATGTGTTCCTTAAAAACTTGCATGATTTAGAGATAAATTGAATAATATTTGAAATGAACCTGGGGGAATTGTGAAAATAAAACTCTGGTGAAAACTTTCTTTAAGGTAAAAACTCATTACCCAATATGTCTGCTTTCTAAGCTTAAATTGTATTTAACAAAATTAATAAATTAATGAAATTTTTAAAATTTATTTTTTCCTAAGCTTTAAATGATAAATTTATTTTAAGAAGGGAAAACCTACCTTCTCAACCAAGGTTACTCTGTGTCTGTGTTGTATGTGTCCTGTCTATATACTTATAACATGTACATGTCTCCCCATTGAAATATAAACTCTTGGAGAGTGAAGATTATTTTGCTTTTGTCTTTATGTCATCAATATTTAGTCCAGTATCTGAAATATAACTTAATAAACCCTTGTTGATTGATAGATTCTATCAATTTATTTTCATCCTATTTTATTGAATCAACAAAATTCAAAATTGTGTTGAATATGATTCCTTTCTTATTTTGATGATGGAATATTTCAGTAGGAACTTATTGATCAATTCAATTTCTTAAGTGCCTTGGTGACATAGTAGATAGAATACTAGTCCTGAAGTCAGAAAGACTTGAGTTCAAATAAGAACCTGAACTCTCTGTCTCAGTTTCTTCAACTGTAAGATGGGGATGATAATAGCATCTGCCTCCCAAGGTTCTGGTGAGGATCAAATGAGATCAGATTTTAAAATCATACAGTCCATGGTAGGTGCTTGTTTTCTTCCTTCATCCCTACTATGTACAAGGCACTATGTCAAATGCTAATGGAGATAGAAAATCCACAACCTAGGGTCTCTGCCCTCCTAAACTTACTTAAAAAGAATAGATGTCCTCAAATAACTGTTACACAAAATAGGAGAAAGTGAATTGGAAAGCTACAAAACCTAGGATAGGATCGTTTCTGGGCAGACCAGGGAAGATTTCATGGAAGACATGGCAACTGAGTTCAATCTCATAGGAGGGTTAAGCATTCAATATATTAATAATGCAAGGCAAAGAACACACAACATTTTGAACAACAGTAAAACTCAGAGAAAGACATGTAACAATGTGCCTGAGCAGTGGTGATATATCATAGATTGGTGGTGGGGAGTAGTTCAGTTTATCTGGATTGTAGTGATAAGGAGCTTTGTGAGAAATGGCTATAAAGATATATTACCATCAAATTGAGAAGAACTAAGGAATGCCTGGACCTAATTCTTCCCTTAATTCAGTCTTAGACACCCTACCAGGAGTCAAAATGACTGAGTCCTCAAGCAAAAACTCTGTACTGTTTTGAACAGAACCCAGACAAGTCATGTCAAATCAAGTCAATAAGCATCTTATTAAATGCTTGTTATGTATCCTGCACTGTCCTAAGTACTAAGAATACAAATACATTTTTTTTGCTTTTTTTTTTTTGGAGGGCAATTGGGGTTAAGTAACTTACCCAAGGTCACACAGCTAGGTTTTTGTTTGTGTGTGCATTAAGTGTCTGAGGTCGGATCTGAACTCAGGTCCTTCTGACTCCAGGGCCGACGCTCTACTCACTGTGACACCTAGCCGCCCCTACAAATACATTTTTAAAAAGACAGACCTTGCCCTCTAGGAGCTTGTACTTTAATGGGGCTGAAAAGGGTAGAGTAGAGGGGGAAGAGGTACTCTAGAGTGATCATGGTATAGAAGTCCAGAAAAAGAAGGAGACCTGGTCTGGGCTCTTCCTCAAAATGAAACTTCCAGAAAAAAAAATCAACAAAGGGAGAAGGAAGACACAGGAGTGACGAGAGAAAGAGGCAGCTAAGACATGGTGACAAAATCTGGAAAATTAAGGATGGCTGGTTTGGTCCCTTCCTCAAAATAGAGATTCCAGAAAGAATTCACCAACGTGAGAAAAGGGCCAAGGGGCAGAAGGAGAAGGAAGCAGCTGCCTTGGGTCATCAGGCATGAACCAGAGCTGAACATATGCTCCAGATGTAGGATATCCTTTTTGTGTCCCCTATCCCCCACCATCTTGGGGGTTTAACTACCAGGCTGGTACCATAAATGAATTTAGCACAATCCTCAGGGATCAAGATCTGCTGTGGAATTTTCAGCCACCACCCCTACATGTCCATGGTTTGGATTGGAAACATCAATTTTGTCGTGCAACACAGCGATCTAATATCAAAGGACCTCTGGCTAGTAAATATATACCTCTCACTACCCTAATCCCAGTGAGTCGGCAGCCCCTGACTACCAGAGAGATAAAGCTCCACATGTCCTCTTACTCTCATTCCAACCTAGCTCAGGCCTACTCTTGCCCAGTTCCTTTCCTCCTTTGCCTTTCCTTTCCATTGTGCCCCTTCATCTTAGATTTCTTCTTTTCATTCATAGGCATGCATAAATTTTGGCCCAGGCTCGAGGTAGGGGAGAGCATTAGTGCTGGCCTTTGCCCTGGGGGGAACACCCATACTCTAAGCACATCTATGCTTTTTATCCTAAATAGAAGATCTGATCATGTCATTCCCTGGCTCAAGAAGTTTCATTTTCTCCCAATTGCCTGAAGAATAAAATACAAACTACTCTATTTGGCGTTTAAAGTCTTTCACAATGTGGATCCACCTCCCTTTCTAGATTTATTGCTAATTATTCCATTTCATGCATTTTGTGTCCTAGTCAAACTGGCTTATACACTATTCCCTTCTCCCTTCTCCCCTACACAATATTATACACAATTCCAACTTCCTTACTTGTATCCTTGATTCCCACCCTCTCATTCCTTCCAGAAATTTACCCCACATGTCATCTTCTCTCCTCAATCTGATATTCAGCCTCTCCCCACTACTTACAAACATGTCTTTGACAGCTACCTATAAACATGCTCAGGTCTATTTTGTCCTTAAAGACAAAGACAACAACAACAACAACAACAACAAAAACCTTGATTTGACCCTGCCTTCTCCTAGGCACTCTCTCTTCCTTGGCTTCCATGACATTGTTCACTTCTAATTTTCCTATCTGCCTACTCCTTCTCAGTCTCTTATGGATCTTCATCCATTCTTCATCTCTACCCTATCCCATAAGCCTGCTGTTCTATAGGGCTCTGTCAAAGGCCCACTTCCATTCTCTGACATTGGGTCCCACATGTTCAAGTACCATCTCCCTATAGATGACTCCCAAATATCTATTATGTGTGTATATATTATATATATAATATAGGTATGTATATCTAATAGCCCTAATCTCTCTCCTGAATTCCAATCATATATCAATTGCCTGCTTCATATCTCTTCCTGGATGTCCCACAAGAATCACAAATTAGACATGTAGAGAATGAAACTCACTCCCCCTAGAAACTTCCCTGTTTCTATTGAGGTCACCACCATTCTTCTAGCCATTCAGATTCAAAACCTAGAAATCACCTTTAATTCTTCTTCCACCCTTATCCCATATTCAACCAACTTTTGTCCCTTCTGTCTCCACATCTGTCATATCTGTCTCTTTTCATAGTTACTGACCTAATTCCAGTCCACTTCACTAACAGCTTTTTAATCATTAACCTTGCTTCTAGTCTCTTCTCTTAGCTGGGCAAAGCTGCCAAAATTAATCTTCCTGCAATATAGATCTGACTAGGTCACTCTCTTGCTAAAAAATTGTCTGTGGCTCCCCATTACCTGTAGAATAAAAGACAGACTCTTTTAATGCCCTCCATAATCTGTTTCCTTCTTGCCTTCCCAGTCAAATTTCACTCTATCCCCTTTCACAAACTCTTTCTTTTTTATATATTAAACATGTTTCCACATTAGTCATGCTGTGAAAGAAGAATCAGAACAAAAGGGGAAAACCATGAGAAAGAAAAAAAAAACAAAAAAAACCAACAAAAGAAAGAGAAAACACTATGCTTTGATCTGCATTCAGACTCCATAATTCTTTCTCTGGATGTGGATAGCATTTTCTATTGCTCAGAAGAGCTAAGTCATTCCATTGCTCAGAAGAGCTAAGTCTAACAAAGTCAGTCATCACACAATGTGCTGTTATGTATAATGTTCTCCTAGTTCTGCTACTTCACTCAGCGTCAGTTTATGCAAGTCTTTCCAGGTTTTTCTGAAGTCCACCTGTTCATCATTTCTCATAGCACAATAGTATTTCATTGCATTCATGTATCACAACCTGTTCAGTCATTCCCCAATTGATGGACATCCCCTCAATTTCCAATTCTTGGACACCACAAAAAGAGATGCTATAAATATTTTTGTACATGTGTCTCCTTTTCCCATTTTTATGATCTCTTCGGGGTACAGCCCTAGAAGTGGTATTACTGGGTTTTGATTGGGTATGCACATTTTTATAGTTCTTTGAGGATAGTTCCAAACTGTTCTCCAGAATGTCTGCATCAGTTCACAACTCCACCAACAATACATTAGTTCTACATTCCTTTAAAATAAATTTTCTCCTTCATTGTAAATTTAATCATCAACAAATGCAAATTTTTACCATACAAAAAAGAATGAGAGATTTTTGTAAGGAACTGTGAACTTTTATTATGTGCAGTTTGTATTTATGTATATGTTTATATAATTTAACAAGCTAAAAGCAAAATAATTCTATTTGGTTGTTTTTACCTTTCTGTACTTTTTTTGTTTTCTGAATTTTTTAAAAAATATTTTATTAATACTCTTTTTTGAATATCTATAATGTTGTTGTTGAGTTATTTTTCATTTGCATCAGACTCATTATGACTCCATTTGGGGTTTTCTTGGCAAAGATACTTGGAGTAGTTTTCCATTTCCTTCTCTGGCTGATTTTATAGATGAGGAAACTGTGATAACCACAGTTAAGAGACTTGCCCAGGGTCACACAGCTAAGTGTCTGAAGCCAGATTTGAACTGCAGAAGATGAGTCTTCAAGACTAGTTCTCTATCTTCCTTACCATTTAGCTGCTGGTATCACCCACTAATTCACCACCTCCCACCCCTCTCAGAATAGAAGCCTTCCTTCCTAACAAATGTATATGGTCCTGCAAAATACTACATTGGCCATGTCTGCTTTCCAGACAAACTAGTTTGTTAGCTACTCCACAAATTTAATACTCTTGCCCCCATCCCTATGCATTTGGTCAAGCTATCCATCCCCCATCCCTAGAACCTGTAGTGTAGTGGGGAAAAAATACTAGATCTGGAATCAGGTAAATTGTGGCCTTGTGTTGAACTTAGAGTTTGGAAGACCCAGGTGTGAGTCCTGTCTCTGATGAATAATGTCTGGGTAAACCTGGTCAGCTCACTCTGGGCAGCTAGGTGCTCAGTGGTGAAAGTGCCAGATTTAGAAGTCAGGAAGAGACTCAAGTTCAGATCTAATCTAGCCTAAAACACTTACCAACTGTGATGGTGGACAAGTGGCTTCAGGTTCTCCTCAGTAAAATGAGGATAATAATAGCACCTACTTCCCAGGAGACTAACATTTGTTTTGCAAACCTTAAAGCACCCTGCAAATGTTAGTTATTATTAAAATGGTTGTTATTTTTGACCTCACAGTGCCCCCAGGCAACTCTCTCAGCCTATCCATTTCAGAAGGAATAGCAGTGATGAGACTGTCTTCCCTGAAAGGAGTTTCTTCATAGGATTTCCCCTATGCCAATGAAAATCACAGTTCTAGTTGAAAAAACAAAACCAAAACCTGGGCCCCAATCCTGGTCTTACTGCTGTTGTGACCTATGACAAATCACTTACCCTCCATAAACCTCAGTTTCCTTCTCTGTCTAATAGGAATGATAATATTCCCACAACCCACCTCACTTAATTGTTGTGACCATCAAATGAGATAAATGCACTTAGTAAAGGGCCATATAAATATCATACACTGTATAAGTTCAGCAGCTTTACCAACGCGGTAATGCCTTCCACAAACCAAATGGAGCTTGTCTGCCTAGGGCAGTAATAAGTTAAATCTCTCCCATCCTGGTTGTCCTCCTCAGAATCAGTTTCAGTTTATCTATGTTGTTCCAAAAATGTATTGGCCGAAACTGAACACAGGATTTCAGATGTGGTCTGACTAAGACAGAGAACAGTGGTACTATCACCTCCTTATTACGATAAGCTAGGTCTCTCTTAATGCAACCCAAGACAGCTTTGATTTGTGGGTTGTTGTTGTTGTTGTTGTTGCTTAAAGAAAATAATGGCTGAGAAGAGGGGATAAGAAGAGAGCACCTCAGAGAAGGCAGAATGGCATAAGCAAGTGACCAAAATAGGAATTAGCAATTGTGTACAAAAGAAAGTCTTTCGGCTTCTCTGAATCACAGGGACCTTGAGAATCTTGGTCTAGGATTTTAAGGTTTGCCATTACACCATTCCTCTGCTCTCCTCCCTGTCTGCATAATTACCTCTGGGGTCCCTTACTCCCTCCGAACCCTCCTCCTCTCTCCTAGCACTTCCCTCATTAGCATCTTTCAGTTTCATAGCCCTTATCTATTGGAATAAGGGGGTTCTCACTTCTAAAGGGCAGGGGAGAGAAAAGGTCAGTTGAATCGTGTCTATTTAGGTGTTTAGTTTGGGGACAGGAATCTGTTTTCTCGACAGAAGCACAATTCCAATGAACAACTGGAAGCATTGGATAAACACTAATCAAACAGCTTTAAAGAAGGAACTTTATTTCTATAACGGAAAATACTTTAGTTGTGTAGTATTCAGAGTTCCCGGTGGATAAGGGGCTTTATGATAGACAGCCTTAGGACCGCTTTTAGACTTGATTTATTGACTTGTCTGTTTCAGTCTGTCACTGATCTGATTGACAGTGAAGACTGGAATATTATTTAAAGGGGATTTGTGCGTGTGCTGGTGTAGGCATAAGCATCCCATGTGCAATGTAAATGAATGGTCTGTACGTCTGTGTGTTGTGTCAATGTGTGCCCTATAGGTGTAGGATGGATATCTGAGAGATGTATGCAGCGTATATGTGGGTGTACCCCGGAATCTGGATGTGAGCTGTGTTGGGTTGGTATGTTTTATGGAGGGGGCATATGGAGTAGGATTCCAAAAATAACAGCAGATAAGACTGTTATAAAGGAAACAGGGGGAAAGATTCTACTTAGTGTCGCTGCCTTCGCCCCCCCATCCCTCTTTGGACGTGTTTCCGACATTTGGCGGGTAAGAGTCAGGCTGAAGGGACCCACTGAGCCCAGGAGATTGGGTGGACTCTGCTACCTGAACCTGCAGGATGCTCAGTGAGGGATGTGGGCGATAGGGGAGTATGTGACTCCGAAGCACGAGCTCTGGAGTACAGGGAGGACTTTTTCTACCAAAGACGTTCTATTCCAGGAGCCGGGTTCCCCTCTCTCTGCTTTCTAATCCAAGGCCGGCGCCCCCTTTCCCCGCCTTCTAAGAGCTGAGTCCAGCCCCTGGCTATTGAGCAGAGCCCCACCCCGCCCCCTCTCCCCGCCCCCTCCCCCCGCCAACCCGGTGTTACCAAGCGGAGCTCCGCCTCCGGCTTCTCTCCCCGCCCCACAGCACCCCCTCCCCTCTCGGCGCTCCCCTCTCCCCCCTCAGCTCAGTCTGGCCGGCCCCATGTTACTGAGCGGAGCTCCTCCTGCGGGCTCGGGCCCCGGGCCGCGGGGAGCGCAGGGCGGTGCGGGGGGCGGCCCTGGGGGGGCCCGCCGGGGCACCGGGGGCGCTGGGGCAGGCCCCGGGGGGAGCGGCGGTGGTGGCGGGGGTGTGGCCAAGTGGCTCCGGGAGCACCTGGGTTTCCGCGGGGGGAGCGGCGGCGGCAGCTGTACCAAGCCCGCGCCCCCAGAGCCAGACTACCGACCCCCTGCGCCCGCTCCAGCCTCTCCCCCTGCACCACCACCCGACATCCTGGCCGCCTACCGACTGCAACGTGAGCGCGACTTCGAAGACCCCTACTCCGGGGGGCCGTCGGGCCCCGCCACCCCCTCAGCCCCAGCTGCCCCCGGCCCCACGCCACCTCCGCGCCACGGCTCGCCTCCACACCGCCTGATCCGGGTCGAGACCCCCGGACCTCCAGCGCCTCCGCCAGAGGAGCGACTCCCAGCCGGCGGGGACAGGGTAAGTGCTGGGTTCCGGGGGCGACCAACAGGGCGAGGTTGGGGTGGGGGGAGGTCCGCTAAACGTGTTCGGGACAAAGGTGCCCTCAGGGTCTCTCGTGTCACTCTTAGCCCATAAAAGATGAGCTTTTGTGTCTGGCCCCCAGGGCTGCCCCCAAGGCACCCCCCAGGGCTTCCCCCAGGGCTCCAAGCTTTGTTCTGAGTCTTAGCTGACAAATCTGGGACCAGAATCCCCAACTCTACCCACTCCTGGGCTACGGTAGTCAGCTCAAGGCCCGCCTTGCTCCCCTCTTTCTCTGCTCTCTGTGCATCTCTTCCTCTGAAGAGAGCCTTTTCTAACGGACCAGAGTGCCCAAAACCCAGTTTGCTGTGCCTTCTCCGTGGCCTGGAAGCAGCAACGTCACAGCTGTTGTTTCTCTGTCCCCCCCCCATCCCCCAAAAGACACATGCACATACATTGTGGTCACCCACTCACCCTCCCTCTACCCCAGGTCAGAACGGCACAAAGCCCTGGAGCATTTCCTTCCTCCCTTTCACAGATTCTACCTCCCCCTCCACCCCCCACCAGGTAATGGTTCCATCAGTGGGAGAAAAAAAAAGGTTAAAATATGAATGAGGCTTCTCACTTTGGCGCTGAAGCGAGAACTGAAGCTTTGAACTGCCTAGGTGAAAAGGAAAGTGTATTAGTAGTCAGGGAAAAGAGGGCAAAATGTAGGGGACACCCTGTTTTAGTGAGCAGCTGTCCAAGCCTTATCCTGGGACCCATGCCTGGTCAGCTGCACTCCCCTGCACCCTATTCTTTGTCTTTCTCAATGGCTTAGGGAAGTGCCAAATCTTGGGACCTGTTGCCGAGGCTGGGC
Organism: Gymnobelideus leadbeateri; assembly: GCA_011680675.1. NCBI lineage: Eukaryota > Metazoa > Chordata > Mammalia > Diprotodontia > Petauridae > Gymnobelideus > Gymnobelideus leadbeateri. Next base: position 340,115 of record WOXC01010878.1, on the reverse strand, counting down.
TGAGGAACTGTGCCCATTCCTTTCACCTTTTGTTGTGATTCTTCTCTTCACCTTGCCTACAACTGAAGCAGAGGAAGTGAAGTCAATTTTTCTTTGATTAATCTGAGGGGTAGGTGTGGTAGACATGGAGGGGTAGTTTAGGGAGCAAAGTAGAAGAGAATTATTTCTTGGAAACCCAGGTATTTGGATGGGGGAAAAGACCAAGGCAAGGAGGTTCACTTTTTCCAAGGGCCAAGGGCAATCCTATACTCTGAACCGCATCCTCAGTCCCCAGTTGAGAGCCTGTCTCTTGCAAACAATTCCAGCCTGGCCCCTCCCAGTCAGAAAGTTAACTGCTGAGATTCAGCCTGGATTGTTTCTGTGTTCATTTCAGTTCCCCACAGCTCATTTTTCTCCCTGGTTATCCCTCCTTGGTTCAGGATCCTCTCTGAAGCTTTTTTCTTTCACTTCAGCAGGAAGGGAATGTATTTTAGTATTTGAATTGAGAGCAAAGTTGCTGTCTGAATCCATCAGATCCCTGGTGTTGATGATTTCAGAGGAAATAAGTATTCTGGTTAGTTTCTGGATGAGAAAGATTTCTCAGGGTTTGAATAGAAAGCGTTTTTACCCCCTCTTAGTTCCCACTATGGGGCATAACCATTAACTCTTGGAACCAGAAGCCCTGGGGTGGGGGAAGGCACTTCTAGGAGTCTATTCTCCTGAATCACCAAGAATCTTTGTCTAATTTCCAAAGGTTTGCAGTTGTTAGATGGTATATAGAGGGTGCAAGTCCTTGAGGGGAGGGGCTAGAGGAGAATGGGTACAAAAGCGGGGAGGAAGAAAGTGAACCTTGTTCTGGCCATCATCTGGACCTTCTCATTCACAGAATAGCTTCTACTCCTTTCCCCACACCCAACCCCTTTGCTTCTAACACATGCCCTGTTTTTGGCCTCTGGATTTCCTTCCTCCTGCAGATGATTGTAACAGCCAGATAGTACTGCCTCGTCTATGGTATTGCTAGGGGCAGGGGTTCAGTCTCATTCCTCGTAGCAGAGAAGACACAGCCTTTTTTTTCTTGAGTATTTCTTCCTGAAGCCTTTTGTCTAGGGGGGGAGAATGGGGCAAGAATAGAGATGGGAACAGGGAATTCCTGCATCAGCTTCTACTCTGTGTGTCCTTGTTCTCTGTGTCCTTATAAATGGTTCAGACCCTTTAACTGGGAACAATCCAATTCACAGTCCCCACATCAATTTTGGGGTGCAGATCTGTGGATAGGAATAAGATTTGGCAGGATAATAACAGTAATAGTTAGTGCTTATATGACCCTACTTAATTTACAAAGAAGTTTATATTCATTATCTCATTTAATTTTTGTGAGATAAGCTATGCAACTATTATCCTAATTTTATAGGTGTGGAATGAGGTTTAAAGTAGTTCAGTGATTTGCCCAAGGCCACACAGCTACTGAAGAGCAGAAGTGAACTCGCCCCCCAGGTCTTTTGGCCCCGAAGTTCTTCTCCCCCTACCACAGCTGCCTAAAGAGCTCCCCGAAGCCCCATTTGGATGGTTTGAGGAGATGCACCAGGGACATTTGTTTCATCAGCTAACACTGGGATCTAGAGGTTAGGATCCAGATTTTGGTGGGTCTTTTATTGTTGTTGTGCAGTACTTGATAAAAGTAGGTGTAGAGAAATCCCTTTATGTATGATTTTAAGTCCCTAGGTATGACTTTAGGACGCCAACCACCCTGTACTTCCCACCATTCTGGAAGAGTACCTCCCTTAACCCCCTTCAAGAGCTAAAGGTATCTAGAGACTCTACCCCAAGTCAGAGATAAAATGAATAGGAGCTCTCTGAATCTTTTTGCCCCTCAACCTAAAGCAGTTTGATGTCTCCTGGGCCCAAGTTGAGTGGAGGACCTGCTGGTGGCTTTCAGGAATTCTGTGACCTTGGATAGACTGTCTCCTTCTATACCTGTAGTTCTGATTCTCCCTTAGGCCTGTGCCAGTGTCTTTGCCCATCCAAGCTCAAAAAGAGGTTCTATCTACTGTATGTTTAGCATCTTCTTTCCCCTTTCTTCTCCCTCTACTTCCCTTTCCCCCCACCCAATCCTGGAGATCTCTTCTGCCTCTTACTTTCTTGTCAGCTCCTAAAACAAGATAGTGACTAGGCTGCTATGCTGCCCTGCCCCTATCCTAGTCTCAAGAGGCCTGCTTCCCTTCCTCGACCTGATCCTTGTGGTTGAAGTTGTCGGGGCAGCTCAGGACTCCTTCAGGGCTTTGCCTGAGATTTGAGAATAGAAATATTCCTGTGACTGAAGAGGTTAAGAGGGAATGTGTGTAGTGATATAGGGTCAGGACAGGAGCGACCCTAGGCTACTCAGCTCTTCCCAGGCCAATGGTATCCTTAACTCTTGATGGAATCTGGAGATGTTTGGAAGGAGTGCTTCCTGCTTGTGAGGTTCTGACAGCCTTAGGATCATCCATCTAGTCTTTTTTCCTGTGAAAGGGTATTGCTCCCTGCAGCTGGCATGGAGAGACCATCCATCTGGGTGGGCTGGACTGGGCAGTTGGTGGTGCAGCGGGAGCTGTTTATGTCATAGAAGCAAACAGGGCCTAACAATCTGGCCATGTGAAGGTGGGAGGCTGAGAACAGATTTTGCCTCCAAGCTTGTCCTAACTATAGGACAGGGAAACAGTTTCCTCCTCTTTCTTCCTCTTTTCTCAGTCAGACAATCAGCCAGCATTTATTTGGTGACAATATGTCAGGTATTGAACTAAACCCTAGAGATAAAAGAAAGGGAAAAACCGAACACTTAATCCCAGTCGTCAGAAATCTTGCTAATAGAGGGGGACAATAGAGGAGACAGCACTTAAGTGTAACAGATAGGAACACACAAAATTTATATATGGGGCAGGTAGGTGGTGCAGTGGATAGAGTGGTGGCCCTGGAGTCAGGAAGGCCTGACAAGTCACAACCCTGTTTGCCTCAGTTTCCTCATCTGTAAAATGAACTGGAGAAGGAAATGGAAAACTACTCCAGTATCCAAGAAAACACCAAAATGGGGCCACTGACTGAACAACAGGAAGGAAGGCAGAGACACTAAGAGGCAGTCGTAAGGGAGTAGAACATTCTGGGCATGGAGGACATTTGGCATTGCAAAGGAATGAAGGCAGAATTGAAGAGTCTGTAAGAGTATGTATAGGGTAGCAAAGTATAAGAAACCAGGAAGGAGCCAGGTTACAAAGAGCTCTAAATGACAAAGAGTTTTATATTTGATCCTGGAGGTAATAGGAAGCCACTGGAATCCATTGAGTATGCCCAGGGTCATATAGCTAGAAAGTGTCTAAGGTCAGACTTGAACCCAGGTCTTCCTGGCTGCAGGCCCAGCACTCTATCCATAGCACCACCTAGCTGCCCTAATCTGGGATGGTGAGGGAACTCAAAACCACATTCTGTGACTTTCATTTGGAGAACCTGGAGAGGCAACCTGGCATGGTTGGACAAGGCATTGGACTTGGAGTCAGAATGCATAGATAAAGCAGCTTGGTCTCCCACCAAGCTTGGATTAGACAATGGAGAAGCTTTCAGTAGGGAGACTCATGGCAATGGTCCAGGTGAAAAGGGGGAGATATTTCAGAGATGTGAAAGTAGAAATAACAAGATCTGGCAATGAAATGGGTGAGAGTGGATAAAAGATGACACTCAGATTGTAAGCCTGAGCCTTTATCAAAAAAAAAAAAAAAGCCCTAGAAGCTGACCTAGAACCTAGAAGTTCAGCAAAGGAAGATAATGGATCAGAGAAAGGGGTCAGTGATTAGAAAAGAATCTGAGAGGTCTAGCTACTCTCCTCCAGATTCCAGTGCAAAGGAGAGTTTGAGAGTAAAAGACTGATTTTCATTGGCAAATGGAACTCCTGGGTTAGGGAAACACCCTAGTCTTGATTCCCTGGAGCACAAAGAGGTTAAGAGACTTGGCCCAGGTCACAGCCATCCAGTATGTGACAGTACCAGAAAGAACTTGAACCTAGACTGACCCTCTCTTTGACCTCATACTGTTTCTCAGCTAATGTGTGTAAGTGCATAAATACATACATCTCTCTAAACACATTGCTGTGAGGGGATTACATTAGTCATCAGGTATTCATTGACACTCTGGTAAGCACTAGGGGAATGGGAAATAAATACAAAAGTATCGGACTAGGTGTCTGCCCTCAAGAGGCATTTAATCTAATTGCCTCCAGCCTTCTCCACTTGGCTTGGACCCTACTCTGGGACCACTAGCTACTCAGTGTAACAGGTCCCTTCACCAAACACAAACAGGAAGGGGGGAGAGGGAAGAATGTGAGTATAGAGGACTACCTTATAGGACAGGGATATCACCATAGAGAGGGTTTACTTTCCTGAACTCCTGTTCATTCCTGTTGCTGGCTAGGTATGACTTGACTGTCCAGCTCTGCTCCATCTCTCCATCCCCTCCCCCCATTCTCTCCTACACAGCAGAGTGGTAGAGGAAATCTGCTGCCAGACTGCTGGCTAACAACACAATGACACCTCAGCCCTGGAGTTATGCCAGCCAGGAGCCAGAAACAGCTGGGATATTGTAGGCTTTGTGGTTGGAATGGAGTTAGATAAAGTCAGACAGCTCAGTCCAGGGGCAGACTCTTTTAAGGGATAACACCCCTCAACCTCACTAGCCCCCCAAGCACTCTTTATAAAAACAGAAACAAAAAAAAACAACAACAGCAGATAGGGCACCAGATTTGAGTGAGGAAATTGTTGTTTATTCATTTCAGACTCTGTGACCCCCTGTAGGTTTTGTTTGTATGTTTTTTTCTTTGCAAAGATACTGGAGTGGTTTGCCATTTTTTTTTCCAGCTCATTTTACAGATGAGGAAACTGAGGCAAACAGGGTTAATTGACTTGCCTAGGATCACTCTGCTACAGAGTGTCTCAGGCCAGATTTGAACTGAGGTCTTCCTGATTCCAGTCCCAGTGCTCTATCCACTGCCTTAACTGCCCTGGCTCAGGAAGACTTGGAGTCCAATCCTGCCTCTGATACTACCCTTGAGTAAATCACATAACCTATCTAGGACTCAGTTTTCTCATCTTTCAAACAAGAAGGATAGACTCAATGGCCTCTCCTGTTCTTTCTGGTTCTAAATCTAAGATTCTGTAAATGCTGAACCTGTGGTCTCTCTCACCCCACCCACCTGGCTCCCTCTGTTAGGATTTTGTACTAATTCCTTCACCCAGCTATATAATCTCCTCCTAGAGCAGATCCCGGGGACAGCTAGGTGGTCTGGTGCACAGTCTGTAGTCAGGAAGACTCATCTTCCTGAGTTCAAATTCAGCCTCAGATGCTAGCTGTGTGACCTTGGGCACTTTAGTGTCTTTGCCAAGAAAACCCCAAAGTGGTCCAACAAAGATTTGGACATGACTGAACAATATAGGGCTAGAGCTGAAATGAACCTAAGAGACAATTTGGTCTACTCATCTTACAGATAAGGAAACTGAGGTACTTTCAAATTTGAACCTTTTCTGTCCTTTAGTTTCATCCCTTTAATTTAATACTTTAATCACTTTTCAAACACAAATACTATTAGCAGGAGGAATTTGGGGAAGCTATTCTTGGTCTTTTATGCCTTGTTGTTCAGTCATTTCAGTTGTGTCTGACTCTTACTGACCCCCTTTGGGGTTTTGCCACCTAGCCACCCCCCTCAGTTTCTTTAACTACAAACTGGGGATAATAATAGCACCTACCACCCATTGATGTTGTGGGAATCAAATGAGATATTTGTAAAGTGCTTAGCACAGTGCCCAGTATTTAATAGTGCTTTCAGTAGGCACTTAATAAATGCATATTACCTTCTTTCCTCCCTTTGTGCCTCAGTTTCCTTATCTGTAAAGGCCTCGAAGGTCCCTTTCAGCTCTAGCTCCATGATCTTGTGTTTATTGTAGAGAAACAAATGCTTGGTCATAAGGTGGGAGAACATTTTAATTTTCTTCAACTATTTGAAGACATTAAAGGCATTAAGTTAAATGTTTAGTAGAGGAGGGTAATAAAGCCTTTTTCTGCTTAGTTCTGGAGGATAGAACCAGGACCGATGACCACAACCAAGGACAGTGTAAACTAGAAAGGAGAATGTGTCAATTTTACTATAAGGACCAATTTCCTGATAACTATATCTATCCCTTTGAGCAGCTAGAAGGACCTGAGTTCAAGCCCTCAGTATCTGGCCTCAGATACTTACAAACTGTGTGACCCTGGGCAAGTCACTTAACCTTTTCCAGCCTCAGTTTCCTTGTTTTTTAAAATTGGGATAATAATAGTACCTATCTCTTAGGTTTGCTGTAATGATCAGCAAAGATAGAGTACAAAGCACTTTGCAAATCTTAAATCACTATATGCCAGCTATCATTATTATGGTGGGGGGGCAGAGAACAGACAAACTGTTGATAGGCAGAAATAGATGGAGGCAGAGTACTGCCTGCCACAGGGAGGGGGAAGTGTGGGGAAAGTCCCACAGGTGGGACAGGTCAGGTGTCTATGCTATGCCAGCTTGGGCAACAAACATTCCCTGCTCCTGCTGGCTCCTTCTCTGTGGGCGGGATCCTGTGAAGTGTTCCAGCCCAGGGATGGGGGCAGCAACTTCCAGAAGCAGGGTGTGGGAGCTGGGAACTGAACACTAGAGTCATTGAGGTAGCCGACACTGTCACCTGTTCTGCCTGCAGGTACCAAGGCTGAGGCTATAGAAACTCCAGGAGTGGTCGTGGCTTTGGGTACCAGCCCAGGACTGGATGCATGTAGGAAGGGAGTAGGGTGCCAGCACTAGGAGAGTGACTGCCAGACCCAGGCCTTGGGAGGCCTACCCAGACCAGGCCCTAGGGACTATGTGTGTTTGCCTTTCATCTAGATCCCATGACAGGAGAGGAGTAAACAAGGGGCTGGCTGTGAGGTGGATGGATAGGCAGTTGAAAGCACTATAATGTTTATTTTTAAAAATTAAATGAAAATTTAAATTAACACACATTTATTTTTTCTCCTTCCTATCTCCTTCTCCCTCATTTAAAAAGAAACAAAATAAAACCTCTGTTTAAATATGCATGATTTAAGCAAAATTAATTCCTACATTGTCAATATCTAACAACATAGGTCTCATTCTGTATGTACCACTTCTCTGTCAGGGGATGGGTAGCATAGTTCATTATATTGTTCAGTGGTGTCCGACTTTTTATGCCCATTGTGAGGTTTTCTTGGCAAAGATACTAGAGTATTGGGGGTAACTAGGTGGTCCAGTGAATAGAGCACCGGCCCTGAAGTCAAGAGGACCTGAGTTCAAATCCAGCCTCAGACAGCTGTGTGACCTTGGACAAGTCATTTAACCCTAATTGCCCTGCCTTTCCCTCCCCTGCCCCTCCCCCATCAAAAAAGACAAAAACAAAAATGATGGAGTATTTCTGTTTGCTTCCTTATCCAGCTCATTTTATAGGTGAGAGAACTGAGGCAAATAAGGTTAAGTGCCTTGCCCAGGGTCACAGAGCTAGTAAGTGTCTGAGACCACATTTGAACTCAGATCTTCCTGACTCCAGGCCCTGTGGTCTATCCACTGTCCCTTCTGGCTGCCATAGGTCATTGTAGGTCTTCTGGAATTATGGCTCGTCATTGCCTTGATCAGAGTTTTAGGTCTTCCAAAGTTGTTTGCTTTTATGGTGTTGTTAATTGTGTAAATTATATTCCTGGTTCTGCTCACTTCCCTCTGTATCAGTTCATATAAGTCTTCCCAGGTTTCTCTGAAACGATCCCTTTCATAATTTCTTATGTCACGGTAGTATTCTCTATATATAGTATTCTATTCATAAACCATAATTTCATTTGTTCCCCCATTGATGGGCATCCCTTTTGTTTCCACTTCTTTTCTGCTGCAATGAGAGTTACTATAAATGTTTTTGGACGTAATGGGCCTTTTCCCTCTCTTTGATCTCTTTGGTTCTAGTAGAGCTATTGCTGGGCCAGACAGCAATGCACAGTTGAGTGACATTTGAGGTATAGTTCCAAGTTACTTTACAGGATGGCTGCACACATTATAATGTTTAAGCAGAAGTTTTGGAGACTTATCTAGAGGTAGCTAGATGACTCAGTAGATAGAACTCTGGGTCTGGAGTCAGGAAGACCTGAGTTCAAATGTGGTCTTAGCTGTGTGGTCCTAGTCAAGTCACTTAACCTCAGTTTGCCTTAATCCACTGGAGAAGGACATGTCAAATCACTCCAGTATCTTTGCCAAGAAAACCCCATGGACATGATGGGCTACAGGGTCACAAAGGGTTTGATAAGCCTGATTGACTGAACAACAACAGTTGGAGATTTGATAGGAGAACTGATGTCTTATCCTAGGAATCAGGAAAAGAACTTTATCCAGTACAGCCTTTAATTTAACAGATAAGGAAGCTGGGGCCCAGAGGAATGAGGTGCCTTCCCCAAAGTGCCCATCCTTCAGAAGGGGAGAGAGTCACAGTTTCAATCTGATTCCCAAATTTCAGATTTCAATTCAGATTTCAGATTTCAATCTGATTCCCAAATCCAGTGTCCTTTCCAGGGTTCCACAGTATTTCTGTTCAGTTCCACCTCCAAGCCCCCAGATAGCCCAGAATAGATGAAGTGAAGCCCGAGCTCTCAGAGTAATAATAATAATAATAGCTTGCATTTATATAGGGCTTAAAGATTTGCAAACTGTTTTACATATGTCATCTCATTTGAATAGAGGAAAAATAAATTCCTCACATTCCAGGTCTCCAGCATGTCTTAAAGTAGAAGCTCTCTTCCAGAGAAATCTCTGTGTCTGACACCCTGGGGTTCTCATGCCCTCTCCTTTTTTTGCCTCATCGTCATAATAACTTAACATTTATGTAACTCTTACTATGTACCAGGCACAGTGATAAACACTTCTCAATTATTCTCTCGTTTTATCCTCACAACACTGGGAAATAGATGCTGTTATTATCCCCTTTTTACAGATAAGGAAACTGAGGCAAAGGGCAGGTCATACAGCTAGCAAGCATCTGAGATGGCATTTGAACTCAGGTCTTCCTGACTTCAGGCCTGAGGATTTCTCATTGTACCACCTAACTGCCTTTTAGTAGAGGAAGACCTTCATAAAGGCTTGCTTGGACTTCTGTAGCTTCTTCCTAACTAACAGGTTTTAATGCCTCTGTTTTCTTCCCAGCCCAGTCAATCTCTCTTTCGTGTACTTGCTGATGCCAGACTTATCTAATTTCTGACCAATCATGTCACTTCTCTGCTCAAAAATTTGTCTCCCTATTGCTTACCAAGTAAAGTTCATACTCCTTGTCTGGCATTCAAGGCCCTTCACCATCTGGTAACACCCTACCTGCACATTCTTATTTCATATTACATTCTTTTACATATTTTATGTTTCTACCAAGCTGGATTACTCTACTAAAGGTATCTGGTCCTTTCCCACCTACCTCCCTATGCCTGGAATGACCTCCTTTCCCTTCTTTTTGCATATTTAAAACCAGACTTAAATATCATGAAGCTTTAAGCCCTAATGCTACTCACTCAGCCAGAAAAATTGGTAATGGCCTTTCCCACAACTACCCAGACCTCACATAACTCTTGTATGTATCTGCATAATTACTTGTGTTTATGTAATCTCTGCCTGATAGACTGTAAGCTCAACAAGGGCAAGGACTATTTTGCCTTAAAAAATATATGTATGTATATGTAACATATACATATATAAGGGTGTATATGTATATATGTACATATGTGTGCTTCTATATCTCCAAGGTTTAGCACCTAGCTATTCACTATAGGCACTTAATAAAAGGGGAATCCTGAGTTAAATTAAGTTGGAATCCGGAGTCATTGATTTGGTAAATGTTTATCAAGTACCTACTATATACAAAGCACCATACGATAGATAAGCATTTCAGTGGCCCTTGTCATTTTAAAAAATTATTTCATTAAATATTTACCAATTACATGGGGGAAAACAATTTTTAACATTCGTTTAAAAAAATTCTTGAGTACCAACTTCTCTCCTTCCCTCCTACCCCTCTTCCACCTCTTAAGAAGGCAATTGTTATACATGGGAAATCATGCAAAACTTTTCCATATTGGCCATGTTGCAAAAGAAAACACACCAAAAAGCAAGAAAAAGAAAGGGTTGTTTTTTTTAAGTATACTTCAATCTGTCCTCAGAGGTTATCAATTCTCTCTCTCTCTCTAGTATTTTTCAACATGGGTCCTACAGAATTGTCTTGGATCACTGTCTTGTTCAGAGTAGCTAAGTGTTTCCCAGTTGATCATCAATACAATGTTGCTGCTACTGTGTACAATGTTCTCCTGAGATTGCTCTCAATGGGTGGCTTTTATCTTATTGACAATAGGAATGATTTCCTGGGTAGGTAGGTGGCTTCTCTGGAGAAGAAAGAGGAGGATGTGTGACTCAGTCTGAGCTTCCAGGGGAAATTTGCCTTTACTATCAATTTCGTAAGCAAAGAGTAGCTCAGTGCAGACAGAGATGATAGGGAGGATAGATAAATTGAAGGGCCTAAAACTGGTGTGGATGGAATAAAGTGGGTTTGTGGGTTCCCAGCTTTAGAGCCGGAAGGGACCTTGGAGGTTATCTCATACAACCACTTTATTTTTGAGGAGGAAACGTAGGCTCAGAGAGGTCAGAGATTTGCCAAAAGGTTCATAGAGGTACTGCATAGCAAAGCCAGGATGTAGACTCAGCTCATTTGACTCTTAGACCCAGTTCTCTCTGGGAAAATGAAACCAGGAGTTAGTTATTGAACAACCTGTCTTACAGCATGGGGTGCCTCAGTCCTGAGGGATCTCTTGCCAGCTAAAGGCTCACTGAGAAAGGTCAAGAGGAAGAAGAGACACCCAAATCGCAGCTCCTAGACTCAGGTGCAATTTGAGTCACCCCGAAACTCCAACCCAACTGGATTATACAGCCTTGATCTGTCCAAGACACAAAACCAATATGCTGGCCTTGGGCCTCCATTCCCAGTGAAAAGTGAATGGTGCTGCTCACATTCCCTCAGGCCCCTTGAAGCCACTTCCTGTTAAGCTTTGTTCCCCTCCCTTCCCACTGCCCTCTTTCCTGTGTTGCTTGTTGGTATTGGCAGCCACTGGGTGGGATAGGCACTTTTGTTTCTACCTCCCACTGGTCCCCAGGGAGCAGGGTTGGGTGCGACTTCCCCTTCTGCTTCTCCAGCCCTATGCCCTGCTCTCAGAAAGGCTCCATTGTACTCCAGACTGCACCCTACTGCCCGCCTCTCCCTGGGGCTCCTGGGAAGAGAATGTTGGAGTACCTCCCAGGATGGGTGATGGGGCCAGCAGGTATGAGAAGTTCAGGAAAGAGGCATAGTGGGTCATTTTTCTAGGGGACAGAGGGGATGATGTGGGCAAAGCAGTGTCCATTTGTGGTTGTTCATTTGTTTCATTCTTTGTGATACCGTAGGAGGTTTTCTTGGCAAAGATACTATAATGGTTTGCCATTTTTTTTCAGCTCATTTTACAGATGAGGAAACTGAGGCAAACAGCGTTAGGTAACTTGCCCAAGGTCACACAGCCAGTAAGTGCCTGAGGATGGCTTTGAACTCAGAAAGATGGGTCTTCCTGACTCTGGGTCTAGCCCTCTATCCATTTTGCCACTTAGCTGCCCCTGGAACCTCCAGAGAATAGAGTGGAGGGAATAACAGGCATCAGCAAAGCTCAGCTCTTATTTGTTATAACATATCCCTAATCCTTACTTTCACTTTGTCTGGGACCAATGTCCTCTTCTGTCAGAGCCATGTCCCTTAGTTCATTTACTAACAAATATTTGTTGAATACTCAAAAGAACCCTGGAACAACTTCCTACCACTATCCCTGAACTAGAAGGTTTCTTCTTGCTTCTTTGCTAATGCTGATGGGCAGCTAGATGGTGTAGCAGATAGAGTTCCAGGCCTGGAATCTAGAAGACCTGAGTTCAAATCCAGCCTCACATACTTACTAGCTGTCACATAACCCTGTTTGCCTTAGTTTCCTCATCTGTAAAATGAGCTGGAGAAGGAAATGGCAATCTACTCCAGTATCTTTGCTAAGAAAACCCCCAATGGGGTCACAAAGAGTCCGACATGACTGAAATAAATGAACAACAACTCCTTTGGCCACATGACTGAAAAGAACTAAACAACAACAACAACCACTGTCAGTTGACTAGATCTCCCTTCTCCTCTACTCCAAATGCTGAGAAACACTGGTCAGTGCCTCTCTTTTCCATTCATCCAAAGTAAGGTCAAGGTTGAAAAATTGTATTATGGAATTAAGGGAGCAGTAACCTACAACAAGAGAAGGTTCAGAGTTTAAGTTGTTAAAGTTAATGTAAAAGTAGATATATCAGTTCTGTTTAATACTGTCAGCTTCTATCCAAGTTCTTTGACCAGACTCCCACTTTATGTTTTCTTCTATCTTTCCCAACTCCTCCCAACTTGGTTATTGAAGAGATGCTAGAGCCAGTAACATCCACCTCATTTGTGTGAATGATCAGTGGACTCCAGAGTATGCTGGAGCCAGCTTGAGCTAGCTCTGAGCTGATTGTTAAATGTTCTGCATGAGCATTTATATTTCAGAAATGGGCAAATGCTAAAAGCAGGTCTTTATTGATTTGTTGATTATCTGGATTTATCAAAGTCATGGAGAAAATGTTAATAATGCAGATTAAATTTAAAAGTGTATGTTACATATATTTCTTTTTTCTTCAACGACAATGTTGTTAAACATTTATCAGCACACTCTGGAACTATCATAAAGTGAAATAAATTGTTGCACAATCAACATTTTTTTAAAGTGTTTATTGAAATTATATTAGGCAATGGGGAAACAAAGGCAAACTGGAAAACAGTCACTGTTCTCAGAAAGGTTACAGTTTACTTATATTCCTATACCTATTTCAGTTTACATTTACCAGAAGATTACCTGATTTTCTCAGGAGTTGTTAACTTTTTGTGTGTCAGGGACCCCTCTGGCAATCTCATGAAGCTTGTGGATCCTGTCTCAGAATAATATTTTAAAATAAAATACCTGGGATTTCAAAGGAGAAAAATTATATTGAAAAACAGCTATCAAAATATTTTTAAAACAAATTCATGGGTCCTAGGTTAAGAACCTCTGCTTAATTTTTTCTCTTTTATTTATTAAAATTTGTTTAAATTATCAAGCAGTTGTTCCTTCTTTTTGCCTCATCCCTGAAAAAGAAAAGAAAAGAAAAACATAACCCTTTCAAAATACATATATACTATTTTTCATGTTCTTGATTTTTCTTTTGATCTGTTGCTTTCACAACATGATAAATATGGAAATAGATTTTACATGATTGCACATATATAACCTATATCAAATTGCTTACCATCTTAGGAAGGGGGGAAGTGAAAGAGGGAGGGAGAAAATTTGGAGCTCAAATTTTTGAGAAATGAATGTTAAAATTTGTCTTGCCATGTAACTGGGGGGTGGGGAATAAAAACCCCAAATATGTATAATCAAGCAAAACAAATTCTCATGTTGTCCATGTCTCTCAAATGTGTATTACCTCTCTGTCAGGGGATGGGTAGTATTCTTCATTAAAGGTGTTATGGATGGCGCAGTGAGTAGAGCGTCGGGCCCTGGAGTCAGAAGGACCTGAGTTGGGATCCGGCCTCAGACATTTAACGCACACACAGACAAAAACCCGTGTGACCTTGGGCAAGTTATTTAACCCCAACTGCCCTCAAAAAAAAAAGTCTTATGGTTGATAATTGCATTGATTGGAATTCTTAAATCATTCAAAATTGCTTATTTTTTACATTTTATAACACTTTTTGGGGGACATAATGTCAATGTAAGATAGGGTATCCCAAAAGTCTTAGTGCAGTTTTAAGTTATTAAATTTCTTTCTTTGGGGGGGAAAAAACTAAATCTCTCTGAGCCTCAATTTTCTCATCTATAAAATGGGAATAATAGTAGTTATCCCACTCACCTAATAGGGTTTCATGAGAAAAGCAAACCATCAGGCACTATGTGAATGTGGGAGAAGATAATGATAATGAATTATTTCTTCCCTCAAAATTTTGTTCCAGTGCCTTATCACATCATGAGGGTGACCTTGTACTCTCCAAGGCCTGCCAGCAAAGCACAAGCACCTACCAAGATAGAAAGGCTTTAAAAACAGGCTTAGTGACAAACTGTCATCCAATGATACAGCTCAGGGAGGCTCCTCAGCAGAAGGCTGGAGACCAAGTGGTGAATTTATTTGGCTGTAGCAACTCTTGTAACAGTTTGCTAAGTAAAGCATGGTGCAGAGGGTTTGCTGGTTTACAATCTGTGCTGCTGGAGGGAGCTGTCACACCTCAGAAACCCAGGTACATTAGAAATACTGAAACAAAGAAAAGCCATTTCTTCCTAAGGGTCTGAGATGCTGGTGGACTTTAGGCCAAGCATCAGATTCATGGGCAGTTCTTGGGAGTCAATTTCTAGGTTATACATTCCCTTGTTAAAGTGGCAGAGGGCAGGTAGAGCTTTGCCACTGGAAACAGTAGTGGAAGAAAGGAAAAGGAGTCTCCCCTTTGGTTTGTTTTGGGCCCTGGCTGTAATGAACCTTGGGACAACTGCCCCTTTGAACAATTGGCTACTAGCAGATCAGACTCTGCCTAACCCTCCACAGAGACTGATAGCCATTTCCTGGCCAGTTATACCCTAGCTCTTGGCCTTGATAGAGTGGGGGAACCATAGACAGAAACAATGACAGGAAAGACACATGGCTTAGTCTACAACCTGGCATTTATTATTCATCCACTGCCCCCGGGCAAAAGGCTTAATGAATGAATGAAAAGCATTTATTAAGTGCTTATTTGATAAATGCCAGTCACTGTGCTAAGCACTGGGGACATAAACAGAAAAAGAATGCAGCCCCTGTTCTCAAGGAGCTCACACTCTTAATTGGGGAAGACAAGGTGTATAGTAGCTTCAGGGCAGCTAGGAAGGCCTAGAAGTCCCAAAGGTTCAGCTACAGAGCATATGGCAAGGCCCAGAATCTTAGGATTCACTAGCATTGCCAGCCCCATTGGAGTGACCCAGTATTATTTGGGAAACGTGGAGGAGGAGTGAGAGCTTAATGGCACTGTGGCCTTCATTTAATCTAGGTACAAAGACTACCTGTACTTCTGACCTTAGGATAGGAGCTGGAGCAATTTCTGGGACTGAAGAGACCAGTGTCCTGGGAATCTGAAACCTTGTGGGGAGAAGAAAGAAGGGAAAAAGGAAGTCAGGATCATAGATTTAGAACTGGAAGTTCCCACAGAGGTCCTCAAGTCCCTCCTTTCTTTTTACAGTTGAAAGAAACTGAAGCCCAGAAAATTCTAGTGGTCTGACCAAAGTCTGCAAGGATTCAAACCCAGATTCTCTTGACTCGATGCCCCTGGGCACTTTCCACTGTACTACAATGCCTTTTAGATGCTTAAGAGGTTGTCTAAAGCTGGTGGTTCTAAATTTTTTTGGTGTCTTGGATAGCTTTTGGCAATCTGGTGAAGCCTATGGACCCCTTCTCAGAATCATGTTTTATAATACATAAAATACATTGGACCACATGAGGAACCAGTGATATGTCTGTGTGTACCCTGTCTAGGCTACTTATATTAATGTTTGTTCTGCTTCTCCCCTCTACCTTCTCCCTGCAGCTGGCCATCCTAGAGGATTATGCTGATCCTTTTGATGCTCAAGAAACAGGTGAGGGCACAGTGGTGCCAGCAGGGCCACCAGAGAAGATCCCAGAAAATGATGGCTACATGGAGCCCTATGAGGCTCAGAAGATGATGGCTGGTGAGAATCAGGGGAGGGAGTTGGGCTATAGATTTGAGGGGAACTAGGTTTTCCTAGTTCCTAGCACCTTATAAGTGTGTACAGGTTCACTTGTCTCCTTATCCCAGTCTTGTACAGTAACAGAGTCATAGCCTCCAGAACTAGATGGGGCCTTAAAAGTTTGCATTGGTTGAAAACTAAAAATAAATCATTTAATTTTTTTTAACAAAAGTTTACATTGCCCCATCCCCTCATTTTATAGATGAGAAAATGTTAAGTGATCTGCACAATGCTATATATGACAAGTATGTTAGCATATAGTAGGTGCATAATAAATGTCTATCAATTGATTTGCCCAGTTAGTTGCACAGCTGCCTAATTTTAAACCCAGGTGCTATTACTATTAGGGATGCAAAAGAAATAGAGGACATGACCCCTGGCACTAACTCTTGAAAGGGAAATGGGATTTATACCATCAGAGATAATGCAAGAGAGGGTATAATCAATTACTCCGAGCATACTGATAAGAAGCATCGGTCTGACCTTTGGGGATATTCATGGTTGCTGGGAGTGCAGAAGGAAGCAGACAAGACAATGAAAGAGACTTGGAAGAGGCCATTAGAGAGGTAGGAAAATCAATCTAAGTCTAGTCGAGAAGGCAGAAAATCCAGTGTGGCATAATGTGTAGAGGGAGCTAACTTCATAGCCAGGAAGGCCTGAGTTCAAATCCTGCCTATGACACAGACTGGCTACATTACCCTGGTCTAAGCCATTTAATTTCTCAGTGTTCTGAGCAACTCTCCAGACTAGAAGGTGCCAACCTGCATGAGGAAAGGGCTTTTCCTCACCTGGGAGTTCTCTATACCAGTGAAATCACAGGTCTAGTTTCTTATCTCCCATCATAAGGACTTCATGAAAAGGGGGTGATCAGCAGTGCCAAATGCAGCCAAAAAGGAATTCTTTGGTTGTGAGTGATAATGACTCAATCTTGTACTCCAGGAAAATGGGGACAGAAATGGAGCTTTCAACTTCATGTCCTTGTGCTGGACAATTCTGGATCCTATAACTGCCTTATCCAGTTAGCCAACCCTTTCTTCTCTAGGCTTTCCTTCTTTGAATCTGCCAGAGCCCATAGGTGGGGAATATGTAGCTCTGGTGCTCGACCCTAGGGCCAACTCCATTTCCTCTCTGAGGGAAAGCTTTGATCACTTCCTTGTAATGGCAGCATTAGGCCTAAAGTTAGAGTTCAAATCCAGGCTCAGACACTGACTAGCAGTGTGACCCTGGGCAAGTAACTTAACATCTGCCTTTGTTTCCTCATCTGTAAGACAGGGATAATAGCAGCACCCTAACTCCCAAGGTTGTAAGGCTCAAATGACATAAGAATTGCCTAGTGCCTGGCCATAGTAAGTGCTGCATAAATGTTGTTGTTGTTGTTATTATTATTTAGACTAACTGCCAGAGGCAAGCTTTTGAGCTAGGGCTTGAAATTCCTTTCCTTTCCTCTTACTGCCTCACCCTGGCAGAGATACGAGGCTCCAAGGAAGCAACTGCCAAGCCCCTGCCCTTGTATGACACACCCTATGAACCAGCAGAGGAAGGGCTCACCCCTGAAGGTGAGGGGGCTGGTCGGCCCCGGGAGTCCCGTCTGCCTGAGGATGATGAGAGACCCCCTGAGGAGTATGACCAGCCCTGGGAGTGGAAAAAAGAGAGAATCTCCAAGGCCTTTGCTGGTAAGTCTCTGGACAAGGAAAGGGCAGGCTTGGGGGCAGAGCCAGTGGAAGAGAATGATACTCAGGGTATTCTCTCAGGTGTCTTGTGGGTACTCTCCTAGAAAGCTAACCTCTGGAAGCTCAGCTACTACCTGACCCCAAAGTGTGGAGATGTATAGAGCAGGCCACCACAGTATGGGGCATCTGCTTAATTTGAGAGGTGGGGAGATGAGATGTGTAGGAAGGCCAAGCCATCGTCCTGTACCCCGGGACCTCTGCTCCAGAGACTGGCTGTTGGGAAGCTCTGTGCATTAAAGGTTACTTTCTTCTAGCCTCTGTACTCTTAAACTGTTATGTCAAAAGCACCCTTTACTCTTTCCTGCACATCAGAGGCCGTGAGCCAGGGGTAGGTAGACTCAGTGGTATGGGAATGGAGGGACTCAAGAAGCCAGAGGGACTGGGCTCTGGAGTGAATGAAAGGAAAGGTGACTAACATAAATGTTCACTGAATATAGAGTGTGTGTCATAGTAGGATGCAAATGTATGTGTGAGTGGGGGCAAGGAAAATAAGTGGGGTTAGGATTATTTATTCCAGAGTTTTTCTGCAGAACCCCAAGCTTGCTCGTCTGGTGTGTGAGAGAGATTACTGAGGGGAAATATGGTGGTTAAGAGGACCCAGAGTATGGAGGCTGAAGATTCCTGGATCCCAGATGTACCCTAACTTCTGAGTGTCCCTGGAATCTGTCTTAGGGAGAAATAGTAGGGGAAGAGGTCCTGAGAAGAGAAAGGAGTAAGGGATACATTCTAATTCCTGAACTTATGAAGAAAACACAAAACTCTTTAAATTCTGTTAGCCATCTGCCACTCACCCTGCCTTCTTCCTCTCAGCCCCTCCCCAGGCCCAAAGGCACTGGGCCCAGCCCCCTTCTTTCTCCTCTACCCTCCCAGGGTTGAGCCCTTAGTTAGACTGGGAAACCACAGGTTTCTAATTTGCTTCCTAGGAGCCCAAGTGTGTATGCAGCTGAGGATGGGGCAGTTTGTCTCCTGAAGTCTCCTTGGAGAATCAATACTGTTTGTATTGCTTAATGGGAAAATCTATGCTCGTCATTAGGAAACCTCGTTAGCAACCCCGTGGCCGCCAGTGGCATCACTCCTCTAATTGGCAATGCTCTGGATCTAGGGGGAAGTTAAATTTTAATAATGTGTTTCTCCTCAAGTCTAGGTATTATTGACAGACTGAAACTGGGACACCCAACCCCACTCTTTGGAACTATGTATGGGGGGGAGGGAAAGTAGAGGTTATAAAGAGAGGGAGATGGGTTATAAGAGCCTCTTTTGGAGGACTCCCCTTATTCTCTTGTCCTTGGATCATTTTTTCTTATTTGTTAATCAGTGCCTGGATTAGACAGCTCTTTCCCCAAACCTGAATACCTCTACCTTTTCCTACTGGTAGGGTAGGGAAGAGAGGTATTTCCTAGACTGGCAAAAAGTCCCTACATCTTGCCTCTTCCCTGAACCTCCAGCCTAACAGGCCAGACCAGTCCTTGAAGTACATACATCCCAGTGACTTCCAAGGGGCTTGTACTAATGCCACTCCCCAGTCAGTCATGCTATCAATGATACCATTCTGATAATCCCCCTGTCTCTGTGCCCACATCCTCTGGCTCTTTCCCACTCAGCCCTCTGCAATATTCTTCCTTCAGGCTCTCCTGTACTCCAGTTTTCTATGTCTCAAACTTTATTTCTCTCTGTCTCTATCTGCTTCTGTCTCCCTATCTCTGCCTCTGTCTCCAGTTGACATTAAGGTCATCAAAGACCTACCTTGGCCACCACCTGTGGGACAGCTGGACAGCAGCCCTTCCCTCCCTGATGGGGATGGGGACATCTCTGCTCCGGTCTCACCCCTCCTCCCTGAGCCCAGCCTGGAAGACAGCAGTGGTGGGTTGTGAGACTTCGGGAATGCTGGGAAGGGTGGGTCCTACTGTAGGCTCTGTCTCCTGGTGGACAGTATCTTATCTTGTTTTTCAGGGTTCTGAGGCTCCTTCCTTCAAAAATGCATATGGAATGGGGGAAGGGAGGAGGAAAAAGTAGAACAGAAGGGAATTATGTGTTGAAAAGAGGTATAGAGGGTGAATAGGGAATTCCCCCTTCTTCCATGCAGCTAGAAATTTATTGATTGAAAGGAGGGATCCAAAATTCTTCCCTCTTAGGTATATGGGCAAGTCTCTGTTATGGCCCAGGGCCAGCCAGCTAGGCCTTGTAGTGCTTTGAGGGAGCCCAAGGCACATGCCCTTACCCCTGCTCCAAAATGTATCTAACTATTCTCCCAACTTATTTTTTGGGGGTTACACATTATCTTCTTGTAAATCTTCCTTTAAAATCTATAAATTTGGGGGGAGCAGGAGAGGCTAATACATTGAGACCCTAACAATGTGTGAATGAATTTATCTAGTTAAATTATCACAAATGAGGGATGCAATGTATAAGTTCTTAGCCTGGGCCCTATGAACTTACTTTTAAAATATTTTTATAACTATGTTATAGTTATTATTATATTATAATTACCTCTTAGTAATCCTATGTATTTTATTTTATGCATTTAAAATTATTATTCTATGAAGGGGGTCTAAGTTTCACCGGGGGTCCCAGAAACCAAAAAGGTTCCAAACCCTTTCTCTAGACTGAGGAAAGCAGGGGTGGCATTTGCTGAGAGGAGGCTAAAGAAGGCAGAAGGGGGAAGTGGGGAACACCCGAGGCTCCAAGTGACCTCCGTCACAGTAGGTCACAATATAGGGACCTATACACACGTTTGTGTACTTGCTGCTTTAATAGGACCACATCTTGTGAGTCTGGCTGTATTTCTTAGTGCTGAAGTACCAGCCAGTGTGGCTCAGGCTACACAACATACATACGTGTATAACCAGCATCTACTCTGGCTAACCTTAGCTGGCAGGCTTGCGCTGATCTGGGACAAGAGAGAACAGACAAGACAGCCCAAGCAGCTGAATGTGCGTATGGGGGAGGCAGAGGAAGGAGGGGCTGAGGAGACTAAAGAAAGTGATTGCAGTCCTTCAGGGGAAAGGAGGGAGGGCAGGCAAGCAAACAGAGGCTCTGGGCAGGATTAGCCTGTCAGGATGGCACTGAAGGGAATCTAGTAATTGTTCTAAGATCGATAAGTCATTTCTGGAGAGTGGCTTGGCAGCGAGATGTGGGGAACGGTAATGAACTCTGAGAAGGGGAGAGAAACAATATTATCAGCCCTGAAGCCACCCTTAGGGGGATGGAATGGAGAAGGCTGCCCAGACACCCTAGAGGGGAAAGCTTAAGTGGTTTCTTGTGTTCTTCTTCTCTTCTTTCCATCCTTCCCTTTCCCCCCACTTCCCCCCCACACTTCCTTCTTCCACCTAACATTGTAACCGGGGGCCTTGCATGTAATAATATAAAATACCATCAAATTCTGGAGGGGGGTGGGCTTACTTTTTCTGTAACAAATACATACATACATGGGGCCATGGGGCCCCCTGACCTGCATGAGGTTTCTTGCATGTCCTTTGGTGTCCCTATACTGCCTGTGGGAAGTCTAAGGGATAGGAGATACTGCCCACATACATCCAAACCTGGATATAGCCAGCTTTTGTTATAAGCATTGTTTCTTTTCCACAGCCCAGTTTGAAGGGTCCGAGAACTGCTTGTCACCCAGCAGGGAAGAGAAGGGTCGGCCCCTTCCTCGGCTTCCTGGAGGGAACTCTAAGGCATTGAAGCCCCTGAGCATTGAGCCCAGCAGCCCCCTGGGGGAGTGGACAGACCCAGCCCTTCCTCTAGAAAACCAGGTGTGAGTGTCTGTGTCCCATCGGTGCTCCTTCCCACCATCACCCTCACCTCTTGCTGAGACTCTTGGACTTGGGTACTTACCCCCCAACCCCATCCCTGCAATGGGAGGCCTCCCCATGGTCCCTGAGAGCAAGCCTAGCCCTTCAGGGCATGGCCTGGGAGGGGGCATCCTGAGTGGGTACTCCCTATATGGCTGTAGCCAGAGGGAGACAAGCAGAGATGCCCTCCCTCCTTCTCCCCCTCAGTTGGTACCATGGGGCCATCAGCCGAACGGATGCCGAGAACCTGCTGAGGCTATGCAAGGAGGCCAGCTATTTGGTGCGAAACAGTGAGACCAGCAAGAATGACTTCTCCCTCTCCCTCAAGTGAGTGTAGGTGGGTGGGAGGGCTGGCTGAGTGAATAGTAGGGTGATGGGAGGGGAGGGGGACCTAGCAGATTCAAGGAAAGAGCAGCTCTGACATTCATTCAAACTGGGGGCAGGGAAGGTCTCTAATTTTCTACCTCTATACTCAGGCCAACCCACTAGATGTGACCTTTCCCCTTATAATTTCAGAATATGAAGCACAAGGCACTGTCCATGCTACTAAAGAAAGAGCCCTCATTCACTCAGAAAAAAGGGGGCATGGTTGGGTGCCATAAGAGCTTGCACTTAATCTCTAGAAGATAAGCCTAGAAGAGGTATAGAATGAGCAGCAGACAGCACCTGGCCCTCTTTCTGCCTCTGGTCCCCTTGTCATCATGAAGGTAGACCATAACCACTGATTGAACCAGTCATTGAAGATAGGCATCTAGGGTCAAATTGGCTTTGACCACCAAACCTGGGCCCTAGGCCTCCAAAAGCCTGGCAGAGCCTATACACCCGGAGAGGCTGCCAAACTGTGCCAGAAAAAAAAAGGTGGTGCCCCCATATGGCCATTATAAGAACATCACATCCAGGAAAAGTTGCCCAGGACAGATCACTTAATCAGCACTGGCCATTGTCTTTCCTCACACCCTCAACAGCACTGATACTCTCAGTAATAGTCCAGGCATATCCCCCCTACTCTAAGTAAATACAGGATATGAAAATTCCTGTCTACCAAATACATAAATGATTGTTTGCCTTACAAAAGTAAGATCATACAGGCAGAATCATCTTTGGGTCAAAGGTTTAGCACTGGAAGGGAAGGTGAGGGAAGAGAAGGCAAGCACTTAACCCTGCTTGCCTCAGTTTTCTCTTCTCTCAAATGAACTCACTCAGAGATATGTGGGTTCTAATCTGAACACTGCCACTTAGTCTGCAAGGCCCTGGCAGATTTCAATGACTAGGGCAGTTCACAAAATTATGACTTGTAGACCATTTTCCATAAAGTGAGAAACTGAAATCGGAGAGATGTGAGGAGGGGAGAGGGAAATACTTTGGCCCTCTGATAGTGCTGCTCTATTCATTGTAGGGGGGGAGATCGTGAGCAGGGAGTGGGGAGGCTTATTTTTGTTAGTCAAACTCCCAGGGCAGCAGTGGGCTGGCTGCTGTTGGTAGTGGTGGGGTTGCTGATCTGACCCTTACAGCATCTGTCCAACACAACCTCATTTGCATATAAATGGACTTCTTTGAAATATAATTATGGTTTCCCATCTCTCTGTAATGGAAGAGCCTTCTCTGGTAATTAAATATCTTCCTCCCAAAGCCATTCCCAGCCTCTGGGGGTCTGAGGCTCCCTTGGCCTGACTCTTAGAGGGGTAGGTGGCCTGGGTAGGACTAGGTCATTTATATGGTAATAGTCCCTTGAGGTTTTCTCCCTGGGGCTCCTTCTACCTTCCCTTTTATTTACCTTTAGTCTATGAAAGGGAGGCATACTATACAGAGAGGAGAAACTAAGACCCAAGACAAGTCCTAGGTCATCTCTGCATCAGTAGGTGAGCATAGATTCCTGACTGTCCAGTGCACCAGCCACCAGGCAGTTCTCTCTGGTCAGTCCAGATGTTGAAGGAAGTTCAGCTCAGTGGAATTAACTCTGTCCCTGGGATAGGGGTGATTCTTTCTTTCTTTTTTTTTTTTGCTTTTTTTTTGGAGGGCAATTGGGGTTAAGTAACTTGCCCAAGGTGCGTTAAGTGTCTGAGGCTGGATCCAAACTCAGGTCCTTCTGACTCCAGGGTCGACGACGCTCTACTCACTGCACCACCTAGCCGCCCTGGGTGATTCTTTCTTATAAGGCCATTGACCACTGGTCAGGGTGTTTGGGCAGGCAACTAGGTAGACAAAGTACTGGGCTTGGAATGAAGAAGACTCATCTTCATGAGTTCAAATCTGGCTTTAGACACTGTATAGCCAGGGCAAGTCACTTAACCCTGCTTGCCTTAGTTTTCTCTTCTCTCAAATGAGCTAGAGAAGGAAATGGCAAACCTGTCCAGTATCTTTGCCAAGTAAACCCCAAATAGAATTGGAGAGAGTAGGACACACCTAGGGTGTTTTTGGTCCTAGGAACAGAGAAGAGTGTTTCATTATTTCTGTTCCTTTCCCACCCTTGCATATATACCTCCTCCTTCTGTCTCTCACCATTCTCTTTCCTAGTTCTTTATTTTCTTCTGGGCTGATCTGCTTTGGAGCCTGGGTCCCAGTCATTATCTTCCTCAGACTAGCAGATGAATGACCCCCCTCCACCGGTAGCTAGGGCAGACTGAGTATTTGTCTTGCTGCTGGCAAAAGCCTCAGGGTACAGTGGAAGAGGTGGAATTAGGGAGAGGGGTGAGCTGCTCATTAAGGCTTGCAGGGAATTCATTTTTTTTCCTTCCTCCATCTTATTCTTTCTCCCTTCTTCGTAGCTTCTCTCTTTCCTTTCTCCCCTCAGAAGTCCTTCTTAGTTAAGGGCCTAAAGAGAAGCCACTTCCCACTCTGACCTCCACATACAGGGGAGGGAATATGGAGAAGACAGAGGGAGGTGGCATTCTTCCAGCCTTGGACCTCACCAAGCAAGGATGATTAGGTCAAGGGACTGATAGGCCCTTGGACCTATGGGGCCTTCACAGCTGGAGTATTAAAGTAGCGAGATTCAAGGGGGCAGAACTGCTATGGGGTATGTGGGGATATATGAGGTTATATTTTCCTTTTGCCAATCTTCAAATCCATTGAATCCTACCCAGGATAGACTAGTGTGCATATGCATGGCAGTGGGTAGAGTACATTGTATCTTCTGCCCTCCCCATCATGTTAACATCCCCCAAACAGTACAAAACCCCTGAAATAAAGCTGTTTTGCACCCTTGCCATTGGGTTTCAGGCTTGGTGCCTACACTGATGCAGGCC
This sequence comes from Gymnobelideus leadbeateri, assembly GCA_011680675.1. Classification (NCBI taxonomy): domain Eukaryota; kingdom Metazoa; phylum Chordata; class Mammalia; order Diprotodontia; family Petauridae; genus Gymnobelideus; species Gymnobelideus leadbeateri. The sequence continues at coordinate 315,464 of WOXC01010878.1, read as the reverse complement.
AAGTTTAAGTGGGAGTTGAAAACAAACTCCAAGATGGTGTCTTAGACTTTTGCATACTTGTTCTTTCTGGTGATGCAGTTGGTTGTCTAGGCCTGGACTCATCTCTTCCTTGTTAAGGGCATTTGGGTTGAGTGCTCAGGCTTTCCATTCATACAAGCTCACTTTAGGTGGATTAGGGACCAAGCCTCAGTTATTCCCCTTGCTTGTTTCCTAGAGGAGGGCCAGGATTCAGGGGAGGCAATGGAGTATGTTTTCTACCAAGTAAAAAGAGCTGCAGCCTTTAGAACAGATGACATCATCCCAGACTGATGAGGGGAGAGGAGGGGTGGGGAGGGAGAGGTAGACAGAGGCCCAAGGGAGCTTCTCTGCCCGGCCTGGCCAGATAGTGGGAGGGTGTGGGGAGGAGCTATCTGAGGCCACAGACAGGCCTGAGCAGCTTTGGAGGAGGGAGGGTTTGTATGCTTCAGAGGTGGTGGGGAGAGGAATAGCACGACTACAGCTAGGGGAAGGAGGGGGAGGGTGCAGTGCAGTAACTCCCCCAAAGCTCAGGTCTTTCAGTGAGAGCTAGCTATTTCTGACTTATTCTTACATATTAGGGTTTAGCTGTCTCATCTGATTGCAGCCCCAAGGAGTGTGCCAGCTCCTAGGAGACACAAATGAACAGCTTTAGAAGCCCTGTTTTGATTTGAGTCACCAAAGCATTCTCCCGGCTAGCCACCGCCCCCAACTAAAGAAGCATGATTTCATTTCGCCTTTTCTCCTCAAAGAGCTGTTGTAAGCACAGGTCAGGGCAGACGAGGTTCTGGTTCTCTGGTGGTCATGCTGGGGACCCAGGGCCTTCCCAGCATTCAGTCACACCTTCTAAGGTCTGCACACACCCTGCATACTCACACACTCCTGTCCCACCCGGCACTTTGAGGCAGTGCTCATAGTTGGGACTTCTTTCTACCAACTCCTACTCTGCTCATACCTTTCCTCCATCTTTCTCCACCACCTGCGTATACAGCAGCTCTCTCCATGACCAAAAGTCCCTCTCCAACCTTTTCCTTCTTAGCTTTTCCCAATTCTTCACAGTCCCCTGAGACTGGGGGAGATCAGCAGATTCCCCTACCTCACTAGCACCCTACTGTGTAAGGCATAGGGCAGGAGGAAGGCCCGGACAGCTACTCTGGAGTTTACCAAGCTCTCCTCCCTTATTCCCAGGAGCAGCCAGGGCTTCATGCACATGAAACTGTCTCGGACCAAGGAGCACAAGTACGTGCTGGGCCAGAACAGCCCGCCCTTCAGCAGCGTCCCGGAGATCGTACACCACTACGCCAGCCGGAAGCTGCCCATCAAGGGGGCCGAGCACATGTCTCTGCTCTACCCAGTGGCCATCCGAACTCTGTAGGGCCAGAGGATCAGCAGCCATCACAGACCCAGGGCTGAAAAGTTGCCCCCACCTAGGATTCTTTCAGTCCCTCTGGCCCCGCCTCCAACCTGCTGTTGAACTATAGCTTCTTCCAGGGAGAGAAGTATTGGCCAGAACCTAGGCGGCCCCTAGGAACTCCTCCGTTCTCCCCTTGTCCCCCTCCCATTCCGTTTTCCCCCAGAGGCTCAGATGAAAGCTTCTTTAATTTATTCTGAAAGGGAAGGTCAATCGGGTTTTTCGGGTAGGGGAAAAGCCCCTGAGAGAAGAGAAGATGCCTAGGGGCAAATAGTAGTTGGGGGTAGGACTTCCTTCCCTTTCTAAGGTCCTCTGGAGCTGGAACCGCCTCCACCTTCTGCTGCTAGGATAGTTTCGGCCTAAGAGATATTCAGGGGTGACTGGGCCTCCATGGCACCCTCATAAGGTTTCAGGAGGTCCAGGATGCACAACCTTTTCCAAGACTGGAACCTGAATGGCGAAGCGGGCCACAGACCTCAGCCCTGGCGCCTGCAGAAGCTCCCAGGCGTTTGGGGGTCTGTTGGGGGATGGGCATGGGGCAGGCTTCCAGACCAATTAGTGGCCATCTCACTTTGCCTCAACTCAACCTCCCCCCAACACTCATCTCCATCCCCACGCTAAAGAGGCCCCTTGCCAGGTCTCTGAGGCGAAGGAGGGGAAAAGAGAAGCAGAAATTGGGGACATAGAGTTTGGTAATGCCTGATCTTGGGGGCAGGGCAAATGGGGAGGACTTGAGGGGCGGCCGAGGGAGCCAGTTCTGCGGGTTGTCCTCCCTGGCTCAGTGCCAGTATTAACCCCCCCGCCCAGGACTTTGGGGAGAAGAGATACTATGTTGCTGGGGGTGGGAGGGAATCCGCACGCAGCGAAGCGCGAACAGATTCTGTTGATAAATCAGTTTCCGAGCCGACACTGAACGGCTGTGAAATGCACTTTCCTGAAGCATCAAGTTCTTTTTCTTTGACTAGATGTCAAAACATTACCCTCTCGCCGCCCCCAGCCCGGATTGCGCTGGGGTCGGAGGCGTCTGGCGGCGGCATGTCGCTGCCCCCCCTCCTCCCTCCCCTCCCCGCTGCCCGCGCCTCGAACACTCCGCGTAAGAGCAAGGCTCCCTGAGGAGCGCGTTCAATTTCCTGCCAAGAATCATTTGTTAGGGAGGAGGGGGAGCTGGAGAGAGAGACAAAGAGCCGGAGACACACGCAGGGAGAGAGAAGGGTGGGTAGGCGGGGGGAGGGAGGAAGAGCCTAGACTCGCGAAAAGCCGAGAACCGTGGGGGGAGTTCGGCCCCAGGGTGGGGGGCGGGGACCGCTAGGACGGGACGGAGAGGTTCGGCGGCTTTGTTTTTCTTTAGCATTCTGCCCTGGCCACTCCGACGAGACCAGCCGTATCACCGCGGTCTCAGGGAAAACGGGGTTGAGGGCAGAAGCCAGCGCCCAGCTCGTCGGGCAAAGCCTGGGACGCAGCTGTCAGCCTTGCCAACAGCCGCCCTGCCCCGGGAAAGGGGGAGATGCTTCAATGAGTGCCCCCTGCCCCCTGCTGGCGGCCACCTCTAACTGCGAGAGCGGGAGAGTTTGGGGAGCCCCGGGGCCTAGGGATCGGAGACAGGGTCAGCCTTTTTTTCTTCGCCTTGGATCTCGAAAAGGCCTCGGAGATTTTATCTAGGCCAAGGTTTCTTAGGGTCGGTGGATAGATTTCAGGGGGCCCATGAACTTAGTGGAAAATTACACTTCATGACCACTAGCTACCTGAAATTTAGAATTTCCTTATTTAAAAATATGAGACTGCCAAAGGGGTTCACCTCACAAAGAGGTTAGGGACTTCTCTGATCTAGTCCGATCCTTTCATTTTAGAGATGAGAGGCCCAGAGAGATGGACACGCCGAATGTCAGGAAGTTATTAGCAGGACATTATTGGTCAGACCGAATCTCTCAGAGCCTACAACCTGGACTGAAGAAGGAAGCGAGATAAGGGGCAGTAACTACAAAGTTAGTTGAGAAATAACCATGGTGCTGAGTTATGGTTATCACCAGGTCACTGCTGGACCTTAACGTAGTACTACTGGCAGCAACCAAAATAGTACAAATCACATCAAGGGCCAATGACCAAATAGCCAGTGAAGTTCTCAGGTATCTTTCTAATTCCGAAAAACCTTGGAAAATTCTCCATGACTACCCCGGGCTAGGCTGTCAGACCTATTGCATCATGAACCAACCTGGTCTTCCTAACCAGAATATTTTTGTGATGGTTTAAGGGTTTCCTTATGTAGTGTTAGGGACTTCAAGACAAGGCCCAAAGCCTTTTTCTTTCAGTCTTATGTAGGTCTCTTCCCCAACTCCCAAAAGAATCTTAGTTCCTTGAGTAAATGTCCTCCCTCATTCTCCCCATATACTGGGCTTCCCTAAACATGAGATTTTTTTTTCCGTTGTGGGGAAACCCAACTGAATATATTTGTGAAGTCCAGGTTCTCTTAAGGCTATGTTCTCCACATTCTCAGGAGGGCAGAGGCCACTTAACACTGACAAATGGGGCTTGAGAGAGATCAGGGCCCAAAAAGGAGTAAGGAGTGGACCAGGATAACAAAAAATATATTTCTCTAAGTATTTGTACCCTTTACCCCCAAGCACTGCCTGATAATTTCCTCCTCATGACTCCACTTGCTATGTTGATGCACAGTATTTGAAGGTTTATAAAGCATTTTTCCCACATTAACACTCTATGGTAGTTAATGTAAGTGTTATCCTCATTTCACAGGGAAAAACTGAGGCTGAGATATTGAAGATTGTCTAGGGTAGTAAGTAACATAGCTAGTAAGAGACAGAACCAGGACTTCGGCCCAGTTTCTTTGATTTCAGGTCAAAGAATCTTCACTACAGTCTGATTCCACCCATCTTCCAACCCATAACCCAATATACACTTGCATTTCCTCTCACCTGAGAAGACCTAAACTTTCAACAGATTTGAGATAATTTTACTCATTTTCCCTGAGGGAAGTTTTTGGATATCAGGGATCATGGCTAGCAAATGTGGGAGACTGGATAAGGAACCTCTTCATGAGAAAATCTTAAGTTTCTTTCCCTTAGTTCCCAACCAGGTAGGAATCACAGAGGCTGTGACAGACTGGGATGAGTGTCAGTCTCCAGAGTCCACTGGGTACCAGCCTACCTAAGACATCAACAACTGTCCAGTCCTGGATGTTCCTGATGCAAACAGCTGGGTCAGTGTTCTTCAGTTTAGCTGGCAAGAGGGCAGAATTAAGAGACCCCAGAACTAAGGAGTGCAGAAAAGGGATTTATTTGCATAGAACAATAAATGAATGGAATGAAAATATTCCAGCTGGAATGGGGGAGGAGAGTTACTTGAATGAATGGAAGACTGGGATAGAAAGCCCCAGGCCATGGTCTGTGTTGGAATGAAACTGGGCTATTTAAAAACATATGAGACAAGACTGTACAATTGGACTAGGATCCTGAGGGAAGGCTGAGTGGAGAGAGGAGGGAGAGTCTTCAAATCCAAGAAGAGATAAAAGGTTAAATGGTCCCACTCTTCCCTCTCCTCTCTAGTCATCCATTGTTCCAAAGCTATATCAACCCAACAGCAGAATCTGAGGGGGCTAATATCTAGCATTTTAAGGTTTGTAAATCCCTTTACATATGTTTTCTCACATACATGGAGTGGGGAAAACTCAAAGATGCTAGCATCTGTACCCCAAGAATACTCCTACCCCCCAACTACAGGGAACAGCACAGAAACAGTAGACAACAAGAGAAAGGACTATTTTCTCTCCTCTCCTCCCCCACAAAAATAAGTAGTTTCCCTCCACCACAGCCTGGGATCCTCATGTTACTCCCCCAGGAACCATCATGGTTCCAGGTCAAGAGGCTGGGGCATAGCCTGGGTTCTCATGCGTGACCACAATCACGTGAAGCCCCAAATGCCTCAGTAGAAAAGAGGAAGGCTGGGCTAGGCCGAGGCAGGAGCTGTTCCTTGAGCTCCAGCTGAGCAGAGGTAGGCAATGAGAGGTTCTCTATCTGGCCTCAGAAATTCTCATAATGATGGAAGAAGTGAGTCTGGTCCTGCCGGTTGATGAGTTGACAGGCCTTCTCCACATTTTTGGTCATGCCAGGAGGACCACAGCTGAATACCCCAATCTTCCGAACCTGGAGAGAGAAGGAAAGGGAAGGACCAAGGGGAAAAGGCTAAGTTGCTGGGCTGGCACAGCCTCAGCAGCTGTGGGGAGGAATCAGAAGCCAAGGGTGGGGTGGTGAAATAGGAGTCAAGGTGAAGAGCCTGCAAGAGCAGTCCCCAGAAGGCATGAAGGAGGAATGAATGAGCTGAGGCCAGTCACCAAGTGACAGAGCTAAGACAAGAATCCAAGGTCTCCTGATCTTTAGTCCAATGTTTTGTTTTTGTTTTTATCATTTCAATTTAACAATAAATAAAGCACCTACTGTGTGCAGAGCACTCTGTTGGGCATTGGGAATACAAAGTCACAAATGGAAAAAAAACTGACCTATTTGCTATTCTCCATACACAATATTCCATCTCCTTCCTCCATACATTTGCAATAGGCTGTTCCCCCATGCTTGGAAAACACTCCCTCCTTACCTCTCTTTCTTGGAATCCCCATCTTCATTTGAGGCTTAGCTTAAATGTTGCCTCCTACATGAAGTCTTTCCTGATTCTCCTATTAGTAAATATTGAGTCATTTTTCAGTCATGTCAGACTCTTTATGACCCTATTTGAGGTTTTCTTGGCAAAGAATACTGGAGAGGTTTCCCATTTCCTTCTCCAGATCATTTTATAGATGAGGAAACTGAGGCAAGTTGGGTTAAGTGACTTGCCCAGGGTCACACAGCTAGGAAGTATCTGAGGCCACATCTAAACTCTGGAAGATGAATCTTCCCTGATTCCAGGCCTGGCACTCTATCCATTGCGCCACCTAGCTGCCCTATATATTAGTGCTATCCCCTAATTTGTATTTATTTTGTATATGACTCATATTTGTCTATCCGTTGTTCCCCTCCTCCCCTACCCAGTAGAATGTTAGCTTTTGGAGTACAGGGATTGTTTCATTTTGTCTTTGTATCTCTAATGCCTAGAACTATGGTACTTGCTGAATAATATGAACTTAATAAATGCTTATTGAAATTAAAGATGAAATACAATTATTAATTTAAAAATTATTTCTGCTCTCAAGGAACTTATATTTCATTGGAGCGTTCTGTTACACTATCCAGTTTCCCACTTATTTTAATCATTCACCATCCAATCAATCTCAATGGCATTTGACCATTAAAATGAAAAAGAAAATACTCAATTGAAAACAATGTCCTACAAAATGCTTAGTCTGATGCCAGATATATCTATGGGACTTAATCGTCAAATGTTAAATATTGGGTCTTGTCTGTAATACTTGAATGAATGAATGAATGAATGAATGAACTGGAGATAAAGACGAGGGGCCAACCCAGGAAACAGAATTCAAGAGACAATTCCTGTGGTTCCAGCCTGGTTACCAGAGGGAATTTTATAGAATCTTATGGGGCACAGTAGGACTCAGGAGACCCCAAGACAGTTATTCATGGAGAAAGCTTTCCAGGTAAAGAAAGAGTAGGAAGAGTTGGGAGAATGTACTCAGTGAAGATAGGGAAATATGGTACCCAGTGACCATGCTGAGGGGAGGCAAAGGCTGGGTATATGACCACCCCACGACTATGTTTCACCAAGAACAGTGTCAGTTATGAGAGATAGCTTAATATTTGGGCAGTAAGTAGCAATACACATAAAAAATAAGAACTACTAGGGGCGGCTAGGTGGCACAGTGAATAGAGTGCCGGCCCTGGAGTCAGAGGGACCTGAGTTCAGAGCCGGCCTCCGACACTTAATCCACACAAACAAAAACCTAGCCGTGTAACCTTGGGCAAGTTACTTAACCCCAATTGCCCTAAAAGGGTGGCTAGGTGGCTAGGTGGTGCAGTGAGTAAGAGCGCCGGCCTCGGAGTTGGGATGACCCGAGATCAGATCCGGCCTCAGAAAATGAGCACCCACACATAAATAATGACTAGCCGTGTAACCTTGAGCAAGTTACTTAACCCCAATTGCTTTAAAAAAAAATAAGAACTACTATTTATACAGCGATTTAAAATATTCAAAGTTTTATGACGTCTTTTTGGAGTGTGGATTGTGTTGACTGTCAGTCCTGTCTGACTTTTTGTGACCCTGTAGATCGTATCATGTCAACACTGTCCAGGGGTTTTCTTAGCAAAGATACTGGAGTGGTTTATCATTTTCTTCTCCAGTGGATTAAAGCAAACAGGTTAAGTGACTTGCCCAGGGTCAAGAGACCCAATGCGAATTCAGGTCTTCCTGACTCCAAGCTAGCATTCTATCCACTGAGCTACCTAGCTGCCAAGTACCTCAGATCTTATCAACCCCTTTTTGAAAGTGGAGGAGGGTAGCTAGGTTTTGCAGTGGATAAAGCATTGGCCCTGGAGTCAGGAGGACCTGAGTTCAAATCCAGCCTTAGATACTTATTAGCAGTGTGACTCTGGACAAGTCACTTAACCTTGATTGCCTCCAAAAATAAAAAAGGAGGAGGAGGAGGAAGAAAAAGGCCCAGCAAATTGACTTGACTCCCCCAGGGTCACACAGCTACTAAATGTCAGAGATAGGACCAGGTCTTTCTGATTCTAATCCAGCATGCTATGTGCTATGCTATGAAAGGCATTTTGCTGTAAAGGGTAGAAGGCTGGCCTTGGAACCAGGAAAACTGGGTTCAGATCCAGCCTATGACATATACTATGACTCTGAAGGTGTCCCTTGATACTCTCTGAGGGTATACTGAACTTGATTAAAATGTAATTGGGAAATATTTAACAAAATAAAATTATGATAAAATAGAAATAACATTATATTTTAAAACTAAGCCAACATGTGACTGTAAGGATCCTTCTGTACAGATTAGTGGCCCTTTCTGACCCACTGCTCTAGACAGTTCTCCATGATTAGAAGTTGCAGAGAAGGTACTGACCTCACTGGTAGAGGGGTTTCTTCACATGGGAGTTCCCAATACTGATAAAATCACAGGTCTAGTCTCTATCTGTACCCACTGCACTAGATGGACTCTCCCTCTAAGGCATTTTCCTCATGGGCAAGGCAGCCTACATGGCCTCCTACTCCATCCCACTATAAATGGTACACAATTCCCCTCTCCCTTCTCTTCTCCACCTTGTGGAGCCCAGAGCCTCAGTGGCAACAGATTCTTTCTGTTGGAGAAGTCAAGAGAACTTTCCCTAGAACCATGAAGAGGGCTAAGGGTCTAGATACTTACATGTGGATGGACCTCCTGTAGGGAGCTGAAGAAGGGGCCAAAGGGGGGGCGACCAAAGTGGGTGATGGAGCGCAGGCCAGTGAAGAGACTCCGGTTCAGTACCTTCTGGAAGTGCCGCTCACAGATGTACTAAGAAAGAATAAGGAAGGGAAAGATGGTAGGAAGGAAGGAATGGAGGGAGGGAAGGAAAATTTATTAAGTGCCTACTGTGTGCCCGGTATTGGGCTAAGAACTTTTTTTTTTTAGTTTTTTGCTTTTGGGAGGGGGAAGGCAAGGCAATTGGGCTGAAGTAACTTGCCCAAAGTCACATGGCTAGTAAGTGTTAAGTGTCTGAGATCAGATTTGAACTCAGGTCCTCCTGACTCCAGGGTTGGTGCTCTTTTCACTGTACCACCTAGCCACCCACTAAGAACTTTTCAAATATTATCTCACTCATCACAACAACCCTATGAGGTAAGTGATGGGGATTATTTTCACTATTCTACAGATGAAGAAACTGAGGCAAACAGAAGTTAAGTGACTTGCCCAGGGTCACACAGCTTGTAAGTGTGAGGCTGAATTTGAACTCAGGTCTTCCTGACTCCAGGCCCAGTGCAAGTTGCCAGTAAAAAATGGGACCAGGGATGGTATAGAGAGCTCAATAGACTGACTGTGGGCTGGAAGAGGGTAGATGAATAGAACTAGGAAAGTTGGGCCAAAGCCAACCAGATATGACGTCTGCTCTGAGGTCCCAGTTAGTTCTTACCAACATGGTGGTCCTGAGATCAAACTTCTCAGCCAGCTGGGTGATGTAGATGTGCACAGACACCAGTTCTTGTCTGTCGTTCTCCTCTACCTCCCGGATGATGTCTGCCAGCCACTCAAACTGCCTTTGAGTCCTTGTCACCCAGATGAAGTAGATCTAGGGATACCAGGCCATAATCAGCACTCCCACATCCAGGCTTCTCCCTCAAGGAACATCAAACCTTGAAGGGTCTTTCCCCACCTCCCACACCAGGGAGACCCCTTCACCTCTCCATGCCCATTAGTCCTTCCAGGAGAGGGACAAGATTAGAGGAGCTCCCAGCCAAAGGACATGGGGGTGCAGACAGCTTTGGAGAAGGAAGGAATCTCAAGAAGGATCTTGGCCTCTGATGGGAGGGCCAAAGTCCCTCACAGGCATACTCAGTATGTGGGGGAGGGGGACATGAAGCAGATTTTATGGGGTATCTGAAACTGTTAGCCCAGGGATGGAGGGTCAAGGAGTATTTATTTGGTGGATCTATGCCAGGGTGTAATGGGGGAATTCTGAGATGTGGTGAATGTATGGCCCCTCGTACAGTGCATTCTTTTATTTATTTATTTATTTATTTATTTTTGCTTTTTGGAAGGCAGTTGGGGTTAAGTGACTTGCCCGAGGTCACACGGCTAGTTTCTGTGTTAAGTGTCTGAGGCTGGATTTGAACTCAGGTCCTCCTGACTCCAGGGCTCTATTCACTGTGCCTTCTAGCTGCCCCCTGGAGCATTCTTAATATTGATATTCCTAGCCCAGGAATTTTTAACCTGAAATATGTGAAACTTGTTTTTTAAATATATATGAACAATATTACAATATAATTGACTATAAATATAAGGAATTCCATCCGTTTTATCTCATACATTTAAAAATATTATTCTGAGCAGGGGTCCATAGACTTCACCAGACTGCCAAAGGGGTCCAAGACACAAAAAGGATTAGATACCCCTGTTAGGAGAGGGGGAATGGATCTTCCTCAGAGGGATGATACAGGGGTGGGGAACCCAGGGCCTCAAGGCCACTTGTGGCTCTCTAGGTCCTCAAGTGTGGCCCTTTGACTGAATCCAAACTTCATAGAACAAATTCCCTTAATAAAAGGATTTGTTTTATGAAACTAGAGCTTCAGTTGGGGGCCTAAAAGGCCACAGGTTCCCCACCCCTGGACTAGGCCTACCCTTAACTATGGGAGGGAATAAAGGTAGGATTAGTTCTCAGGCCTTCCTAAATCTAAAGCCCACACTCTGATGTGGGATCATATCTAAAGTTGTTTAGTTGTGTGAATGGACTATACTGTCCATGGGGGAGCAAAGGTTCAAATGCCCACAAAACTATGAGGTGGAGGTGGGAGATGTCCTTTATACAGTCTTTGCTTGGTGCAGGGTCCCCGTGGAAGAAGGAAATAACAGACCCCACAGATGAATCTGTACCTGATATTTCAATGCTAAGTCAGGGGGAGATGCTGAGGAGGGGTGGTTAGGGAGGGAAAAGAAATGACTTAATAGAGGAACAGAGTTCACAGTTTCCTGTCATTCTAAGATTGCTGTCTGGGTAATGGGCTGTGCCTCTACCCAAAACATTCCTGCCCCAGTGACTCACCCTACTGAGCCTAGGGAGGCGAGCAGGGGCCTGCCATTCAGGCCCTAGGCTGAGGCTCCTGTACAAATGGAGGCCAAGCAGCCAAGGTTGGCTGAATGTACCTAGAACTGTGCTGTCCTTTCTCTCTCCAAACTCCCCCAAGAATCCTGTCCAGTCTCCCTGGGCTCCCTGCCTCTACTCCTCACCTATTCCTGCCCCCCCCAAAAAGAATGCTAGTTTCACTCTGCCCCACCTCTGCCACTCCTCCCCATACCCAGGGCCTGACAATGCTGCAGGTGTCTAGTCTGTAAGGGGGATCCACCCTCTCTATCCAATCCAACCCCTGCCTGGAGAGAATCTCAATGACAAATCTTGCCTGGGCCCTTATAAGTACCCAGGGCCCAGCCCTCATAGGTGAAATCATAGAACCCCAGAGCTGGAAGAGTCTTCAGAGGCTCAATTCTCCATTCATCGAGTGAGTTGCTCCTAAGGCAATCGGATCCATATTGGGATTGCTCCAATTAGTAGGAAATTTTCCCTTACATCAAACTCAGGTCCCTTACGGTTCCTAGTTTTGTCTTCAGGAAGCAAGAATGACAAATGTATCCCAATCATGGTCCTTCCAATACACAAAGGCAGCTCTCATGACCTTGGGCAGCTAGGTGGTGCAGTGGATAGAATGCTTATCTTCCTGAGTTCAAATATGACTTCAGACACTTACTAGCTGTGTGACCCTGGACAAGTCACCTAACCCTGTTTGCCTCAGTTTCCCTATCTGTAAAATGACTTTGAGAAGGGAATGGCAAACCAGTCCAGTATCTTTGCCAAGAAAACCCCAAATGGGGTCACAAAGAGTGAGGCACATCTGACATGACTGGACAGCAACAACATCCTGACCCCCCTGTCTTCAATTCATCCTCACATGACATTTTCTCCAGTTCTCTCACTATCCTGGTTGCTCTCTTCTGGACATTAATAGTAAATGGCAAATAAGCAGGCATCAAGGGCATACTATGTGCCAGACTTGGTGCTGAGGGTATAAAGAAAGGCAAAAGCCACTCCCTGCTCTCGATCCCTCCAAGTCTAATGGGAGAGCCAACATGCAAATGACTATGTACAAATGAGGTATTAACAGGATAATTTGGAGAAACTCGACAGAGGGAGTTAGCATTAGGCATGAAACTGAGGCAGACGGAGGTTGAGTGACTTGCCCAAGGTCTCACAGCTAGTAAGTGTCTGAGGCAGGACTAGATCTGAGATCTTCCTGAACCTAAAGCCCGCACTTTATTAACACGGGGTCAGGCCACAACTGAAGTTGTTGCTATTCAGTCATGTCTGACTCTCCGTGATCCCATAGACCATATTGGCCATGGGGTTTTCTCTTTTAAGGAGGAATCAGGAAAGGCTTCTGGTAGAAAGTAGAATTTTAACTAGGACATAAAGGAAGTCAGGGAAGCCAGGAGGTAGAAATGAAGAGGAAGAGAATTCCATGTCTAGGGGACAACCAGTGAAAATGCTGGGGTTTGGAGATAGAATTTCCTAAAGCACAAGAAACAGCAAGGATGGAATTCATAATAGAATTATCTTGAGAGCATAGTTTTCCATTCTACAACATATTTTTTCTAAAATGTGGTGCCCAGAATTGATCTTAGTGCTCCAGATGTACTGAGCAGCAGTAGAAAGAATGCTGGGCCTGGAGTCAGGAAGATCTGAGTTCAAATCTGATCTCAGACATTTACTAGCTGTGTGACCCTGGGCAAGTCACCTAACCCTGTTTACCTCAGTTTCCTCATCTGTAAAATGAGCTGGAGAAAGAAATGGCCAACTACTCCGGTATCTTTGCCAAGAAAACCCCATGGAGGGGCAACTAGTTGGTGCAGTGAACAGAGCACTGGCCCTAGAGTCAGGAGGACCTGAGTTCAAATCTGGCCTCAGAAACTTGACACTTACTAGCTATGTGACCTTGGGCAAGTCACTTAACGCTAACTGTCTTGCTTTCCCCCCTCCAAAAATTTTTTTTAATTAAAAACAACAACAACAATAAACCCCAAGTATTTAAAAAAAACCAGAAAACCCCATTGATGGTATGGTCTATGGGATCACAGAGAGTCAGACATGACTGAAAATAGCAATTTCAAATGTGGCCTGATCCCATGTCAAATAAAGTGTGGGCTTTAGGTTCAGGAAGATCTCAGATCTAGTCCTGACTCAGACACTTACTAGCTGTGAGACCTTGGGCAAGTCACTTAACCTCTGTGTGCCTCAGTTTCATCATCTGAAAAATGGGGGTAATAATAGTACTTACCTCATAAGGTTACTGTGAGAATCAAATGGGTTAATATATATAAAGCACTTTGCAAACCTTAAAGAACTATATAAACACTAGCTACTAGTGTGATGGCCATGAGAGCAGAGCCTGGTTTTTGCCCTTCTTTGTATTCCTAGCACTGAAGACAGTGCCTAGCATATGGTAGGGGCTTAATAAATGCTTGTTGATTTGACTCTATTGGGGTAGGATAAAATATAAGCATTTCTGCTCTTATTTTGGATACCATGCTTCCCAACTCAGCTAGGAGGTGTAGTGAATAGAGTGCTGAACCAGGAAGTTTTCCCTCATAGCTGTGATTTGGGGTGACACAGGGGCATAAGGAGGGATTTGCTACTGTCACAGTCTTTTTTCCCCTCAGAGTTGGGGCCTGGGAGAGTTCTTACCTTTTTACAGGGCAGTTGGCAGCTTACTGATGACTTGAACACCAGGTCTTTGAGGATAGAGGCAAAGGGGGTGACCCCAATGCCCCCTCCCACCAGCACAGACACCTCAAACTTGTGCCACTCTTGGTGACCTTCTCCAAATGGCCCATCCAGGTATAACTGTCATAAGGGAAGAGAGGAATAAGACACAGGGCAGTCTGACCACCTGACCTTGTCCTGGCATCAGAGATGAGGGGATTCTTGGTAAGAATCTGCTTTAAGTATCTAGTGTTTAAGGGCAATTCTTATGGTTTCTGGAGTTATTGACCCTGGATGAAGTTTGGAGGGATACTTTGGGAAATCTGCTTCAGGACCAAGGAAGAGATTCTGGGGTATACAGAAGGTACCTTAGGATATTTGATGCTGCTGGCACCCCGTGGGGGTGAGTAGATCTCTCTGAGTCGAGTAGTCCAGGGTCCAACAGCCCTGATGTGAAGGCTGAGCGTGTCTTCATGGGGTGCAGAGGTGAGTGTGAACGGGTGGTATTCTGTGGTCCCCAGGGCCAGGCAGGCTATACGTACCCACTGCCCTGATTTATACTCAAAGCCCTGGGGCCGCTGGAACTGCAGGTGAGTCACACCTGGGGACAAAGGAGACAGCCAAAGGAGCGCCCGACATGATTACACCTACAGATCCTAGGAAGCCACCACCTGCCGTCCTGATCCTGTTCTACCTGCTGGGACCACATTACCTGCCTCCACTCCCCATGTTCCATTTCCTCCCCGGGGATGGGAGTGGGGGTGGGAAATTGGATGGTATCATCCAAATCTGACAACTTGGGGGCGGCCAGTAACCAAAATGTGGGAGACTCCTATGGTACCTTTTTTCAGGGAATGAACTGTGACTAGAATTTCTCACTGGATTCCCAAGTTCTGTTTCTCATTTCCCCCCCTCTGTGTCATGATTTTAGATGTTCTGGGCTGTAAGGGTAGAAGAAGACACAGGTAGGATCTCGTGTCACACCTAAAGGATTCCCCTGGGACATTCCTGCCATGCCAAGGATGTCCCAAAAGACTGTAAGGTGATTTCTATCATGGTATTTCTATCATGGTATTTAGGAGGATCAGATAATGGGTGCTTGGTAGATAGTGGGTGCATAATAAATGCTTGTTGCTTGATTGGATACAGAGTTATGTATCTTGAATAGAACTTACATGGTAATAAGAAAAGAGCATGTTGAAAGTGAGAGGCTTCATAGGGTCAAAGATTTAGAACTGGAAGGGAACTTAGAGGTCTTTGAGTCTAACCCTCTCAATTTTGCAGATGAGAAAACTGAGGTCCCAGAAAAGTTAAGTATCTCACTGAGGATCACAGAGCTAGTAAATGTCTGAAGCTAGTTTCTTTTCTTTTCTTCTCTCTCTCTCTCTTTTGCTTTTTGGAGGGGGGAAGGTTGGGCAATTGGGGTAAAGTACTTGCCCAAGGTCACATGGCTAGTTTTATGTTAAGTATCTGGGGCCAGATTTGAACTCAGGTCCTTCTGACTCTAGGGCCAATGCTCTATTCACTGCATCACCTAGCCACCCCTAAGGCCAGTTTCAAACCCTGGTCTTCCTGACTCTGAGTCCAGCATTCTGCCAGCCCTGCCATGCTGCCTCTCAGAGGAGAATAGCTGAAAGTAGGAAGGGCAGTACATTTAGAGTATTTTCAGATTTGGTCCTAGACTTTCCCACCTTGTATCATCACTTCAGTGTTTTGGGAGTGTTTGTGGATATCTATGATGGCTGAGGGGTTGAGGCTCATGCTGCTTCAGAGCCCAGGTACACATCAAGACAAAATTGTACGAGCAAGTGATGATGGGAGAGTATGGAATCCTGGACCCAAGTGCTAGAAAGAGCTAGCTTACCTTTCTATTTTATAGATGAGGAAACTGAGGCCCAGGGGAGTTAAATGATTTGGCTAAGATTGCACAGAAAGAAAGCAGCAGAGGTGGACTTATTTGTACTACACCCGCTTTGTCTACTCATAGTGAGCTCCAGCCTAGAGTTCCCTATCTGAAAGATAGAAACTCAGTTTGCATTTGATTTCCTGCCCCCAGAAAAGGATGTCTAGCATGGGAAATGGGCATGTAACATTCTTGTTGTTGTAAGGGCTCAACTGGAAGTCTGTGAATTTGGTTTAAAAACTTTTTTTATAACCATTTCAATAAAATTGGTTTCCTTTGCAATGTTATTCATTTTATTTTACTTACTTAAAATATTATTCTGAGGAAGGGTACATAGGCTTCACTAGACTGACAAAGAGGTCCATGACACAAACAATTCAGAGCCCCTAGTCCATTGGGGATACAGTTACAATTTAGGAATGGTTCACTGAGCCAGGGATCTTGCAATCATCAATCACTTTCATGAAGATTATTTTCCCTTCTGGGTTATCTCTCATTCATTTTCCCTATGCCCTTGGTTGGTACTTATCAGGAAATCCCAGACAAGGATGTTGTCCTGCCTGCATTTTGGGGGCTTGTGGATTCTCAGCTCCTGAACAGAGTCAAGGGAGACAGTGGTGGGGTTGACCAGATGACCCTGACACCTTAGCCTCTGAGCCTACTCTGCCCTGGTCCTGATGATATAATTACCATTCCCTCCCGTTCAGGTTATACCTGAGGGCAGGAGCTCAGCCTTTACCACGCTGATTTCCACCTTCTTCCGGCTTAGGCTCACCAGTTTGTCCCCACCATAGATAAGAGCTGGGACCAGGAAAAATATATGGAAGCGGGGCAGCTGGATGAGGGCAAAGCTGCCATGTATAATGAGCTGAAAAGACACAATTAGTTAGTACAGCATAGACCTAGGCATACCCCTCTCCATTCATCACTGAGGTCAAGATGAGAGACATTCAGCACCAAATCCCTGCCTCACCTATACCTGAGTCCTGGACACCCATCTCAAATATTGGGTACATGCCCTACTTCTTAGAAAGTTTGAATAAGTCACATCTAATGATTAAGGCTCCCTGAGGTCAAAAGCTAGCAGAGAATGCATGACCATGTTAACAGAGAGGTTGTAGGAGAAATCCCTGATTTCCTAAGTCAACTGAGATGAATGAGATCATTTTTAATGACTACAATGAAGGAAATTCCATAACCTCCTTTTTTTAGAAAACTGAGAACGACTCTTCACCATTTCCCACAAAGCAACTTGTGATCTTTGTAATGGAAGGAACTTGAGAAGCCATTTAGCTTTAAATGTCACCATCTTCTTCCCTTCTCCTCCATTAAAGGAATCCCTTCTACAATCTTCTTATTAACATGGTCGTCTAGCTTCTTGTATTGACTGTTTGAGCATCTATCAAGTGGCCCTGATGTTGTCTCCTTGAGATTCTGTCTAATTCCTGTTGCCTTTCATCATCAATCTTTTCAAGATAACCATCTCTACCACAAGCCTCTATTTTCCCATCTCCAGTCATCCTGATGTGCATCTGGTCACTGGACCCAGATGGCTCCAGAGGAGAAAGTGAGGCTGGTAACTTTGCACAGTCCTCCCTCACTTAAATCCAATTCATCTGCAAGTCATGGCATCATGTCCATGATGTCATGGTCCTCTTCGAGAACAAAGGACAGCTAACAATTTTACCATCACTCTTAAACATCTTGTGGTATAGCTTCTGTCCCTGAGCATTCTATTAGAACTGGTCTCTCAAAGGCCATCAATGACCTTCTCTAATTACCAAATCCAATGACTTTCCCCTCCCCCAATCTTATTGACCTTCACCTTTCTATAGCACTGGTCCTTGTTCATCATTACGTCTTTGCCTAGAATTATGCTAGGTGCGATATTGAATATTCACTCAATACATACTTGTTAAATTTAATTGAAGGACCCTCTTCTTCTGCCACCTTTCATCCTTCATTTCTTCAGAATTATTCCCAGATCTCTTAACCTTTCCTCACAGATCTAATTTAAAACCTCTCCAAAGCTCTGTGAACTCTCTCCATTTTCCCCATATGCCTCTTTCATAAAGCAATTGACCAATACTGAATACAATGAGAGACTGACTTTATCCTCCCATTTATGCACCCAATCTCATGCTGACTTTTTTTTTAACCACAGGGATATGTTGGAGATTCATCATCAATTTGAGGTTTCACAATAGCACTCAGCTCATTTACTGCCCTATTAACTCTTAGTCTTCCCTGATTCTTGACAGTGAGCTTTTCTGGTCCACCCCAAGTCCTCAAGTCTCTTTTTCTGTACCTAAATCCTTTAAATGTCACCTTGACATTGCTACTGAATACCCAAGAGATCCCCAAATGCAGCAGCTATAACTGATCTTCCTAGTTATCCTGCAGTGAGAAATGGAAGGGATTCCTGCTGGAAGATTTCAGAGCAATTGAGCCTAGAGTTGTCTAGCAGAGTATCCTAGAACTTCCTTGGCCTCCAGCCTCCCTGGGCCAAGGAAAAAGATGACTTTCACCATCAAGGAGCCCCATAGCCCAGAGGAAGATCAGAAGAGAAGGATCTTGATTCCCAAGGAGTGAGCTTTTTCACCCTGAGACACTGGGTCAGGCAGTACCCAACATCTCACATTCTTTTGGGTGTTCTGTACGTGTCACAGCTACTGATCTAGTCTAAGGAACTTAGAAAATCACTTCCTACTCCTTGCAAACACATAGCTAGAAAGAGGCCATGGTTCTATCCATTGCTGAGAAGAAAGGGATGAAGGCATTAGATATAATTTCTTTGGAAGAGAAGATTATGGAACCAGGATATTTACAAAAAAGCTGATTCTGAAAAGGAGCAGCCTAAGAAAGGGCTGACTAATAGTATTCTGTGAAAGGTTAATAGGGAAGAGTAAGACTCATTGACACTGAGGGTAAGATGTTGGGGCCTAGGGTTTGTATGAAACTACATCAGGAAGAAAGCAGAGAAAATGAGAGCTTCTTTTTCAAGTTGGGGGAAACTGAAATCTACTTCACAGAGTCAGCATGTCATAGATGAAAGTAACCTCAGAGACCATCAATTCCAACCCACATTTGAGCATGAATCTCTTCTATACAGCATTCCTGGGAGGTGGTCATCCAGCCTTCTTGGAGACCTCTACTGAGAGGGAACTATTGAAGAAGCCTTTCCATTCTTGGATTCCTTTAATTAACGGGAACATTTCCATACATCAAGCCTAAAACTGCCTCTTTGTTATTTTTACTTAATGATTATGGTTCTGCCCTCTTGGGCCAAGAAAAACAACTCTCATTCTTCTGTAAGACAGCTTAAAGATAATTCTCTTATCCTTTCCTAAGTCCCCTTTTCTCTAAGCTAAGTTTTTAAACTTTAGCTCTAAGCTAACTTCTCCCCAGTTCTTTCCACTGACCCTCAGATAGAGTAGCCTTCAGGTCTTCCTCCATCTTGATGTTTTCTTGGCTTGGCAATGTCCTTCCTAAAATGTGGTTCCCAGAACCAAACATAATACTTCATATGTGGTCTGACTGAGGCAGAATACAACAGGACCTTTTATTCCATATTCATGGAAACTATGCCTAATGTAACTTTGATTTCATAGTTGGAAATAAGACAACCCTAAGAGAGTCTAGAGTCTAGTCTGATGCTAATGACCAGGCTTTGGGGAGGGGGGAAGAATTACAAGGACCTAAAAATTTAATTTCATTTCTAATTGAGAGCTATACTGCAGAGGGCCACTTTTATAATAAGAGAAGAATAGAGGAACTCAGATCCAAGACCAAAAACATTGGGGAAACAATGAAAATCAGTTCAGAAACTAAATAGCTAAACAACCTGACTCCTTTCCTCAGACACTTAACACACAAACAAAAAAACCTAGCTGTGTGACCTTGGGCAAGTTACTTAACTCCAACTGCCTTCCAAAAAAAGAAAAGAAGGGGGAAGGAGGGAACAAGAAAGGGAAAAAATGAAGAGGAGCAGAAAATAAGGGGGGAAGGATAAGAATAGAAGACAGGAGAATCAAAAGGAAGGGAAGTGAATGGAGGAAAAAGGGAAAAGATAAATGAAGAAAGCTGGAGGGGAGGAGAGGAAAATAAAATGCAGAGGAGGAAAATGGAAGACAAGAGACAGGAGAGAGGAGATTGGAAGAAAGAAAAGGCAAATAGGAAAGAGGAGAAAGGAGGGGAGGATGAGAGAGAAGAGAATGGATGAGAACAGAAGGGAATAGAGGGAAAGGAAGGAGAGGAGAATACAGGGCAGGGAGGATAATAGAGAAGAGAATGGAAAGGAGAGAATGAAGGAAAGAAAAGGAAAATGGGGCGGAGAGCAGAATGGAAGATAAAGAGAAGAATGAATGAGAAGGGAAGTATGGGGATAGGGTTTCTGGGAAGGAGAGGTGAAGGGACAGGTTGAGGAGGACAAGAGAAGATGGGAGGAGCCATAAGATGTTTCATTGGCAATCTGTACAATGAAATTCTGAGCAAGATCATCAACTTTACAAGTTCATGATACTTAAATGGGTGGGGTAACTAACACCCTGAAAGTCAGAAATGGAAACAACAATGTGACCTTGGCATGTTTTTTAAAATGTTGGTCCAAAACAGGAGGATGCTCCAATAAGGAACACTTGCAAAGTAGTACAAACAGGGAGCCAAAACCAACCACCTAAGAAGAAAAAAGACTGACGTGGGGAAGAAGATTGCTTGTGGCTATCATAGGACCCCAAGCTCAATGTGGGTATAAAGTATAATGCTGTTACTGAAGCTTGTAGTTGGTCAGAAGAGTATTTCTTTTTGGAATCAGACAACTAAATAGTCAAGTTTTTTTTTTAAAGGAAAGTGGAAAAACTGAGAAATAATAATAAATAAGGAGCAGGCCTATGAGTCTGGATAACCTGTATTCAGATCCTACCCCTGACACATGCAAGCTGGATGAACCTGGATAAATTACAGGTCTGCCATATGTACAAAAATACTTATAGCAACTGTTTTCCTAGTGGCAAAGAACAGGAAACTAAGGGGAAGCCCATTTGTTGGGAAATGACTGAAAAAGTTATGGTTATATGAATGAAATGGAATACTATTCTGCTATAAGAAATGAAGAAAGGAATGAATTGAGAGAGAACTGAGACTTGTAAGAAGTGAACAGAGCCATGAGAACAATTTACAAAACAGCAACATTGTAAAGATAAAGTTTGAAAGCCTTAAGAATTTTTTTCTTTTCTTTTTTTTTTCCAGGCAATTGGGGTTAAGTGACTTGCCCAAGGTCACACAGCTAGTTTTTGTGTTAAGTGTCTGAGGCCAAATTTGAACTCAGGTCCTCCTGACTCCAAGACCAGTGCTCTATTCACTACACCACCTAGCCACCCCACCTTCAGAATTTTACTCATTGCAGTGACCAGCTGCAATTTCAGAAGATCAATGAGAAAGCATGTCGCACATCTTCTGATAGACAGATAATGAATGGGTGCAGAATGAGACAAATATTTTTGAAACTAGACAGCATGAGAATTTATTTTGCTTGACTATGCATACTGTTATAAGGATTTGGTTTTTCCTTTAACTTGGGAAGGGAATGGGAGGAAGAGAAAATAAATATTTGTCAACCAAAAATAAAATAAAATTGAAAATGCATAAATTTAGGTCTGGACAAAAACAAAGGGAGAAATTAGAGAACACTGAAGCGACCATTGCATTGCTTTGCTTTATTACTCCTTCATTACTCCCTAAGGTTGCCCAGCTCCCACCAGCAGTGAGCTGCCCCTTACCAGGATATAGAGCAGAATGTAGAGATGGTGGGTCAGCCAGAAGCCTCGGAAGCTGCGCCGGCGGAAGTGGTGAGAGGCAAAGACGTACATGACGGCCAGGACCATAAGCAGCATCACTCCTGTTAGGCCTAAAAGAGCAGCAAACACCAAGGGGAGCAGATGAAAAAGCATAAACAGGGACCCCCTCCCCCACTCCGAGCCCTGGGGCAGCAGTGGCAGCCCAGCCCCTCTCTCCTAATGTTCTGCTTTCTTCCTCATCTTCAGCAGAGCTCAGAGACCCACTGTCATCAACCCCAGCACTTCTGACTGTTGCCATGTCAACATCACTCTTCCTGTCACTGTTAATCCTTCTTATTGTCACAGCTACCCACGTCACCACCGCTATCACTGTCCATAGTCGATGGTCACCGTCCTTGTTACTGTCACTGTCCTCAATCTGTCACCCTAACTTCCAAGTATCAGACACACCAGAACACTTTCCAATGTGAGAGCCCCATCTTCTTATTTGAGGACTCAGAGTCCAGAGCCCAAATCAGACCTATACAAATGTATACACAATGCAATAAAGTAGCTAAAGAATTGATTGTTGAGACAAGAAGACCTGAGTTTAAGACTGGCCTCAGATACAATCTGGCCTTGAGATACTGGGCAAATAAGACTGTGAGATTCTTTGTGTCCCTAGTAACTCTCTTAAGATGACAAGTTGAAGAAAGTCTGTATTCATTGCTAAAGGGAGTTTCCTTACTGGGAACTCACTATACAAAAGCAATCACAGGTCTGGTGCGGAAAAAGGAAGGTAACATGATTAGCTCCACATCTCTCTACACTTCAATTACTTCAGGCTCTTCTGGTGACAACTCATGCAAAACTTAACAGGGATGGAAAAGTGCTTTAAATGACTAAGGAACTAGAGGGAAGGGACAGACTAAAGAGAGAATGAGTCCTTATGTTGAAAAGTCAAAGTCAGAGAAGGTTTAAAGCCTATAAAATAATGATAACTTGGAAAAAGGGTGTGCAGATTTATCCTATAAATCCTGGACCATTGAAATGAGGATGCAGAACGGAAGTTCTCTATGGGCAGGGACTGCTTTGTTTTTCATCTTTGTCTCTTGAGTATACAGTGCTGGCACTTTCTTCTAGAACTATGACTTCAGTATAAGGATCTCACTGGGAAGAACCTTCCTCAACCAATGCAGATCAGCAACTATTTTGCAATTTATCATCTTAAAGAGTTGCCTGAGGGCACTGAGAACTTAAAGTGATTTGCCCAGTGTATCCCAGTCAATGTGATCATAGTGTCAATGGCAGGAATCCAGGTATTTCCTATTCCAAGTCTGGTACTATGCCATATGACTTCAGCTTGCACACAGTAGATGCTCATAAGTAGTTGTTGAATTAAATTAGGAAGCACCCATTAGAGTTTGAGGAAAATAGTTTTAGGGCAGAAAATGAATGAATGAATGAGAAAGTATTTATTAAATGCTTAATAAGTGCCGGGGACTGTGCTAAGTGTTAAGGTTACACACACAAAAAAAGGCAAAAAACAGTCTCTCATTTCAAGGAACTCACAGTCTAATGGGGAGACAACATGCACTGGAACTCAAAGTACAGAACCTAGAGAATTCAGATCCTGGAACCTGGAATCCAGTATGCAGGGCCAAAATCAATCAATCAATCAATCAATCAATCAATCTCTCTGTCTCTGTCTCTCTCTCAGTAATCAGGGTTAAGTCACTTACTTAGTGTCACATAGCTTCTAGGCCTGATTTGAACTGAAGTCCTCTTGACTCCAGGTCTGACAGTCTATCTATAAGTCCAGAATCTTGAACCTAGAACTTAGAATCTACAGTGTAGCCCAGGCCTAAAGCATTAAATATAGTCGTGTCAGGAAGGAAAAGTTCTTACCTGGGACTGTCTGGAAGAACCACCAATAGAATTTCTGAGGCAATTCAGACCTGTCAGGCAAGAAAGGGTTATTGGGGAGGCAAGAATTTACTAATTCTCCAATGTTCCCCATCCCCCTTCCCTGGCCCCTCTCCAGCCCTCAGCAGCACATGGGAGCAGAAAGGATTTAGCAGGACTAACTCAGGCTGCTCTTCAAAACCTTCATCCTTGCCTCCAAGCCAAAAGCCTTCCCAAGCCTTTCTATACCCTAAAGGCTTAATAGACACCTTGGTTTACCCCCTTTTTATGCCCAAAGAAGGAACCTGGACTCACCCATCATCCTGGAAGAACCGAGGGAAGAGACAAGACAGGACACTGAGTGGGCTGATGGAGAACATGTAGACATTGACCACATGGCCCATAGAATGCAGGACTGAAGAACAAAGAAACAGCTAAGGAGAGAGCTGGGAGGGTCATGTAGCATCCAAACCAGTCCCTCCTCTAACCCAGGGGAAAGGAACCCAGTCCAAAGTGGGAGATGGCTGGAGAAAGAATCTTGGGACCCCATTCTCTGGCTCCTGATTAAGGGAGGCAAGGAGAGTCCTTCAATTTTATCTCTTCCACCTAGGGGTCACAGAAACTGAAATTCTACCATTAGAGATGCATTCCTTTGAATTCATAACACTATTCCCCCACCTCCCCCATTCCACAAGTATTTATTTAGTGTTATTTACCAGACAATGCACTAGGCACTGGAGATACAAAGATGAAAATGAAAGCACTTTTGGCTTCAATTAATTTACTTTCTTGTTGTTTAGTTGTTTTCAGTCTTTTAAAATAAATATATGCATATATTTTATTCTCCCTGCCAATTACATATTAAACCAATTTTAGGAGCGGCTAGGTGGTCCAGTAAATAGGGTACCAGCCTGGAGTCAGTAGGACCTGAGTTCAAATCCAACCTCAGACACTTAGCACAAACACAAAACTAGCCGTGTGACCTTGGGCAAGTCACTTAACCCCAATTGCCCTACCTTCCCCCCTCCAAAAAGCAAAAAATGAAACAATTTAAAAACATTTTTTTTAAGTTTTGAGTTCCTGATTCTATACCTTTCTCCCTTCCCTTCTTCCTGAGATGTGGTAAGCAACCAGCTATAGGTTATATATGTCATATCATTCTTTTAAAGCTCAAATCTACCTGTGAGGGGATAATAGAGTAAACCCATTTATACTAAGCTTAGTTCTTATTATAACCAAGGCAAGGCTCTCCCTCTCCCCACTGGCACTGGGCAAGCTGAGGGAGGGAGTGTGAGTGAGGGTAGGTGAAGGAACAAGGTACCTAAAGGGAAGAGAAAGGACGGAATCCAGATTTCATTTTCTTCACAAATTTTGTTGAATTTCTATCCATCTTTAAAGGCTACCTCCTCTGGGAGAAGGATCCTCTGATCTCTCCAGTCAGAACTGACTCTTTCCTCCCTACACCCCATCCCATACTCCTCTGTTTCCACCTCTCCAAGGCTTTTGTTTCAGTATTTCCAAGATCAGCAATTTCCTTCACATGGGAACTACTCCCACTGAGGTAAAGTGTAACTCACTGGCCCCTTCAGGAGAGAGAGTTCTCATGGAGCCTTAAAGGCTCAGAGGTCTAGAGCTGAGAGGGCCCTCAGAGGCTGACTGGTGGCAACTCTTTCGTTTAACAGAGGAAGAAATTGGGCCCAGAGAGAGGAAAGGATTTGCCCAGGTACTGGAACATCTGAGGCAGGATTTGAACTGAGTCTCTGATTGTAGTCAGTGTTCTTTCCACTGTACTGCTCTCCCTCCTTAAAATTTATTCCCTTCCAGGTGCAGCTAGATGGCACAGTGAATAGGCCACCGGCCCTGGAGTCAGGAGGACTTGAGTTCAAACACTTAGCACTTACTAGCTGTGTGACCTTGGGCAAGTCACTTAACCCCAATTGCCCTGCCTTCTCTCCCCACCCCCGCAAAAAAAAAAAAAAGACCAAAAATTTATTCCCTTCCAGCCAAAAGAGCAATGAATTTAGCTAGACTTGTCCTTGGATGACAAACACACAACTCATCACCATCTGGTATTTTTCCAGCTTGGTAGGAACAGTCTGAGCTTATATTTCACTGGCATGGCCTTCGAGAATAGTAAATAATGATAACAGCAGGACTAATAACAAGAACAAATAACAGTAATAATAACCAGCATTTATACAGTGCTTCCTATGAGCTAGTTGAAGCAGTGCACAGAGTGCCAGGCTTGGTGTTAGAAAGACTCATCTTCCTAAGTTCAAATCTGACCTTAGACACTTCCTAGCTGTGTGACCCTGGACAAGTCACTTAACCCTATCTGCCTCCATTTCCTCATCTGTAAAATGAGCTGGAAAAGGAAACGGCAAACCACTCCAGCGTCTTTGCCAAGAAAATCCCAAATGGGGTCATAAAGAGTCAGACATAACTGAAATCACTAAATATCAAGTTAATATGTAACCCGTGGGGATCCGTATGTATAATTTAATGTCCCTCATTCTATGTGAGTTTTGACATCAATGCTCTGTGCCCTGCTTTCTCCCTCCCCTGCAGTCACGCAGTAGGAATTTAATGAACTTTTTTTGAACTGTTGCCCTAAACTGACCAGGCTCGCCCCGACCCCTGACCACCCCTGGGGACTACGACAAGAAGAGATCTTGCATCTTTCTGTCCAAGTCCCCCATTTTCCAGATGAGGAAGATGAGGCCCAGAGAGATGAAGTCATTTGGCCAAGATCACATAGGTAGCAAGTGGAGACCTAGGATTTAAACTCACATCTTCTCACTCCAAACCCAGATCTCATGCTACCACTATGCCATATATGAAGTCAAGTCACAAATTAAGTATTTCTTAAGTACCTACTACTTGTCAGACATTGTGCTAAAGCAAACAAGATTTAAATGGATAGAAAAACTTGTGCCCAGTACAGGTAGGAAACAAAGAATGACAAACAGGAAAAAAGGAAAGGGGAGAGAGTAGTGAGGATATCCTTGGTTCTGAAGTCAAAGGACTGGGTTTGAATCCTGACTTTGCCACTTACAACCTGTATGACCCTAGACAAGTCATTTCCCCTCAGGAGGACTCAATTTCCTCATCTGTAAAATGAGAGGATTGGATTAGATGTCCTCTTGGGTCCAACAATGCCTATGATCTTATGAGAGAGAAGAGTGGAGAAAAGGAAGACAGAGGAAGGTGGAGGATGTCTGTGGGGGGAGTCAGGTTCATCTGAGCCAGAATGGAGGAGGCGGGGCCTCCCTTTCCAGGGCTGTCACTCACAGCAGACTAATTCCTCCCTCAGTTTCTCTCATTGTCGGGTCCTGTGGGAGGATGACTTTCAGGAGGTGAGATGGGAAGGGAGGGGAGGATAAGTAGGAGGTGTGGTTCCTGCTTGGAGGTCCTGGGGCCTCCCAGAGACCCACCTGTGAGCACTATGGCTGTGGCAGCAATGATACGATGGAAGTCCACTGCAGCATCAAAGGGCACATAGCGGTTGAGGAAGGTCTCCCGCAGGAAGGTGATGAGGTTGCGGCACATGGTGAGCAGGATGTAGGAGAACATGAAGGAGATACTGGCTGCCGTGCCTCTGGACAAGATGATACCCACCTGGGTGATGTCTGTGATGCTCATGTGGTGTGCCGCAAAGGCATAGACTGAGGAGCCAAATGGGTGCAAGAACAGTTCCCATCTGGCCTGTTCCACCTCCAGGTTCCATCACTCACAGCAAACCCTCCCTCCTGTGAGAGTCATTCAGAAAGACTCCATCCCCATGACTGTCAGAGGACAGGGTCTCCAAGTCAAGGCTACAACTAATGTGGGGCAGGTGGGGCCTTGGCCCAGGGCAGCATCATGGCATGATGTGGAGGCTTGCTTCCTTCCCATTTTTACCACACCATAACTTGCCTCCCAGAGCATGGCACAGTCAGGTGCCCTCCTCAGCATCCCCTCATCACACTGTCCTGCCCCAGTGGTCCACCACCCTCCACAAAGGGAGGCAAAGGCCAGATTCAGCCAGTGAAGAATCATTCTGTCTCCCTGTATGCCCAAGGTAGAATCATCCTCTAAATCACACCACCCTAGGTGGAAAGATGGTTAGTCCTGGCTACACAAGGAAGACCTCACCCCCAAGAGCTGTCACTCACAGTAAGCTCTCTCCAAAAACAGCCCGCCAGCGATGAAGTAGAAAACAGCGGCACAGGCAATGTGCCTGCGGTAGTTCTCAATGAAGCGCTTAAACTGCTGGACAGCCTGATGCCAACGATTTCTCTGCAGCTTCTCTCGATGAGCTTCTGTGAAGGGCCGGGGCTGGAACGATGTCAGCCTGCACAACAGAGAGACCTAGCCCTTGACTCCCAGGTACCCTCAGGCCATCTGGGGTACCTCAAAATGAATCTGGGGGAGTATCCCAGTGCTGGTGGATGCCAAGGATGGGGCAAGAGAGCGGAAGCAGAAACAGTTCTCATGTAAATGCACCAGCCTTAAGGACTGGTGAACATCATAAAAATGTGGGGGGTTTTGGTCCTGGGAATAAAGTATAAAGAGGATGGGTACTTGCAAAAGGTCAGTCCCCCAGATGGACATTAGAACATAGATTTGGGGCTAGAAGGGGCTTTAGAAACCATCAAGTCCAACCTGTTCATTTTGCAGATAAGGAAACTGAGAAACAGAGAGGGTAAGTGGCTTGCCTAGAGTCACACAGCTAGTAAGTAGCTGAGGCAGGATTTGAACTTGCATCTCCTGACTCCAAGTCCAGTGCCCCATCCATTATATTATGCTGCCTCTTATGTCACTTATTTCAGCCTAATGCTCAGTCCCACAGATACACTCCCCCCAACCCCCCACCACTACTCCCTCACACTCAGATCAGTCCTTCCTTCTCCCCCTCATTCCTGCCCCAACCTTTACTAGGCCTGTTCTCACTGACTCTCTCATTATCTACACCCACCTACATCTGGTTAGGAAGAAGGAATGGGACATACTTTTTGCCAAACCTCTTTCGGACCTCCTGGGGTGGGTCTATAGATGCCGGGCACTTGAATTTCTGCATTGTCGACTCGTCAGCAAGTTCACTAAGAAGACATTTGAAGACTTGAACAAGGAACAGAGAGTAGGAGACTGGGGCAAGTAATGGCCCAAATTTCAAGGGACCCTTCCTAACTGTTCAGGATTATAAACTCTGGGTAAAGGGATAGGGGACAGGACAGTGGGGCTGGGGGAGTGGGGAGCAGAAACAAAGCCACCAGGGCCCTCTCAGCTGCTTCTATGACTGAGTCCCAGAGCCATAATTAGCAGGATTACCAGAGCTCTACCCCAGGATGCACACATTCAGGGGACCTTTCTTTTTACTGGGGTTGTGTGGCAGCTTCCTTCCCATAGTGACCACAATACCCATACCTCATGGACCTAAGTCAGCCCATCCACTCTCAGAGTTCCATTACTGTGGTATCCCTCTCTCAGGGACAACCCTTCTCCTAGTCCCCTCCCCTGTGCGTTTTACCCAGGGTCACACTATCCTCTACATTTTCACCTCATCCTTCCCTCCTCTCCCCTCTCCCATGGGAATTTGCCCCCCACACTAGAATTCTTAGTTATTGTTTTATTGACCTCAGACCTAACAGCGCTAGGGAAAGGGCTACACTCAGCTAGTGGGAATAGAAATTTCCCATAAGTAAAGCCATAACCTCATCATGAAATTAAATTTTGGGGAATCCTAGCCCCTCCCTTCTGGGGAAAGAGTCATTCAATGCCCCAGCCCCTCCCTTCCCCCTCACCCCCAACCCCCACCCCACCCACAGACTACATTTATCATCCTTGGGTTGGGCTCACCATATTTTATCCTGGCTAATGAAGGAGACTCTCCTGCATAGTTGTTTAATGACTTCAGGAACTTCCACACCTATAAATCCAGAAAAGGGCTAGTGAGCAGGACGCACCTGACCTCCAGACCGGGAAGCCAGAGAGAGGATTGACCCAGGCCCTCTTCTTCTCCCCCCTCCTCCCCACTGTACCAGGTCCTCTTCTTCTCCCCTCTCCTCCCCACTGCACCAGGCCCTCTTCTAGATACAATGGGTTCCACTTGGGCCTCTGAGGGAGCATGGATTCACTTGCCTCCAACCCCGAGCTAAGTTCCACATGAACCCATCATCCAAACAGCTTCCTCTAACGAGAGTCTTCTATTATTCTTTGCCCTTCATTCTCGATGAAGACCAATGACATCAGGAAGGTGATGTCTTGACTTTCAAGTCAATTGGATTTAAGTGAGGCAGGGCTGTGCAAAGTCACCAACCTCGCTCTCATCTCCAGAGCCATCTGGGGTCCAGTAGCAAGACACAGATCAGGGCAACTGGAGATGGCTCCAGATACAGTGGGAGAACTTTGGCCTTTTTTTTGGGTAGTCTTAATAAATTGATTAACTGATTGGAAGAATTCTATTTGGTGGGCACCTGAGGATTAATGAGTCATCTAAAGAGAGTATGGGAAAGGGGTGGAGCTGGCAAATTAAAAACATGTCTGTTACAGCTGCTCAGCCAATAAGCTGAAAATTGGAAACATTCAACAATTTGGAATTTAGTGGAAGAGTCTTATTGGATGACCAGTTTTAAAACAGAAAGGGAAAGCTATCCAGTTTGTGATACCATCCTAGCCACAGATAATGGCTCAGCTACTTTTCTTTCTTTCTTTCTTTTTTATTTTGCTTTTTGGAGGGCAATTTGGGTTAAGTAACTTGGCCAAGGTCACACGGCTAGGTTTTTTTGTGTTAAGTATCTGAGGCCGGATCCGAACTCAGATCCTTCTGACTCCAGGGCCGGCGCTCTACTCACTGCGCCACCTAGCCGCCCCTGGCTCAGCTACTTTTGAGAAGACTGGACTAAGAATATTAGAACCCTAACGCAGTCATATTCAAAGGAAGCCAGGTTTAGCTGCTATATTGGCCATGTATGAAGACTGGACTGAGATGCTATTTAAACAGGAGGTAGAAGAGTCTGGCTTCACCTGAAGAAACAAATAGCCTTCATAATAAGCTAGGGAGTCTGCTTTACTCCCACTGAGACAGAGAGAAACAAGTTAGGGCTAAGAACCAGCCTTCTGGGGTCAGTAATCAAGGGTATCTCTGGGATAAGGATCCAAGTGTATCTGCAAACACAGGAGAATCTGTAGGGCTACAGAGGGAAAGGCCATTCTCAACCAAGGGTCCTCAGACAGGAATCAGCTATAGAATAACAGCTCACATTTATACTGGGTGTCAAAAGAATCTTAGTACAGGTTTAAGCTTTTGTAGCTTAAGACACCCTGTGTGGTGCATTAAGTTTTACAAGCCACTTTCCTCACAATCCTGTGAGGAAGGCAGGTAATGCACGTATTTGTATCATTCCCATTTTATAGATGAGGAAACTAAGGTATAATGAGACAAGCAGATTTGTCTAGGGTTTCAACAGCAATCTTCAAACCCAGTCCTCCCGACTGCTCATGTCTCTAAAGCACAGAAGTGATCTTTCCCTCTTAAACTGGCTGAGTTGACCTGTCACTAATTATAATACGTTACAATGCTTTTATAGTTGTTTTACTATATTTTTTCCTTATTATTCTAATAAAGTTTCCTTGGGGGGAAAAAGTTTTCATTGAAGGGACTAGTCTACACTCAGCCCTGAAGAACTAGGGGGAGCCAAGTAGCTTTCTTTAAAAAAAAAATAATTATTTTTTTGCCAGTTACATGTAAAAACAATTTTTAACATTTGTATATAAAACTTTGAGTTCTAAATTCTCTCACTGAGACAAGTAGCTTTTTTTTTTTAAAGCAATTGGGGTTAAGTAACTTGCTCAAGGTTACACAGCTAGTCATTATTTGTGTGTGGGTGCTCATTTTCTGAGGCCGGATTTGATCTCAGGTCATCCCAACTCCGAGGCTGGCACTCGGCGCTCTTACTGTGCCACCTAGCCGCCCCGACAAGTGGCTTTTAAAGTCAGCAACAGTAACACCCTAGAGGAGGAGCTCTTAACCTGGGGTCCATAGACTGGGGTCCATAGACTCCTAAGGGAGCCATGAACAGAATTCAGGGGAGTCTGTGAACCTGGACAGGAAAAACACGACATCTTTACTTTCACTAACTTCTAATCGAAACTTAGCATTGCCTTCAATTATTAATGTAGGCAACAAATATTCTAAGAAAGTTTCCATAGGTTTCACCAGATTGCCAAAAAGAATCACAGCACACACACACAAATTTAAGAACCCCTGACCTAGATGGATCTTGAAGAGCTAAGTCTTCCATGGTTCAGCAGTAAAAATGTTTTTCCTTTTTTCTGAAATATTCTCTTCTCAGGTATGTTTACATTTTACAAGTGGACCCAACTGAAAGAGACACGGAATGAATCTCTAATGGGAGATAAGACAACATGGTAGGCACACAGAGGACATATTTGGGGGGGCAGCAGAGCCTGACATCTTTTAAATGCATTGGATAGACAATCATCTATTCACCTTACGTGTAAGGTCAACTCCACATTCCTGTCCTATGTCCTATCCTTTCCCTCCTAAGAGCTCAACCCAGGCTTGAATAGGTTCTTTGCGAAATTCTAGACTTTATTCTCAGATTCTAAAAGAAGCAAAATAATCTTTCTGATATAGAATATTATCATGTCACTCCTTTGCTCAAACATCTTCAATGGCTCCCTATTGCCTACAGAGAAAATTCAAACTCTTCAACCTGGAATTCAATGCTTTCCAGAACCTGATGCCACCTTGTGTTTCCAGGTATTTCAATCTATTCCTTTCTATGCACTCTAGACCCAGATGGCTCCTGAGAAGAGAGTGAGGCTGGTGACTTTGCACAACCCTCCCTCACAATACTCTAGTCAAACTGAATTATTCAGTCCCTCTAAACACACCCATTTTGGCCATTCCTCTGTTATCTTTGCTCAAGATGCTTCAAACAACTTCTTTCCCTCTCTTCTTTATCTAGTGAATTTCTATTCTTCTTTTAAAACACATTTTAAATATTACTTCTTTCATTAAGACTTCCCTTAATAATGACTTTCTCATCTCTCCAATGGACTTATGTTTCTGTATGATTGTTAAGACTGTAAGCTCCATGAAAGCAGGAACCATGCTTTAGCTAAACTTTGTATCTCAGCATTAAGCATAATGCTCTGTAACACAGTTGATGATTCTTAATGCTTATCATATCATATTGTATAATTACAAACCCACAAGCCTGAAAATAAAAACCTAAGCTAAGCTTAAAATATTAATAATGAAGATTTCTCTGATAAAAATGAAAACTCTCCTTTTCCCTTCTTTCCCATACCTGGCTCTCCCCTCAATCCCAGAAGTTGGTCCCTACTGTAGCCGACTCCTATGAGTTTGGGTCTATGACACCTAGGTCCAATATGCCCCCCTTGACCTCCAATCATTCATTCCTAAGCATCCTTCAACCTGCTGCCTAACTCTCTGTCTTCTAGGATGGAAGTCAAAACTGCAATATTGAAAACTCTCAGTGCCCCCTCAGATAGCCAGAGACCCCATACTGCCAGCTTAGGATTTAGACCAATAAGAGACTTCTGGGGCCAGTTGTGCTGATCTCTATCTGGCCACTGGACCCAGATGGCTCCAGAGGAGAACGTGAGGCTGGTGACTTTGCACAGCCCTCCTCACTTAAATCCAATTCACTTGCATGTTATGGCATCACTTCCCTGAGGTCATGGTTCTCTTTGAGAATGAAGAACAAAAAACAACCAAAGAAACTGAGGTCTAGGGTCACACAGCTAATGAATGACAACTCCAGGATTCAAACTCAGGTCTTTTGACTGCAAGTTCAAGACTCTTTCTTGCCACTGAACCCAGTTTCCCACATAGCTCTGTTCTCACTCCACCATATCTCTGACCTTCCCTCCCCTTTACTCCACCAGAACTGTAATTCAGATTGTCTGAACACTCATAATCCTGGGAGAGGCTGGGTTTGGCCTCAATATGTTTCCAGTAGGATTCTGAGCCCACAAGCCACCAAAATGTGGCTGGGTCCAAACCAGCCCACAGAGATCCTCTCCTAGCCTGACACCACCCTATCCAGAGTTCTGACCAGCCCCTGTCACATACCTTGTGTCATAATCAAGGAGGTCAACAGAAATGTGGTTTCCCATCACAGCCTCCACCCTTAGTACCCAGCCTAGAGGAGGTGATGGGGTGGGGGCAGAATTTGTCCTGAGCACTTAACAAGTTTCCTCTGGCTTGGGGGGTGTGGTTGCAGTGAGAGGAGACGCTGTCCCCCATGCTTCCCACCCTTGCCCCAAGCCAGTAAGTGGACCTTGGATACAGAGTTGGATGAAGCAGAATCCCAGTTTCCAGTTTAGGTTAATCTTTTCCCTTTCAATTCTCTTTTCCCCAATCTCAGAAACCCACCTTTAATACAGAGCTGCGTGAAACGGAGTTCACTGTCATGGTCCCTCAACATGAAGTGGAAATCCTCCCAGGTCAGCTCCTCCTTATCTTGGAAGCCAGACTCTCGGAACATGGACTCTACCACCTCAGTCAGCTGGGCCTTGGATAGACAGTTGTTGGAAATCTCGATGAAGGACCTGAACCCAGAACCAGAAATGGAGAATCAGGGCTAGGATAGTCAGACCCTGGTAGGGAACAGGCAAAACTCAGGAATCCTGAACACCAACTGTCTTCTCCCAAAGTCCCTGGGCCCTAAGTGCCAATATTTGCCTAAGACAACACAGATCCAGCACAATGACCTAAACCTCCTTCACTTTTAGTCTGCCAGAAAACTGTGCTACTGACCCAGTCATCAATGTTGTTGTTCAGTCATTTCAGTCCCGTCAAGACTCTTAGTGACCCCATTTGGGGTTTTCTTGGCAAATATATTGGAGTGGTTTGCCATTTCTTTCTCCAGTTCATTTTACAGATGAGGAAACTGAGGCAAACAGGGTTAAGTGACTTGCCCAGGGTCACACAGTAAGTATCTGAGGCTGGATTTGAACTCACATTCTCCTGACTCTGGAGCCAGCACACAATCTACTGTGCCACCTTGATAATGTCCTCCCCCACTCACAGAGCCAGGATATACCCCAATGCCTACTCCTTCCTTTTCCCTCCCTCCCTTTTCCCTTTCTCACTTCCTCCTCCCTTATCTCTGCCCTTGCCCTCCCTCTTGGCAGCTGTCACTGTGCTGACCTAAGCATCCTGATGAACTCCTCCTTGGAAATGAGCCCATTACCATCAAAGTCGTACATCCGGAACATGAGACGGGACTTCTCCTCAGAGGAGCCTGGGTGGAGAGAGAACCCCATGGTCCCAATCATTTTCTAGAGGAAAACCCCATGCTCCCCCAACCCAGATAAGTTTGTGAGATATTCTGAAGGAAATCCAGATTTAGAGAGATATCAGGGCAGACAAAGAGACCACATCCAGGTCAAGAAACTGGGTTCTTGGTACCTCATTGTTACTTTGAATAGTAACAGTGGTCTTAAAGTTTAGTGTTTCCTTGACAATACTTCTTGGGTAAAGGTAAAGCTGTGCCTGTTTTAATTGACTTATCACATAGAAAGTAATCATCAAAGCCAGGATTTTTTTTTTTTTTTTGCTTTTTGGAGGGGGGAAGGTAGGGCAATTGGGGTTAAGTGACTTGCCCAAGGTCACAAGGCTAGTAAATATTAAGTGTCTGAGGCTGGATTTGAACCAAAGCTAGGATTCTTGACTGACTCTAAGTCCATTTGATAGTTCCTGGCATCACATTTCAACTCCCAGGTTCATTAGTTCCCACCCTACCATTGCTGGAATCTCTCTTGCAGGTACTTCCCCCACAATCCCATCTCCAATAGGGTACATATCTCCCACCATCACCCTTCATAGCTCATCTTGAAACTCAGGTTCCCTAGGCCATGCCCTCCCTAATGACCCTCCTTACTCTTCCCTTTACCAATCTAGCTTTCCTTGTCCATCCTTGCTCCTCTCCTACCTTTCATGAAGACCACCAGGATGTCCAAGAATTCCCGGAAGGATAAATAGCCATTGCCATCTTTGTCAGCCAGAGAGAACATGGACTCTACAAACATGGCCTGAGGCTTGAGGCCAAGGGACTCTGCAAATTCTTCCCTGCTCAGCTCACAAGCCAGGGCCTCTCGCACCTTCTGAGATGAGTCAAGGGGCAGGCTCCCTGCATCTGCCTGGTCAATGTCCAGCACCTAAAGTTGGATAATAAGAGAAAGAAAGTGGAAGGAAGTCACTTGGGAAGCGTGGTTAGGTCTAACTCGTGTTAGAGTCTGAGCTGGGCTGGAAAAGAAATGGGTGTGGAGGTCAGAGGAATTCTAGTCATGGTATCTCTTCAGTAATCCAAGAGTGGGGGACCTTTAGGATAAGAATGGGAAACATTAAAAGTATGGGAAGAAGAAGTAAATTCTCTTGGTGCTCAGTTGTGTCCAACTCTCCATGACCCCATTTGGGGTTTTCTTGGCAAAGATATTGAAGTGGTTTGCTATTTCCTTCTTCAGTTCATTTTACAGATGAGGAAACTGAGGCAGACAGGGTTAAATGACTTGCCCAAGGTTACACAGCTACTACGTGTCTGAGGCAGATTTGAACTGAGGTCTTCCTGACAACACTCTATCCATTGCACCACCTACCTGCCCCCTATTTGCCTTTAATAGCTAACTCCTAGTCCCAAACTATCTTTCTAGCCTCGATGTATGTTACATCCCCTGTGATCCAGCCCAGCTGGCCTTCTCTCTGTCCCTCAGACACAACACTACACATCCCATCTCCCTGTCTTTTGCACAGGACACTCTCCATGCCTACAACACACCCTCTCATCACCTCCATCTTACGGAATCTCTCTGTTCTTTTCAGGATACATCTCAAATACCATCTCTATGAAATCTTTCCTGATCCTATCAACTGCTAATCTCCCTCCTTCCCTACTAAGTATTTATTATCTATATATTTACTCTATATAATAACATTTCTACTTGTCTCCTCCTTTAGGATGTAAATTTCTTTAAAGTAGAGATTGATTCACCTTTTTTTTTTGTTTTTGCTTTTTTTTTGGAGGAGGGAAGGTAGGGCAATTGGGATTAAGTGACTTGCCTAAGGTCACACAGCTAGTTTTGTGTTAAGTGTCTGAGGCTGGATTTGAACTCAGGTCCTCCTGATTTCAGGGCTGGTGCTCTATTCACTGTGACATCTAGCCACCGGAATTGCTTTTCATTTTTTATATTGTATCCCCACTGTCTAGCAAAGTTCCTGGCATACAGTAGGTGATTAATAAATGCTTATTGGTTGGTTGAAATTCAGTCAACTTGTCCTTGAGCAAGTCTCTTAAGATCCCTGGGCTGTCATTCCTCATATATAAAATGAAAGGGTTGGAACAGATGGTCCTTCCAGCTCTAAATCTTATGATCAATTCAATTCAATAAACATTTATTGAGCACCTAGTATGTGCCAAGCACTGTACTGAACACTGAGGATATAAAAGGAGGCAAAAGATAGTCTTTGCCCTCAAGGAGCTTACAATCGAATGGGGGAATAACATGAAACCAAATATATACAAAACAAGCTACATACAGGACAAATAGGAAATGATTAGAAGAAGAGCCCTGGAATTAAGAGGAGTTAGGGAAGGCTTTCTGAAGAAGGTGAGATTCTAGTTAGGACTTGATCCTTATATCTATTTCCCCAGAGTCAGTAAGGCTTATAAATTAGTAGACTGTAAAATCTAGAAGGGACATCATTGATG
Organism: Gymnobelideus leadbeateri; assembly: GCA_011680675.1. Lineage (NCBI taxonomy): Eukaryota > Metazoa > Chordata > Mammalia > Diprotodontia > Petauridae > Gymnobelideus > Gymnobelideus leadbeateri. Next base: position 278,307 of record WOXC01010878.1, on the reverse strand, counting down.
ATAGAGATCTCAGAAGCTCTCTATCCTAAGTTTCTCTCTTTATTTATTTATTTATTTATCTATCTATCTATTTATTTATTTAATTACTTACTAGTTTATTGGTTTTTGCAGGTGGGAAGGCAGGGCAATTGGGGTTAAGTGATTTGCCCAAGGTCACAAGGCTAATGTTTGTGTTAAGTGTCTGAGGCTGGATTTGAACTCAGCTCCTCCTGACTTCAGGGCTGATGCTCTATTCACTACTCCACCTAGTGGCCCTACAAGCTTCTCTTTTTATACTTTGGAACCTGAGGCTCGGATAAAGAAAGTGACTCATCCTAGGTCACACTGCTCCTTAGCAGTAGAGCTGGGATCTGAGCCCACATCTCCTGACTCTTCATTCAGTTGTTGTTCAGTCATTTCAGTTTAACCTTTCTGTGACTCAGTTTCCTCATCTGTAAAATGAGAAAATGTGGTCTACAAGACCTCTAAAGTCTCTCCCAGAGCTAAATCTATGGTCCTATGGATCCTACTTTATTGCTCGTCATTGTTTAGTCGTTTTAGTCACGTCTAACTCTTCAGGACCCCACTTGGGGTCTTCTGGGCAAAGATGCTGGAGTGGTTTGCCAGTTCCATCTCCAGCTCACTTTACAGATGAGGAAAACTGAGGTAAAAAGGGTTAAGTGACTTGCCCAGGGTCACACAGCTAGTGAGTATCTGAGGCCAGATTTGAACTGAAGAAGATGAGTCTTCCTGACTCTAGGTTTGACCCTCCATCCACCATACCACCAACTGGTCTTGGACAAATCACTTTCTCTTCCTTGGCATCAGTTTCCTCATTTGCCAAATGAAGGGCTTGGATGAGGTAAACTCTGAGATTCCTTTTAGCTCCAAGTCTTATAATCTGATGGCAGTAACTCTGTTTGGGTATGAATTTTCAGATCCTTAAAATGAGAATAATATTTGTCTTATCTTCCTCCAATGGGATTTGTAAGGCTCAAATGAGGGATGGACATGAAAGCATTTTTTTTAATAAAAATTCTCTACAGATGCTAGAGATTATTAGTTAATCCTTTACCTGGGACAAAAATGCCACTAGTTAAAAAAAAAAAACCCAGCAGCATCTGCTATCCTATTTGTAGGGAAGGGAGGAAAAAGGGCCCCTCAGGGTCTCTGATTACCCCTCTCTTTCCCCCACCAAGCAATAGGGGCACAGGAAAAAAGGCAAAGAACTCTCTATACCCTGAATCAGTTTGAGCTCCAGGGCAGCTGCAGTGATAGTGCCTGGGTCCTTAGGAATGGCTTAGCCCAGTCTCTGCAGGCTGAGAGGATCATGGCACCCAAGAGCCAGACTCTAAAGTAATGAAGCCTAGTGTCAGAGAAGAACCACTATGATTTTCCCATATAAAATGAGAAGACAGAGTGACAGGAACACATCTCAAGTCTCAGAGGAATTGCCTGTTTGGAAGCAACAATCCCCTCAAACCCACCTAGTATGCACTTAGAATCTAATAGTACAGGGTGTCCCAAAAGTCTTAGTGCAGTTTAAAGCGACTAAAACTTTTGGGCTACTCTATATACGTGTTAGCTTTCATAAATAGGAAAGTACTTTGAAAGTAAAGAAATATATATATTGCTAGGTGATGCAGTAGATAGAGCACTGGGCCTGAAGTCAGGAAGATCTGAGTTCAAATTTGTCCTCAGACACTCACTAGTTGCATGATCCTGGACAAGTCATTAAAAAAATTTTTTTTTTGCTATTTTTTTTTGGAGGAGGGAGGGCAGGGCAATTAGGGCAATAAGTGACTTGCCCAAGGCCACACATCTAGTGTCAAGTGTCTGAGGCTGGATTTGAACTCAGGCCCTCCTGACTCCAGGGCATGTACTCTATTCACTGTGCCACCTAGCTGCCCCTACACCACCTAGCCCGCCCCATGGACAAGTTATTTAACTTCTGTTTGTCTCAGTTTCTTCTAAAATGGGGGTAGTAATAGCAGCCATCTCAAACATCTGTTATGAGAATCAAATGACATCATCTTTGCAAAAATGCTTAGTGAGGTGCTTGGTACAAAGTTGGAATTATAAATAAATAAATTTCATACATATATACTTATATACACACATAGTGTGTGTATTTATATATAATATACATGTCTGTTAGATATCATATACATAATTTATTATTATGTATTATTATATATAGTTATATTATGTGTATTATTATATATAGTTTTATTATGTATATTATTATATGCATAATTGTTGTTGTTCAGTCATATCCAACTCTTCATGACTCCTTTGGGGCTTTCTTGGCAAAGATACTGAAGTGCTTTGCCATTTCTTTCCCTAGCTCATTTTACAGATGAGGACACTGAAGCAAACAGAGGTTAAATGACTTGCCCAGGGTCACACACCTAGTAAGTGTCTGAGGCCACATTTGAACTCGGGTCTTCCTGACTCCAGGCTTGGCACTCTGTCCACTGTGCCATCTAGTTGTCTTGTATACATGACAGTATTATATTATTATGAAGATGATAAGATTTCATTAAGGTCATTGAAAGGTAGTGTAGTGGACAGAGGTGCCAGATTCAGAGTCAAGACCTATTTAAATCTCACCTCCAAAATGTGAGGGTCATTTACCTGAGTTTATTTACCTACAGAGTCATAGCTGGGTGAAGGGAGTTCCCCCAAACTAAGGGAATATTTGCATATGGTTATTGTTGCTACCAGACAATTTGCCTGTTACTGGATCTAAAATTTGGCCCAAACCTACCTTTCAACCTTATCTTCCATTATTAACCTGGATGAATACTTTGCTCCAGGCAAACTTGTGTTCATTCATCTCCAAACATGCCCAGCTCCACCCTATGTCTGCTATCTGGCTCACACCATTTTCTCTATCTAGACTTCCCTCCCTACTTCTTTCTGCCTATTCAGATCCTACCTGTCCTTGAGGGCCCTGATCATGCCCATCTCCTCCATGTAGTCTTCCTTGACAATAATGATATGATAGCTAGCATTCACATAATGCTTTAAGGTTTACAAAGCTCCTGACAAATATTATCTCATTATCTTCACAACCACCCTGGGAGGTAGGTGCTATTATTATCCTTCTTTTACAGATGAGGAAACTGAGGTAAAGAGAGGTTCAGTGACTTTCCTAGGGTCATACAGCTAGGGAGTGTCTGAAGCAGGATTCAAAGTCAGGTTTTCCCACACTGTATACATTACTCTACCTAGCAACTCAACAGCATAGCCCAAATGATTTCTCCCTCTAAATTCCATCTATTTTTCTTTTTGGAGGGCAATTGGTGTTAAGCCACTTGCCCAAGGTTACACAGCTAGTAAGTGTTAAATGTCTGAGGCTGCATTTGAACTCAGGTCCTCCTGACTCCAGGGCCAGTGCTCTATTCACTGCTCCACCTAGCTGCCCCCCATCTAAATTCCTAAAGCTCCTTTAGCCCATCTGCAACTGAGTCATTGGCTCATAAGCCTTAGATTTGTAAGAGACCTTAAAAATCTCATATTGTTTGTGGATGAGTTATCTCTTCGTGTGTATATGTCTCCTCTCCTCAGCTGTTGTTCCATTGTGTCTGACTCTCCATGACCCCATTTGCTGTTTTCTTGGCAAAGATGCTGGACTGATTTACCATTTCCTTCTCTAGCTAATTTTACAGATGAGGAAACTGAGGCAAAGTTAAATGACTTGGCCAGGGTCACACAACAAGTCTCTGAAGTCAGATTTGATCTCAAGAAGATAAGTCTTCCTGACTCCAGGTCTGGCACTTTATCCACTGTGCTACCTGTCTGGTCTTCTCTTCCATTAGTTATTTAAGGGCAGGTACTATACATCTTATCCCTCAAGGTCAAGAGCCAGGGATACTATGGGGCAGGGGAAAAAAGCAATCAAGAAGCAGCCAGAGGCTGAGGGGAGAAGGTGCTGGGTGAAGAGTTTTGAGAGGTAGAGCTTCTTGTGAATCCCCAGGCCTATTTCCAAGCATCAGCAAATGGCTTTAGGGACAATTTTGGTTGAGTGGAAGTTTAAAGACCAGTGTGAGAACAAGGGTTGGTGATCAAGGGAGCAGGGAAGGAAGGCTACGGTTGGAGAGTGAGTCTTATGTTTAGAGATTAAGTGAGAGTAAAAAGTTCTCTCCCCTGTCAGCTTCAGGGGTTGAATGGAGGAGTGATTTCTGGTTAAGAGTGATTCAGTGGATTATATGGGGGAGAGTACAAGGGTGAGTAACCAGATGCATGTTAGGGCAAGTGTAAACAGAAACCCCAACTATCTCTCTTATTTGGCACAAGTGAATCATGAGATTTCTGAGATTGATGGTAAATGGTCAGTGGTGGCAAGAATCAGGACCATTATCTGGATAGAAGAATATTGGCGGACAGAATGGAGACCAAACAATCAGTGAGAACAAAGGGAATCTGATGGCAACATGGAGGCCAGCTGGGTCAAAGAGAAGCAAATATAAATGAGCTTTCTTCATAAGTTCATAGATCCAGGGATAGAAGGGACCTCAGAGATCATCTGTTCTAACCCTCTCATGTTATATATATATATATATATATTTGAGGAAAATGTAGCCCAAGAAGGTTATAACTTGTCCAGGGAAATTATTTCAGAGGCAGGATCTGAACCAAGGTCCTCAAATTACTTAGTACCCCCCTTCCTCTAAACTATGCTGCTCCCTCCATCCCCTCTTCTTGGTGTTTAAGGAAAGTATTCACAGAGACTGAGGTGGGTACTAAAGAACATGACTTGGAAAGAAAATGGGAAGAGGGGTTAATTTTTTTCCTTCAAAGAGATTCCTTAACTTTTAATTTAAGGCGTAGCAGAGATGACCCAGATGATTCTTGGAATAGCCTGGGTATGGTTTCAATAAAACAAACAGGACACTGACTTTGAATTTGGAGAAATTGCTCTAGGGCTGAGGGGAAGAAGCTCCAGACTCCACCTGGGGTTGGGGAGTAAAGAACAAAGACTCATCCTGGGCACTGGGGCTAGGCTGAGCTCATCTCTGGGAAGTGCCTGAAATATATTTTTCAGCAGGTTTCTAACTAAGGGTGGAGTTAGGCCATTAAAACATTTAATGATGTTGCTGTGAATCAAAGTTGGTCAGGGTAACTAGGGTATGCCAACTCTGGACAAAAATCACTTAGAATTCTTTTCCTTCTCTATAAAATGGGAATAATATAGAAATATTTGTTTCCATAAATAAATAATTCCATTTTGTTTCCATAAAATGAGGAAGATGCTTTGTAAACCTCAAAGTGGCATATAAATATGAGAATCAGTGTGCTAACTAGAGTGAATAGAGTACTGGAGTCAGGAAAACCTAGATTTGGAGCCCACCTAAGACCAATGTTAGCTGAGTGACCCTGCATAAGTCACTTAAATTCTCTGGGCCTCAGTTTCCCCATCTATAGTCCTAGGAACTACCTCACAGGCTTACTATGAGACTCAGATAAGGTAGTATATGTGAATGCTTTACCAAACTATAGAAATCTATGGAAATGTTTTGCACGACTGCACATGAATAAATCCTTCTCAAGGCGGGGGGAGAGGAGAGACTCAAAATTTTTAAAAATGTTAAAACTTTTTAGTTATGTGTAATTGAAAAAAATAAAATTAAAATGAATAAATTAAGTAAATTGAAAGAAAGAAAATAAAACCATTATTGCTATTACAATAGATTTATAGCCTAGTTTAAGATTATCTGAACTCATATGCATGTGTGAAGGTGAATATAAGCTATGTACTTATAAAGATGGGGAAGGAGGGAACTTTAGGGACCCCAACCCTAGCCTGGTCTTAAAAGATTAGTGGAAGCCAGATGGTCCTGAAGGAAGAGGAGAAGGAAAAGAAAGGGGAAAAGAAAAGAAGGGAAAAAGATCTGCCCCATCTTGATACTTTCCTGAAGGAGTTGGGAGGTAAATACACAGGGCTGTCCAATGTCTCCTATCTTCACTCTGGAGCAAACCAGAGCTCCATGGGTAGAAGGTTGTATACGTGGGAAGCAAACTTGGGCAACCCCTTTTGGAAAAATCAGTCCCACAAAGAGACTTGGGAAAGTCACTTAATCTCTAAGAGCCTCAGTTTCCCCATCTGTTGACCTCAGAGATCTCGTTCAGCTCTATATCAATAGTCCTATAATCACGGTGGTAATGATCTTTCATACTTGGCTAGAACTTGCATTTCCACACTAATTTTTCTCATCTGGTCCTCACTACAGCCTTGTTCAGAGGTTGGGCAGATATTAGCAGCCCCTTTTTATAGATAAGGAAATTGGGGCACAGAAATGTTAGGTTAGGTTAGATTAGGCCAAGATCCCAAAGAAAATCAATGGTGAGCCTGGCCTCACCTCAGGTCTTCTGAATGTAATCCAGTTACCCGGACACCTCACATACCAATATACCTAAGTCCTCGATCTACAATCAGACTGCCCCATGGAATACCTGGGAGAAGAGGTGTCTGAAGAAGGTCTCCAAGATGTGACTTCGACGTTGCTTAGTCACAGCTGTCCTCATCATTTCCTGCTCTCGAAGCTCCCACTCCTGGAAACTCAGTCCATTGCTCTTCAGGACCTCCTGAAGACTTCGAACAAAGGTCTGCCGATCCTCTTCCAGGTTAAACAGCAACAGCTAAGGGATTGAAGGACAGAGGGAGAAGAGGCTGAGGGCAGTTGGGGTTGCTACTCTAAGCTGAGGCCATACAAACCCTGGCCTCTAACTCAGCCTCCCACCAAAGACTTACAAACTCAGTGGAGTCTCAACTAATATGGAGTTGGCTACATAAGGGCAGGTTCTCTCCCCAGAGTCAATGGCTGAGGAGTCTGGCTGGGTCTTCTTAAAAGAAGATGACCCAGAAAAGGAACAAGTGTCAAAAGGTCTTTTATACTGAATAAAAGCACAGGGGAGACCTTCTGGGCTTTGGGGCCAGAGTCTTGACTTACACGGAGGCCAATGATAAAGGATCTAATGATGTTACTATGAATTAGTGCTGGTCAAGTTAACTTCATCTGAAGTATGCTAAGCCTGGACAAGTCATTTAACATTTCTTTATAGAACAGAAGATAAGCAGTAGCAATAGCAGTAAAAGAACAAGATATACCAGGTCATACTCCTTGAGAATCTTGAGGAGAAGCGCCCTTCGGCCCCGGTTGTTGGACTGGATCAAGTTAATCTTCTCGGAGTCCCGGAACTGGATGACCCGGAGCAGTGAGAGATGGCCATCCAGTACTTGAAGACATCCAGGTTGGAGATTCAGGAACACAGAACGGCAGGGTTCCTTCCTGCCCTGCCACTCAATGGCTGGCCAGATGGACGGGATGAGAAATCATTAGGGATTTCGTGATTTCTCAGGGAACTGGTGATCTCTTAGCTTAAGAGGAGCCTAATGGAAAGCTAGGGTCAAGGTCAGGAGCTAATATGCTCCCTATTTTTCTCAGGTCCTTAGGAGATGTCCTTCCCCTTCTCTACCAAGCTCTGCTTTATAACTGGACACAGACTGACTATAACCACCAGGACAGATGTTCTATGGCTAAGGGCCACCAAGAAAAGATCTGCAGGAGTTTAAGCAGTAGAAATATTTCATAGAAGAATAGCTTAACAAGAATGCAGAACTTGCAGCTGGTGGGGGAGATGGAGTAGATAGCCTTGAAGGTTAACAATGATGATCTTTTATAAGGTGCTTACCACCTGCTGGGCACTGTGATAAAAGACTTTACAAATAGCATCTCATTTGATCTTCACAACAAAGCTGGATCTCCATTTTACAGTTGAGGAAACTGAGACAGACAGGACAGTGACTTGTCCAAGGTCACTCAGGTAAATAAGGAGATGGCAAGTTGGAATTTTAACCCTGGCCCTCCAACTTCAAATCCAACACTCTCACTCTATCATACTCTCTTTTCTCAGTCCAGGAGGAGGGCACATGATTTACTGTTGTTTAGTTGTTTCTGACTCTTTTGACCTCATTTGGGGTTTTCTTGGCAAAGATAACTGGAGTGGTTTGCCAGTTCCTTTTCCAGCTCATTTTACAGATGAGGAAACTGAGGCAAACAGGGTGAAGTGACTTGCCCAGAGTCACACAGCTAGTAATTGTCTGAGACCAGATTTGAACTCAAGAAGATGAGTCTTTCTGCCTCCAGACCTGAGACTCTATCCACTGCACTACCCAGTAAACCCTGTAGAGTTCTACCGTTGCCTATTAGGAGGAGTTTTCAAGGATGGGAGTTCTGAGAGTGTGGTTTTGTTGATAGTCTGCAAGAGGCTTAACATCAAGATGTTTTCTGACTACTATTGTTCTGTTTGCACTCCCCGAGAAAAGGGCATTCTATAACACTGGAGAATGTAAGCTCTTTGAAGGCAGGGACTTTTTTTCCCCTTTTTGTCTTTGAATCACCTTGGGCCTTGTACAGTGGCTGGAATAGAGGAGATGCCCAGTAAATGATTATTTGATTGACATAAATATAGGGTGACAGACAAATATCCTCTAAGAGGCCTCTTAGTCCTCTAGCCCGTCTCCTGCCCCCAGATAAGCAGGACATGCTTGGGAACAAGGGATTGGCATCTCTTCCTCTGGATAACTTGAGGAGTGGCTGGTGGGGATGGCATTGCAGCTCTATTCTGCAGCTACCTGTTTTCTTTCCTTCTAATCCCATTTCCTGCTCTCACCTCCACCCCCAAACACCAATACCAGGCCCACCTTCCACACCCTCCACCAATTTTTCAGACATGATGCTGTGTCGTTCCTGGACCTGAAGCCTCTTGAAATTCCTTCTTCGAAGTCGAGCAACAATCCAGGCACTCAGCAGGCTGACTGGAAAAAGATGTAAGGACAGGAGGGAGCTCAGGAGTTGAATAAAGGGTGGGGAAGGGGTGAAGTAATCGGAGGAGGGGATTTTAGAAGAAAGGAGCGGGTGCAAGACATGGGAAAGGTTTCTGGAAACATGGATGGGAAGAGGGATCAGAGGACAGACTGCCTTTGCCGCATTCTTCAACTGTTCCCATTTCCCTTGTCAGAGAGAACCCTTTAGCTCAATCTTGATCTTTAAGGCTCTTGGAATCTGGCCCTCCTAGGAGCCCCCCTTCCCACCTTGAGCTGTCCTTCCACCCTAATAAAACTGATTCTAAACCAGGCCCTGGAGAAGATCAAAATAAGGATTTCCTTTTACAAGCCATCACACCTCCCTCAGGTCAACCTGACCTGGCTTTTAGGGCTGGGGTCATCAGAATCAGCCTCTGTTGGGCCCAGCTCTTGAATTCTACACATTTCCCCATGGATGGCTCCTACCACAGACCAGCTCACTGGAGAAGGGGATGAGAGTAAGGCTTCAACAGGATGGCTATCTCCCAAGACAGCTCAAGGGATAAAGGGGTAGGGATGGGGACTACAGGGCAATACTATGAAGGATAAAACATTTCTGTAATGTTTCAAGGTTTATACGAGGCTTCACATTTGAAAGGAAGGAAATATGCATTTATTAAGCTCTTGCTGTGTGCTGGGCATTTTGTTAAGTACTTTACAAATGTTATTTTCATAACAGTCCTGGAAGGTGGGCACTATTCTTGTCTCCACTTACGTTTGAAGAAACAGCGGCAGAAGGAGGGAATGTGACTTGTCCAAGATCACAAAGCTTAGTAAGTGTGTAAGGTCAGATTTGTATTCATAACATCTCATTTGATCTTCACAACAATTTTGGGAGGTAGTTGCTATTATCCCCATTTTATAACTGAGGAAACTGAGGCAGACGAGGTTGAGTAGTAAATTACACAGCTAGTAAATGTCAGAGGCTAGATTTGAACTCAGGTCTTCCTGACTCCAAGCTTAGAGTCTAATAATAGTAGCAATAAGCTGTCTAGAGTGCTTACTATTTACCAGACCCTGTATTAAGCACGTTATAATTAATATCTCATTTCATCCTCACAACAATTCTGTGAGATAGGTGCTATTGTCATACGAATTTTACAGATGTGTGTATCCCCTTTTACAGATGGGATAACTGAGGCAGACAGAGATTAAGTTACTCACCCAAGGTCATATTGTCAAATAAGTGTCTGAGGTAAGATTCCAAGTCAGGTCTTCCTGAACCCACGTCCCACTACAAGAAGCTGCCTACCTTGGGAAGGTGAGGTGGTGATATTAGAGGGGGAAGGAAGGCCATAGAGTCAAGGAAGAGCAGAAAACAGCTGGCTATGGGGTTGAGGGAGGGGGCAGGAATTATCAGTGTTGTATCTTGAGAGGCAGATTAATAACTGGGATAAGCTAGAGTTTAGATGAAGAAATGTCATCCTTGTTCTCTCCCAGGTCTAATAAGGGTGGGAGTGTAGGTGGGTGGGAAATGAGTTTGAATTTTAATTACCAGTTAAGTGAAGGAGGCCTTCATGTATCAGTTAAAGTGTGAAACTGGAAAGAAAGGCAGCAAATGGGATTGATTCTATTCTCTTGTGAGCTCAAGAGGGCATCAGTTGTGGTCCTTTAGGTGTTGTAGTCTCCTTGGGGACTCAAGCTATCTCCAGCCCCTAGACCAGGGATAGAGAACCTGAAGCCTCAAGGCTACATGTGGCCCTCTAGGTCCTCAAGTGCAGCCTTTTGACTGAGTCTAAGATGTAGAGAACAAATCCTTTGATTAAGGGGATTTGTTCTGTGAAGTTTGGATTCAGTCAAAGGGCCGCACTTGAAGACCCAGAGGGTCACATGTGACCTTGAGGTGGCAGGTTCCTTATACCTGCCCTAGACACATATGGGGAAGAACAGAACTGGAAGGTAGCTGAGAAGTCACCTATCCCACCCTCCTCCTTTTATAGATGCTAAATGAGGCTTAGAAAGGTGATCCAGGGTCACACAGCTACTGTGCATAAGTGTGTGTGTGGGGGGGGGGGGGTAGGTTTAGAACTCAGGCCCTGTAACTTTTGGTCTCATCCAGCCTCCTTCACTACTATGGGCTATAGTGAAAAGAGAAGATAACTGAGTCAGAAATACTTGGGTTTAAAGAAAAAATCTAGCTTTCCTACTCACTAGCCAGGCGAACATGGAGAAGTCATTTAGATTCCATGAACCTAAAATGAAATGGAGCCTGTGTGCCTTGTCTGCCTCCCTGGTGTGTCATGGGCACCTAATGAAATAGTGTACGTGAAAATACTTTATTTCCACTACCCCTCCCCACCTCTCGCTTTGTTTCTCAGTCTCTGACATGCCCAACCATGGGGAGACTGGAGAACATCCAGTACCCTGGCTACACTGTGGTTGAAGAACAGGAAAACCTATAGCACCAGGAATGTGTAGCTGGACTTGTCTGGAGGAACTAGGGGAACATCTGACTTCTGTGCCCCACCCTAGGCCATGCCCTGTTTGAACTCCTTGCCTACGAAGCCAAGTCAGATGAGAATCACTGGACTTGGGGAGGGGGATGTGCACGGCTTGGGAGAGAATACCTGCCTTAAATGGGGTAAGGGGAGGCTTGATAGGCTGTACCTGCAGAGGGAGAATCAGACTAAGCCCAGAGTGGTCTGGGGTTCCATGCCCATTTCCCAAGGTCCTTAGGGAGTAAATTCCAACAGATTTGAGGGTGGGGATGTATTTGGAAGGAGGGTTGGTATTCCGAGATGGGGCACCCCTCCTCAGATGCTTCTGTAGATCTTGGATATTCTCAATTCCCTTTCCCCACTTATGTTTCCATTTTCTGTCTCTTTCCTCTTCTTGAGAGGGAGAAGGGGACTGTCAATTGGACTTGTCCACAGTAATCCCTCCTGAGTCCCCATCCAGAGCTGTGCTTCCCAGACCAGGATCTCCTTACCCAAGGGGAAGCAGCAGAGGGCCCCAATTGTGATACCAAATCCAAAGCTGCTGCCTTTGAAATAGTCAAACACCACCAGGGGTACACAGCTGGGCAGGCCTTCAGTTGTAATCTGCCGAGGTTGTGGGCAGGGGTCTCCTGGCAGGACAGATGGGTGAGTGTTAGAACCCAGCAGAAGAACTAACCACAGTCAAGATTATAGGACTACAGATTTAAAGGAGGAAGGGAACTAAAAGGGTCATTTCGTCCCACTCCCTTCACTTTACAGATGAGAAAAGGGAGGCTTGAGAGTAACTTGCCCCAAGATCACACAGCGGCAGAGCTGGTATTAGAACCAGACCTATGCTGGAGCTGGCTTGAACTGGCTTTAAAGAACTGACTGTTAAATTTCTGGGGTGAGCATTTACACCTTCAAAAGCAGCAAACGCTACAAATCAGGGTTTTATTTGTTGTTTTGTTGATTGCCTAGACTTAGAAAAACGGTGGACAGAATGCCAATAAGGTAGGTAGATTAAATTTCAAAATGTGTTGCACATACAGTTCCCCTGCCCCCTTTCTGGAGAGCTGGTTGTTAAACATTTACAATGTTTAAATTTACCATTACAATGGTAAACATTTACAAGCACATCCCTAACTCAGACCCCACCACAAAAACCATCTGATTCCAAATCTAGCACTCTTTCCACTGTGCCATACTTTGGACTCTTCTCTAGGATCCCAGAGGTAAAAGAACGCTGTTCCTTGAGCTTTCTTTATAGGAACTGCCCAGTCAATAAAGTCTGGGAAAGACCATAAGGAGGGACCCCCATAGAGTAAGAGCAGGTTTGAGGGATTAGGAACATAAAGCAAGCAGGGTCCTAGGCAGGAAGAGGGGCAGAAGAGAGCTTGTTTCCTGGTTTTATCAGATAGGACAGACCACTAACTCTAACTTTAGTTGAGAGCCAAACTGATCCAGATGTTTTCACACGCACGTGCGAACACATCCTCACTGGCTGTAGTTGTGTAATTGGGTTTCTCTCCCTACCTTTGACACTTCTAAGACCCTTTCTGGTTTCTAGCCTAGTCAGGTCCCTCTGAATCTAGCCTTATCCTCTCAGGGGGCAACCCTCCCTGGATACTTCTTCCTTTTCCCAGGTGAGCCAGGAAGAATTCCAGGATTATTGCTCTGAAGCTAGAAGGGACCTTGAAGCCAACTAGGCCAATTTCCTTCTTTTGTAGAAAAGGAAACAGAGGTCCAGGGAAGAAACTGAGAATCATTGACACAAAGAAAAGTTACCCAGGTAATAAGTGTAAGAGGCAGGATTTGAACTCAGACTTCCTGGAGCCCATGCCCTTTTGACTGTACCACTGAACCCACACTGCCAGGGGCAGGACAAATGTTTCTCTTATTTCCATTTTTCAGTTTCAAGCTTCATTGAATCCAACCTACTGGCTGGGGGAACAAAGTAAGAGGGACGGAATCTCCTCCCAGCTCACTAACACCCCCCCTCCCCCCCGCCGGCCATTCTCCACAAGCTCCTTCTTCTTCCCCAATAGTCACATACCCTCTTTCCAGATGAACACTTGGGGCTGCAGGGCACCCAGGCCCACACGAGTGACATCAATCAAGACATCTCGGAAGGAGGTGCTTCGTATCTTGGCCACCTCTTCCTTGGAGAACAAACTATTAGAGAGGGAAATGTTGAATTAGGATTGGAGGGAGGAAGGAAGACTGACAATACCTTCAAAACCCAAAAACAAAAGTGGGAGGGGGGTAGGAGCTAGATGGGAGAGCGGAAAAAGTAGGAGAAAGGAAAGACACACAAAAAGGCTGGTGGCCAGGGTTTACTGGGAGTTCCAAGGGAGAAAGCATCTGGGACTCACAGTAGGGACGAAGGTTGGTGTGAGGTAGGATCTGAGACCCAATCTAGAGGCGGGTGTCAAAGGGAAAGCGAGTGGACGCCCACCCTCAGGACCAAGGTTGGGGAATGGAGTTCCAGCTCGGGCCTCACCCATTCCTAGTGTTTTCAAACCAGTATCTGTCTCCATCTCGAAGTCGCATAAACTGATCGAGGATGATGGCCGTGAAGAGGGGTCCAGGATCCCCTCGGCATTCCAGCAGCCCCCCAGCAAGCAGCTCTAGTCGGGACAGGTCATGGTGGTACATGGATGCTGTTGCCTCCAGGACCTGCGCCAGTATTGAAAACCAAAATGAATGGGACATCAGGATATTGGCCCCAAGTGGGAAAAGGCGACACCAAAGCTTCTGACACACTCAACCACTCTCCCAGACTCCCAGGCCAAGGAAGAAGAAACCCAGTGTATCTGGAGAAACAGGCCTTGTATGGCCCAGGGCAGAGCACCCTGGTTTTCTGAGAATCCTACTGTTTAGTATTAGAAAAGAAATCAGATAGGACTGCCCAAAGATGCCCCTTCTCCTAGGGCTTCCCCACTTCACTGCATCTCCCGAGCCCTCTCTTGGTCTTCCCACACCGATTTTTTCCTCCCCAGCCTCCTCTCCATCCTCACAGTGCTATTCCTCTGGGAAAGTTCAGGGTTGACATCTTCCCAGCGGGTGACTGGGGTTAGCCCCAGAGCTGCCCTCGCCTGGTTGTAAGAGGGCAGTCCCAGATCCCGTCCTCGTTGTAGCCAGCTCGCTGAGTAGTCAGTACGAGAGAATTTCAGTGGCCCTGGCCAGAAATCTGAAAATGAGATAGTTCCCCAGATCAGACCCCACACTTGACTTGTTAGTGAATTGGATTTAAGTGAGGCAGAGCCAGAGCTGTGCAAAGTTATCAGCCTCACTCTCTCCCCCCAAGCCATTGGAGTCCAGTAGCAAGACATAGGTCAAAGATGACGGGGTGGCTAGGTGGCACAGTGAATAGAGCACCGGCCCTTGAGTCAGGAGGACCTGGCCTCAGACACTTAACACTTACTAGCATGTGACCTTGACCTTGGGCAAGTCACTTAACCCCAATTGCCCTGCCTTCCCCCATCCAAAAAGCAAGTAAATAAATAGATAGATAGATAGATAGATGAAAAGATAGATAAATAAATAAATGGATAAATAAAAGATGGCTGGTGATGGGAAGAGGGATTCAAAGCATAGTACTAAGAGAAACCAACTCACCTCTCAGATCCTCAACTACAATGTGATCCTCTCTCTCAGCAATCTGGGAGGCCATGCCCAAGAGCAGTGCATCCACTCCTCGGGCACTATGCAGGTTTGGGTTCTGCAGGGGTGGGGAGGGCAAAGAAGGGCAACAGATGATAAGAACATATACCATCTTACTACCTGGCCCTGCTGTTCCATACCCTGCCTAGGAAGAGAAAACTCCTCCTGCCCCTGGTGGGTGTTTTGGAGAAAGGAGGTCCCACTTCACTCCAGGCATCAGTTTTTCCATAAAAGACAGGCCTTCTTTCAAAGGTTTCTTTTTAACTCCTTCCTGTTCCAAGCTGGCAGGCCAGCTCTTCCCTGAAAGCTCTTTTCACAGCCAGGATTTGTAACACCTGGCCAAAAGCCAGGACTGTTGAGATACCAAAGTAAGTGAATGTGTGTACACTTAAAGTCCTCTAAACTTTGTGCTTGGGGGCCCTACAGTGTAGTGACAAGGGCCAGAAGACTGAGGTTCTAATTCTGAGTCTGCCACTAACTGTATGACCTCGGGCAAGTCCCTTAACCTCTTCTAGCCTCAGTTTCCTCATCCAAAAACAGGGTTCCTAACACTGGCTGAACCTCACTAGGTCACTGGAATGATGAACACATGGGATGGAATGATGGAAGGATACCAGGGCCAAAGGCCACTCTGGACCACCTAAGAAATAAGTACTGGGTTCATCTGTAGTCAGAAGACCTCTGATACTTGTCTATATAAATTTGGGCAAGGCCTCAGGTTAATTGTTTGTAAAGTAAAAAGACTAGGCCCTTCTAGCACTGAATCTATGATCCTATGATCCATCCCCTCCTTGGGTACCATTGGAGGGACAGAAAAGCAGAGAAACATTGAGACACAGAATGACACGGAGAATAGGGAAGAGCTGTAGAGAAACATTGGGTTTAGAAGTTCAGACTTCAGAATCTCACTAAATTGTAGGCAGCTGGGTGGTACAGTGGATAGAGCACCCAACTTGGAGTCAAGAGGACTTGAGTTTAAATCTGGCCCCAGGCACTCACTAACTGTGTGACCCTGGCAAGTCACTTAACTCCAATTGCCTCAAAAAAAATTTCACTAAATTGTGAGAAGAAAGGCAGCTTGAAGTAGCTGGTTTTGGGAGTCCAAAAGAATTGGGTTCCAGGCCCACCTTTGCCTGTGTGACTCTAGACAAGTCACTTAACCTTCTTAGTGTCCAAGGCGACTCTCTGAGATCCTGAGTTGCAGAGAGGGTGCTATGTTGTATTGGAGAGAGACTCAGTGGGGACTCACTACAGGTATAGCCAATAAAAAGAATCTTTGAGTGGCCAAGAATAAGGATGCTGAAGAGGGACCATGGACTCAAATCAGCTCTCCAGTAATCCAGTCCCTAGTCCTCTTAGAGACTGAAGGACCAAGTATGACAACAACAGCATCAAGGAACATTGGGAATCTGGGAAAGGCTAATCCCACCCGCCTGGATTTCTTGTGGAATGGAGTTGGGTTGGGGTCATTCTAGACGGCCTTCCTTTTTTCATGACATATTAACCACCCACTTCTTCGTTTTCAATAGCTTCTCCCCATGCTGCAACCCCCAGTGATACCTTCCCCCAAACACACATTCATCTCCCCAGCCATAACATTCCTTTACCTCTCTATTCCAGTAGCTGTTGCAGACCCTGAGTGCTGGGAAGCCTCCTGACTTCCCATTGGCCACCTCCTGGAAATGGCAGCTGGAATTTCTAAAGCAGGGGTAGGAGGAGGAATGTTTTTAGCCCAGGGTTTCTCCAACTCTTGCTTCTTTGGAGTATTAAGAAAGGATAACCTCATCATAAAGAGACCTCTCCCAGGGAGCTACCCTCAAACTGCAATCTGTAATCATAGTTTCTTAGAAAAGGTCGAGGTACCAGAAACTGATGCTGCTGCTCTCCCTTTTCTCCTCCTTCTGCCCTTTCTCCACCTTTCCCCCCTTTCTTTATAACCCCAGTGTTTAGCATAGAGCAGGCATCTAATAAAAGCTTGTTGACTGACCAACTGACTACTCATCTTCATCATAAGACTCTCCCATCCCAGCCTTTCCCCTCACCTCATATAGACACCAGGGGGCACCATAGTGGAGAAGAGTTGATTACAGACTGCCAGGAACTCAGGGGAGATGCTGGGATCCAGGAATGACCGGTATCCTGCATAGGGAAGGAGAAGGCTATATGGTACCAGGCTCATGATTCTCCCCAGACATTGTCCATCCCCCAGCCCGATTCAGCCTCAGTCCACGCTCACTCCTTAGTGCTTACTGGATGTAAACCTCCCCCTGCTTCATCTCACCTTTATATTCTGGGGTCTTCTTCTGTAGGAAACTGGGCAGCCACTCATACAGAATGATATTCTGAAGGAAGGAGAAAGACACGGGAGGGATTTATGGGGACTGGAGAGTCGGGTGGAATTGGCTTTCATTTTATGCCTCTGTGTTCCCAGCTCTTAGAACAATGTTTTGCATACAGTAAATGCTTGCTAAATTGCTTAGTAAATTTAAATTGCTAAATAAATTACTTAGTAAGTGCTTATTAAATTGCATCAAGTACTTTGTTTCTTTAAAATAAAAATTTTTTTTGATGAATGAAAATAGAGTTTTTTCTCCTTCCAAATTGCCCAATTGGAAAAAAAAAAACAAAAAACAGAAACAGAAACAGAAATACCAAAACCCTTGTAACAACTATTCATAGGCAAACAAAACAATTTTCTACAATGGTCAAAAAAAAGTCTCGATATGCATCCTGAGCCTATTACTTCTCTGGCAGGAAGTGGGGAGAATGGGGAGAGGAGGACTAGAGAATAGAACAGAGACAGAAAGGGGGACAAAGAAAGGAGTGGGGCATTATTTGGGGGAATCTTTGATGGATTCTTGTCTGTAGAGTAGGGGAGTCCCTAGGAAGGGTCATTTCTGCCTCTTTGGTTATAACCTGTTCTCTTTGGGGTTAGATTCTAATATAGCCCTCCAAGTCACTTAGCCCTGTTTGCCTCAGTTTCCCTATCTGTAAAATGAGCTGGAGAAGGAACTGCAAACCACTCCAGTATTTTTGCCAAGAAAATCCCAAATGGGGTCACGATTGAACAACAATAAGCTGCCTACTATGTGCCAAACATTTTACAAATATTATCTCATCTGATGTTCACAACCCTGGGAAGAAACTGCTATTTATATTCTCATTTTATGGTTACAGAGGTTAGATGACTTGCCCAAGGTCACACAGCTAGTGTCTGAGGCCAGACTCAACCCAGGTCCTTCTGACTCCAGGTTCAGTAATCTATCTACCACACCTCCTAGCAGCTTCTAGGAGGTCAGGAAAGTCTTCCCACAGAAGTTAATTCCTGAGCTAAGCCTTGAAGGAAGCTGAAAATTCTAAAAGGCAGAGATGAGAAAGGAATGCCTTACCATATGGGAGACAGCCTTTGTAAAGGCAAAGAGGTGGCAGATGGAACGCTAAGTTTGGGGAATTGCAAGTAGGCCCACTTGGCTGGCACAGAGGAGTGTGAAATCTGTTTGGAAAGCAGGCTAGAGCCAGATTGTTTAGGGCCTTAAAATGACAAACTGAGGGAGGTGTATTTTATCCTAGAGGCATGAGGGAGCCAATGATGATTCTTGAGGAGGGGAGTGACATAGTCAGATCTATGCTTTATGAAGATTATTTTGGTAGTTGGTGGAGAATGAATTGGCAAAAGGAGAGACTAGAAACAGGGAGATCAATGAGGAGGCTACTGTAAAAAAAAATCTAAATAAGAGGTGGCAAGTCATATGATGGAGAGAAGGGGACAGATATGAGGCATCAGGCTGTGCAGCTAGAATGGACAAGACCTGACAGCTGATTGACCATGAGGGGTTCGAGAGAGGGAAGGGTCAATGAGTATGAATTGGTGATCCTAGAAGGATGGTGGTGTTTTCAACAGAAACAGGGAGGCTGGGTTTATTGTGAAAGATAAGGAATATTTCCATACACCTTCAGAGTGGTATAACCTGTTCTCTTTGGGGTTAGACTCTAATATAGCCCCCCAAGTCACTTAACCCTGTTTACCTCAGTTTCCTCATCAGTAAAATGAGCTGGAGAAGGAACTGCAAACCTCTCCAGTATTTTTACCAAAAAAAACCAAAAAGGGTCATGACTGAAGAACAACAAGTTGCCTACTATGTGCCAGGACTGGCCAAGACTCTCTTCTAGTGGGATCGACCTAGGATGGGATTGAATGTGTTCCTACTCTAGTTTTCTTTTTGGAGGCATTTGGAATTAAGTGACTTGTCCAGGGTCACACAGCTAGTAAGTATCTGAGGTTGGTCCTCCTGATTCAAGGGCTGGTGCTATGTCCATTGTATCGCCTAGCTGTCCCACATGCCTATTCTAAGAAGTATTCTTATGCCTTGTGAGACAGAAGTGGGTTTCTGGGTCCCAGAATCTTAAAGTTGCATGGGAACTTAGTGTTCATCTCACCTCCCACCCCTTCCCCATCTCACTTTATAGGTGGGGAAATTTATGCCTGGAGAGAAGGTAACTTGAAGGGATGTGGCTGTTTCGAGGACATCAGAGCCCCACTCCTGGGATGTCAGCTCTCAGAATTCCCAAACCAGTGTTCTTTCTACTACACCCACCACAGTTGTGTGGAAGGGTGTGGCCCCTGGGCTGACCTGGTAGGTGGCAATGACCCTCTTCCGGGCATGCTGGAACAGCTCCTCATCTCCCCAGTTTGGGTGCTCCTGGGCCAGCCTCCTCGCCCACAGGTTGTGGTATCGGAACCAGAGGAGACCCAATGCCTGCAGAAATGGGTTTTGGTTCCCTCTCTCAGCCCCAAAGGCTATAACCAACAAGAGGGGAAGAAAGTGATTTTGTTAACTGAGGTACTGATCCACAACTCCCACTTGAATCCCCCCAACCTTCATTAATCCCAAGATTCAAATGGACCCATAGTCACTCACTAACCTACCCTCCCCTTAAACCTTTTTCTGTCTGCCCTGCCCCTCCAGATACCTGGAGACCTCACCATATAGTCCTTGGGGACCACGCTGCCCTGTGGAAGGGTCTGGTGCTGTCCACATGAGGAAGGCTCCCTGAGTGTCCCTGGGGAAAGCGGGGTCTGGTCCTGATGCCAGCTCCCCACCAGAGAAGCTTCTCAATGCATCACTCCAGGAGTGAGAAGAGCCATAGATGGCACTGCCATCTAGCCAGCCGGTCACCTCATTCGTCTATGGATAGAATGACAGATATAAGGGGAGGTGAAGCATTGGCTGGGAATAGCCAATGAATCCAGTACCCGCCTGGGGACACCACAGTCAGTTGCTGAGCCTGAGCAATTGCACACATCCCCTGCCCTTCACACCCCTCAACAGGGGAACTCCAATGATAATCCCCTCCCCATCATTATTACAATAGCCTAATGGGTTTGAGAGCCTGACTGTACCTCCATTGGGGGAAAAAAGGGTGTTGGTGATAGCTATTCCAAATCCTCTCCTGCTTAGTTCCAAGTTGACCCCCTCTTATCATCTCACCTGGTCCCGGGGTTTGCTAGGACTCTGTCCAGTATCTGGGTCCCACTGGCTTCTTTGGAATGGGAGCACCACATCCCCCTTGTTACTGGGGTCAAACACTGGGTCTCCAGCTGGGATACGAATATTCATGAACTCGGTAGGACATCCTGTCCGCTCCACACTCACCATTTCTGAGAGTACATGGTACCCTGGGAGAGAGGGAAGGATTTTTTTTTTGGGGGGGGGGGAAGTCAGCCAAGGTATAAGGAAGAAGAATAAAAACTTTCCTGGTTGCATCCCCATAGACTTGGGCCCCACACAGAGGCATCTTGTTATTGTGGACTGTGTTTGAAGTCAGAAGTTTCAAGTAGGTTTAATTCCCATCCCAAATATTTACTGTGTGACGCTGGACAAGTAAGTTAACCTCTCCTAGCCTCAGTTTCCTCATCTATAAAATGGCAGCACCTACCTCACAACATTGATTGGAGGAGCAAATGAGATGGTATATTTGAAGTGCTTTGCCAATTCTAAAGTACTCTCTAGATGTCAGTTATTATTCTACCAAACTTTCTCTTAGAACTTCTGAAAATTCACTTCCCCAAGACAGTCTTTAGTCCATGCCCCCACCTCCTTTTCCCTGCAGCCCAATCTCTGGGCCAAGCCCTTATGTCCATGCTGTTGTCATTCCCAGTTTGATTCTCTCCTTGGCAACCAGGGAGGTGCCCAGTGAGTTTGCCCAGACAGGTGGGTTGGCAACATGGGTTCCAACATGCCAGCTGGGAACTTGCCCAGGAAGGGCCTGCCCAACCTCAGTAGCAATGCAGATGGATTAAGAGAGCAAGGAGCCTTCCCTCGTGGGGCCTTTGACCAAAGGACTGGCATGGCTGGCCCAGGCCCAAGAAGGGAGCAGGGTAGACTCTTTGTCTTCCTGCAGACCAGGGCTTAGAATCTGGACTTCAGCTTCCTCTCTTTAAAAATTAGGCTCTTGATTTATATCCCTCATATTTATTTTTTAAGTTATTTTTTTTATTTTTTGAGAGGGCAATTGGGATTAAGTGACTTGCCTAAGGTCACATGGCTAGTGTGTGTGTGTGTGTGTGTGTGTGTGTGTGTGTGTGTGTTTCAAGTGTCTGAGGCCAGATCTAAACCCAGGTCCTCCTGACTCCAGGGCCACAGTGACTCTACTCACTGTGCCACCAACCTCCTTTTACAGATAAAGGAAACTGAGGCTGAGAAAAGAGAAGCAAGTTGGCCAGGGTCACATATCTACACTGAGTGTCTGAAACAGGATTCAAACTCAGTTCTTTCTGACTCCACGTCCAGAGCTCTGTTCACTGGGCCACGTAGCTACCTCTCAACTCTGACCCCTTCATTTACAGATGAAAGTTACAGTCAGTCTAGTAAGCATTTATTTTTGTTTTGTTTTTCTCTTTCCATCTATCTTATAGCTTGGAGTTCTCTACCTCTCTCTGTAGCCAAAGAAAGAGTAGCTTTTTCCCATGTGCATAATAAGCATTTATGAAGTCTCTCTGTTCTCTTGGAAACTTTTCCTAAACTTGCTTGATGGCCACAATCCCTGACCTGACCCTAAGGAGTCACAGCGGCACAGGACCATCCTGACCTTTAATTTCTGAATGAAAATCTTTCCCTTCCCAGCCTTTCAGCCAAACCACATGGGAGGCCCTCCTATTCCCACATGAATCCACAATAGCCTGTCAGGGAGGAGATTTGCTGACCTGATTCCTTTTCCACCCTTCCTCCCCACACCCACCCCATTCCCCAGCCAATTCTGAATTCATCTGCCACCTTTCTTATCTCCTTCCACGTCCTAGAACTCTCCTTAGGTCCCCAGTCTCTTTCTTCCATTCTCCTTCCCCATCAGCAGCCTTCTTCCCTTTCAATCTTACCCCCTGCTCTTTTTCAACCCTCCTCCCTTGCTTGCTCCTGACTCTCACCAAAGAAGACCCCTAGCACAGTTCGGTTCCGGAAAGAGGGCTGCCCTGCTGGACCCTGCATGACAGCATTGCTGAGATTTCGGGGATTGGGCAAGTGCGGCTCGTCCAATGGCTGGAACACACCATCCGAATAAGTGGCAGGTACCAGACGACGTAGCCGGTAGCCTGGGGAGATAAAGAGTGATCAAGTCTACCCTTTGTCCAGAGCCCTTCCCAGGGATTCCTCTACTAGACAGATAGGCATTGATGGGATCCTAAGATACAGACCTGAGAGGTGCCTTAGAGGCCATCAAATCCAACGCTCCCATTTTACAGATGAGGAAAATGAGGCAAAGAGAGGTTAAGTGACTTGCCCAGGACCACAGAGGTAGTTAGTGTCAGTTGGGATTCCAATCCAGGTCACCCTGACTCCACTATCCAAAGTTGTCTCTTGAGAAAGGGGTCCCCAGGTCTCTGTTCCTTCTTCCCTATTTCCCTCTGCAACCTTCATCTCCCCTTTCTTATCCCCTCCCAACTCTTTCTACTCATTCCATTCTTCCCTTCAGGCCCCACAAATCCCTCTACTTCATTCTTTTTATTTATTTAATTTTTAATTCAGGGAATAACCCTCTACTTCATTCTGATCAGCCCTGGCCCTGGGGAACTTCCCACTTACCCTTGCTGCCCCATCTGTGTTCTGCAAGATTGTTGTACCAGCCATCGAATCGTTGTACTTCCCAAGAAATGGAGCTCCAGGCACCTGCAAAATGGGGGGCATGTAGTGGGGGTAGTCTGTTTGGCAGAGGATAGCAATAGCAAGTAGGAGCTGGACACTGTAATCCAAGCTGGGGGGGCCATGGAGAACTGTTGTTTGATGGAAAATAGATGGAAAAGAACAGGCTTACACTGGGTATCGTTAACCTTTTTTGTGTCTTGGACCACTTTGGCAGGTATGGGCACCTTCTGAGACTAACAACTGCTAGCATCTATATAGTGCTCTAAGGTTTGCAAAGAGATTTACAAATAACATCTCGTTATATCCTCACAACAATCCTGAGAGGTAGCTGCAATTATTATCCCCATTATATAAATGAGAAAACCAAGGCACATTACAGAGCTAATAAGTTTTTAAGGCCAGATTTTGAACTCAAGGTCTTTCTTGAAGTTTAGAGTTTTATCCAATGCCCCCATCAAAGCTGCTTATATAATGTTGTTAAGTGCATGAAATAAAATACATTGGATTACAAAGAGCACTAATTTTATGGAAATTCAATAATTGGGGCAGCTAGGTGACACCAGCCCTGGAGTCAGGAGGACCTGAATTCAAATCTGGCCTCGGACACTTAACACTTACTAGCCATGTGACCTCAGGCAAGTCACTTAACCCCAACTGTCCAGCCCTCCCTGCTCCAAAAAAGCAAAATAATAATAATAATAATAGTACAATAATCAAGATTTTTTTTAAGTTCAAAGATCCCAGGTTAAGAACCCCTGGCCTAGAGAGATATCCAAATCAACACCTCTGTTTGGGACACATTGGGTGCCTTGGGCAAGTCCTGGCAAGGAAACCCTAAAACTCAAATCGAGAGGAATTGTTAACCAAAAAGGGAAATCCGGGCTCCTGAGAAGCCTGCCTGGGGCAGTGGTGATGAAAGGAAAAGAGGGGAGGAAAGGTCTAGGGAAGGTGAGCACAGGGAAAGAGGAGTAGGAAGCTAGTGAAGGGCTGAGGGGCAGAGAAGGAGCATTGAGCAATATCTAATACATAACAGTACAGGCTGTAACAGTCCAAGAACAGCTCCCCACAAAGCAATATTAGAAAGCTGCAATCGGACTGGTTCTATACTTAGAACGAGAAGCGAGCTGCCTGGACGGGGTCATGTATAACCAGTTCTCTTCTGTCCCCCCACCTACATGGAAGCACTCAATTTATTTCATGTTTCAATTCAAAATAAAAATTAAAGGTCATAAAGAAGTAATATCAAAGGGAAGATTCCAGCTCCACCCCACAGGTGAGAGAGGAAATGTCACCTCATTATAACGTCAACCTCCTCATAGGGGTGTCATTGGGCGGGGTGAGGGTTGGCTCTCACAGATCTGGCCCAGGGCAGGGGTGGGGGTCACAGAGACCATGACATCTGAAGCCTTTTCTTGCCCTGGCTCTTCTCCCAGTTCCTGGGGTCTGGGTTGGTCATATTGATGACTTCACCCCCAAATACTCACTGAACACCCCACCTCCCCTGAAATTCCTGTCTCCCTTGGATCATCTCCCTGACCCCATGACACTCCTCTCTAAAGCCTGGTGGTTGGGACAGAGGAGGATAGGAGACAAGAGGGATAGTTTCTTGGCCAGTAGGGCATGAGTTTAAGGGCCTAGGACAAAGAATGGGAGGGATCCTACTAAACGGGAGGTATAGTTGGCCCTCTGCCAGACTCCTCACCCCAAATCATGAGACTATAAAAGTAGAATTCACCTGCTTACCTGCCTGGAAACAGGGGGGAGGAATGCGTCTCTATTAGCAGGTGTTTCCTCTTTGACTCTTGGCAACAATCCCCCCCCACACACACACACACTTTCCCCTCCTTCCTCCCCGAAAGCTGTCTCTTCCACACACCCACTAAGCCTTCTGAACATTGGGGCAATTTGGGAGATGACTCACCCACTGGAATTTGAGCAAAACATCTGAGCAGAGGATTTAGGGGCTGGGGAGAAAGATCAGGGTGGTGACAAATGAGAGTCAAGGGAAGAGGGCAAGGGGAAAAAGTCTGGGAAAGAGTGGAAATCAAGGTCAAAAGCGGAACAGATACAGCAATGACAATGTAACAAGGAAAGACCCAGGGAAACTAAAGAGAACATTATGGTCCTGGAGACCCCAGGAGTCTGCCTGTCAGTCAACAAGCTTTTCTTTATAGGCTTCCTATGAGGCAGGTGTAGGGCTAAATTCCAGGAATACAAAGAAAGGCAAAAATAATCCCTGCTCCCAAGCAGCTTGCATTCTATTTATTTATTAGATGGGGAAGGCAAAGGAAAATGGGGTTAAGTGACTTGCCCAAGGTCACACAGCTAGTAAGTATGTCAAATGTCTGAGACCAGATTTAAACTCAGGTCCTCCTGACTCCAAGGCTGGTGGTACTCTATTCATTATGCCACCTAGCTGCCCTACAGCTCACATTCTAATGAAAGAAGCAACATGTAAATAACTAGGCAGATTTGTAAGCAGAGATAAGAGAGAAACAGTAGATAGAAAGTGACTTCAGAGGGGAAAGGCAAAGCAGCTGGTGGGGGAACCAGGAAAGGCTTCCTGCAGAAAGTGGGATTTAAGCTGAATCTTGAAGTTTGCCAGGGAAACCAAGAGGCACAGGGGAAGGAACAAAACATTCCAGGTATGGATATAATCAGTGCAAAGGTGGAAGGGATTCAGAGGTTCTGTGCAAGGAATAATAAATAGGCCAGGGTAACTGGATCATAGAATACATGGAAGGGGAGGTAAAGTATAAGAATGTTGGAAAGGTAAAAAGGGACTGGATAGTGAAGGGCTTTGAATCCTTTTATATTTAATGTTATTGATATCACTACTAATAATATAGTTATTATTATCAACATGGGTAATTATTATTAAGTAGTATTAATATTTAAAAATTAACAGTATCAAAGTATTTAACAAAAAATAATATCACTAGTGTGTTTATCATTAATGCTGTTACAGTTTATATATAAATTTTATATTTATATAGTTTATTAATATATTTAATTATTACTATATTTGACATAAATTATATTAAATGCCTAGAGAGAGAGGATTTATATTTGATCCTAGAGGTAATGGGGTTAAATCACTAGAGTTTATTAAATAGTTGGATGAGCACAGGCAGACTGACAACTTGGGAGAATCATTTTGGCAAGTAAATGAAGGTTGAAATGGAGTAGAGAAAGATTTGAGGTAAAGAAACCAATTATCCAAATTGGAGGTGATGTGGGCCTCTTTATAAGTGGAGAAAAGGGGATGTACTGGTGAGAGGCTGTTAAGGTAAAAACAAGATATGGGAGTGAGTTGGATATGTGGGGTGAGAATGAAGAGGTGAGGACCATACCAAGGTGGCAAGCCTGGATAGCGAAGGCTGGTAGTGCCCTCCACAATGATAGGGAAGTTCAGAGAGGAGAGAGTTTGAGGGGGGCGGGGAGATAATGAGTTCTGTCTTTAGGCATGCTGAGTCTGAGATACCTATAGAACACCCAATTCAAGATGTCCAAAAGGCAGTTGGTAATACAAGACTGGACCTCAGGAGAGAGACTAACGCTGGATAGCCAGATATAGGAATCATCTGCAGAGAGGACTGATGAGACCAGAAAGTAAGAGAGTATCGTAGGAAAAGAAAAGTGGGTCTAGGTAGAACCTTAGGGGGTACCCACAGTTCGTGGTCTTGACACGGATGAAGATCTAGTAAAGAAAACTGAAAAGGAGTGGCCAAACAAGTAGGAGAAGAACCAGAAGACAGTAGTAAGGACCCAGGTAGGAGATATACAGGTATACAGGCGGAGGTGATCAACAGTGTCAAAAAGAATGACAACTGAGAAAAAGCCATTGCACTTGGTAATCAAGAGCATTAGTAACTTTGGAGAGGGAAATTACAGTTGAATGACGTGGTTAGACACTAGACTACTCAGAGTGTGGAGGAGAGGAAGTCTAAACACCATGTAGAGATGGCCTTCTCAAGGTTAGCTCAAGGGGAGGAGAGACTTAAGATAATAGTTTGAAGTGATAGTAAAATGAAGTGAGGCATTTTTAAAGGACAGGGAGGTTTGTGCAGGTGTTTAGGTAGAAGAGAAGAAGCCAACAGAGGGAGAAATTAAAAATTAGAGAGGGAACAATAGAGGGCATAATCTATCGGAGAAGATGGTGGGGTCAAGGGTACATGTAAAGGGATTGGCCTTGACAAGTAAAGCCTATTCTTCATGTGAGACAGGAGTGAAAGAGGAGAAAGTGGGGAAGAAATGACTGATATGAGATTAAGAAGGAGGAGAGAGAGATGATAGAGAACAGTGCGGCAAAATCCTATCACTCTGCCCCTGATGAAAACAAAACACAAAATCTCTTAATCTTTTTTTTTTTTTTTAAAGCAATTGGGGTTAAGTAACTTGCTCAAGGTTACACAGCTAGTCATTATTTATGTGTGGGTGCTCATTTTCTGAGGCCGGATTTGATCTCGGGTCATCCCAACTCCGAGGCTGGCGCTCTTACTCACTGCGCCACCTAGCTGCCCCTTTAGGGCAATTGGGGTTAAGTAACTTGCCCAAGGTTACACGGCTAGGTTTTTGTTTGTGTGGATTAAGTGTCAGAGGCGGGCTCCGAACTCAGGTCCTTCTGACTCCAGGGCCGGCGCTCTATTCACTGCACCACCTAGCCGCCCCAAAATCTCTTAATCTTAAACACTTTCTGGATTATATTCAATAACCTTCCTTCCATTCCAGTTTTCCCCACCCCTTTAAGTCAGGAATTTCTTCCTTTTATCTAACCCAGGAGTGGAGAACCTGCAGCCTTGAGGCCACATGTGGCTCTCTAGGTCCTCAAGTTCAGCCCTTTGGCTGAATCCAAACTTCACAGAACAAATTCTTTTATTAAAAGAACTTTAACCTAATCCTCTTTTGTAGCAACTTCTGTCCACTGCCTCTCATTCTGTTTATAGAGATGGAAATTACCCAATTACCATCCTTAGTTTAATAACACTATAAAGATTTGAAGACAACTTTCAATCTTCCTTCAGATTTTTTTTTCTAGGCTAAACAATTCCAGGTCCTCTAAGTTTTTCTCAATTTGTTTGGCCTGTTCTCTGTCTCTATATATCTGCCTCCCTTCTATTCTCCACATTTCATTAAGCAGGCAAGACCAGTTAGGGATTTAACCAGGATGAAGTGTAGCATGACAATGTCCCAGTAGGTTAAACTTTTGTCAATCACTTTTTAAAACTGATTTGCCTTCAGTTTTGAGATCACTTTGAGCCCCAGACCCTTTCCTGACATACCTGTGTCTAGTAATTATTTTCCTATCTCAATCCAGAATCAAATTCTAGACGCAGAAATAAGATGAAAGGAAGAACACAACGTCTTCAGGATGGAGGAAGAATGGAACAGGAGGAATAAAGGAGACAAGATGGGCAATGCAATGGAAGCATCCTCAGTCTGGCTAAAAGGGATGAGAACTTGGGATTTCTGATTACCTTCAACTCTAACATCTTAGATAATGTCCCTACTAGGATTTGTGTGAATTTATAGGGAAAAGACCAGGAGTGGGGAACGAACCTGTGGCCTTCTGGGACCTTAAGTGTGGCTTTTAGAATTTGATAGAATCCTTAAGGACCTAGAAAGCTATATATGGCCTTAAGGCAGAAGATTCCCCATCCCTGGACTAGAATAATTTCTCTAATAGATAAGTAGTCAAAGGATATGCACTGGCAGTTATCAAAAGAGGAAATACAAGCTATCACAACCATATGTAAAAATGTTCCCAATAAAAAATAATGAGAAATGCACATTAAAACAGCTCTGAGGTTTCACCTTAGAGCCAACAGATTGACGAAGATGACTAGATGATAAATGTTGGAGAGGCTGTGGAAAGTTGGCCACACTAATGTACTGTTGGTGGAACTGTGAATTGGTTCAAACATTCTGGAAAGGAATTTGAAATTATATCCAAAAAATTCGCTAAGCTATACTTATCCTTTTTGATCTATTTACTGCTAGTTGTATATCCCAAGGATGTCAAAGAAATAAAGAAATGTTCCATGTGTGCAAAAATATTTATAGCTGTACTTTTTGTAGTATCAAAAATGCTGGAAATAAAGTGTATATCTGTTGATTTGAAAATGGCTACACAGACTTTAGTATATGAATTTAATGGAATATTTTTGGGCCCTAAGTAATAATAAATGTAAGAAATTGAGAGATAATTGGGAAGACTTTTATAAATTGATATAGAGCAAAGTGAACAGAATAGAAGAACAATTTACATGATGCCCACAGTAAAGTAAAGGAAAAGAAAACTGAAAGACTCCAAACATCTGGTCAATTCAGTGACCAATTGTTATTCCCAAAGACTTTTGAAGGCTAAGTATACCTCCCTATCTTGCTAAAAGGGTGATGGACAACAGGTATGAAATAAGGCATATGCTAGTTGTATTTATTTGTCAAAAGAGATGGTTCTGATGGGGAGGAGGAAAAAGTCAATGGAAAGTGATAGTGATGTTAAAAATGAGAGGAACATCAGCTAAAACATTTAAAAAAGGAAAACTCCTTAACAGATGCTCAGTCTCCTACTTCTCTCCAGTTTAGTATGCTACTCACCTTCATGGCCCCATGGTCCAACCAGGAGTGTCCATATCAGTGTCAACTTCCAGCTCATAATGCAGATTTACAGCAGGGCTGAGGTACCAGAAGACCCCACACTGGGCACCTTTGAAAGAAAAGGGGGTAGAGGAGATGGGAGGACGTAGACAATTCCAGGTCTTTCCAGATACAAGTGACTCCAAGGAAGTCGGGAATAAATCTACCAAAGCCATCATGAAACAATTAATCAAAGGTGTCTCATTTACAGTTGGAATTAATTAGAAAATCCTACACCAGGCCTGTTCTCTCCATAGTAAGGTCTGGTATAGTCAGCTAGTCAATAAACTTTTTATTAAATGCACTATGCTAAGGCTAAGGATACAAAGAAAGGCAGTACATGCATTTGGGGAGCTCACAATCTAATGGTGGTGAAAGCATATAAACAACTACGTGAAAACTACATACAAGATACATGGGAAATAACCAACAGAGGGAAGGCACTAGAATTGAGAGAAAGCATGACTGGAAATCAAGGAGTTTGGGTTCTAGTCCTAAGTGTTGCCATTAATTAGTTGTGTGACTTTTAAAAGGACCCTTTTCTATCTGAGTCTCAGTTTATTTCTCTCTCAGGTGGAGATAAAAATAATGCCTACCCTATCAACTTCCCAAGGGTGGTGGGAGGAACAAATAACAATGAGTGTGAAATCATTTTGAAAAGTTAAATAGTGTCATACATAATAATAAATAGCATTTCCATTTGGAGGTCCCTTAGACATCTCAAACTCAATATGTCTAAAACAAGGACTCATTATATTTCCCCCAAAACCAATCCCTTCTCCAAACTTCCTTATTTCTGTCAAAGGCAATTAATTCCATCTGGTCAGTCACCCTTCCCACTTTCTTCTCCATTGTCTGCCAAATTTAATCAACCTAATGTTGATCCACAGATATTCATATTTAATCAATTGCCAAATCTCATCTGTTTTACATCCACAGAGGGCATCCTTTATATCAGTCTTCTTCTCTCCACTCATAATGGCCCTACCCTTCTTCAGTTCTTCATCACCTCTCCCCTGGACTATTGCAATAACCACCTTATTGGTCTCCAGATTGCCAGTTTCTCTCCTTTCCAACCCGTCTTCCATAGAGCTGGCAGATCAATAGTACAGACACAGAGCTGACCATCACACTCCTCTACTCAATAATCTTGCAAACATCACATTATTAATAATTAATAACCCCAATATTATTTATTTCTTTTTATTATCCCAATTGCTTCTAGGATAATCCTCAGCCTGGCACTCATCCCCCATAATCACAGGATAACTGTGAAGAATTATCTGTTGGACAGTGGAGTCTGCTGGAGAGGACATGCTAAACTTCCCATAGAGATAAAGATATTGTCCCTTCGAGATTCCTGCCTCCTGCACTCCCTCCCCATCCCAAGCTGCTCAGTCCCTCAAGATCCTATGATGGGCTGAGTCTTCATTAGGGTTGAGGTAGGAGATAATCACCCTCCCAAGGGTCTCTACAGTTTCATAAAAGAAAGGTTGGAGTCTGTGTAAGATGGTCAGGCAAAGTCTAGGGACCCCAAGGCAATGGTAATACTCTCTGGTGTTATGAAACAGTTGACCCCAGGATGTTCTGATGAGAGTGGTCTGGGTGCTTCAGGGACCCTCTTTGTGTCAAGACCCTCTTTGTGTCCCTACAGGACAAAGCTATCAAGCTACAACCCCATACTTAGTATCTCCAACATCCCCAGTCCCTCAAAATCGTTAAGGATGGAAAGAGGAAAGAATCTCAATGAAGAGAGTTTTTCTGGTTGGGGAAAGGGTCTGTAGAACTGAAAGTGAAAGGAGGAGGCCCGTCTCCGGTGCCCATTTTTAACCCTGTTCGACCTAGGACGAGAGCGAAACCCCTGCGCCTAGCAGAAAAGCGCCCTGGCGTCTGCAGCTGGAAGCCTCCCATTCCCTTCCAGAAACGTAGCTAACCGGCATTTCTCATCAATCAATAGCCAGTCCCTTGGAGCTTCCTCCGGAGTCAAATACTGTTTACTCTATCACAGCACCCCGAGCAAGACCCCTCTCCTCATCTAACCTGAGAGCCACTCTCTTCCCGGCCTCCAGAACGCAGCGTGGCTCCAGCCTCCGTCAGGTTCCAGACTCGACTCCCGGCTTGGGTTTGCAGCCAGGGTAGGGCGGAGTTGGGGGGAATATGAGTGGAGGGCGCGGCCCCAACTCCAGGGTGCGGTGGGGCGGGCACTAGATGAACCCCATTGGGAGGAGCAGAGCGGACTGGAGAGCAGCCGAGGGGCGCGCAAAGGAGCAGGTGAGACGGCTCTGGCTCCGGACAAGTATCGACGGCGCAGGAGAGCTGGGGCTGAGGCCACATCAGGTTTGGGGTGAAGGAATGAAGCGGGTGGTGGGGAACCTTGGAGAAAGGAGGGAGGATTAGCCCTGTGGAGGCTTCTCTGAGGAAAGAAAGTAGGAGCACCTGGGGGAAAGGGGACACGAGTGGGAAGGGATTATTTCCCCAGATAGTCTCTAGACTCTCCCCAGACCAATTTACACTCTAAAATCAGGGGGAAATAAGGGAACCCTCTCCTTTTCCCTGCACTGAGGAGGACAAAGGCCAAAGTAATACCTAAACCAAGAAGAGATATGTGCGATGCCCTGAGCACCGGTCCCTGCCACACTCCACAATGAGATTCTGTGTGATCCCCCCAGGAGGTCCCGGTGAGATCTGGAGAGATCAACATTCCCTCGCCCACCTCACTTCCTGAAGCAGCGACTGGACTGGAGGGAACCGAAGGTTAGAGGGAAAGGGAGAACTGAGCTGGCAGGTGTTGGTGGAAGGAGATGATTCCAGAAAAGGGCCACTGGGCTTGAGAACACCAGACGTGATCAGAGTTGGAGTCTGGGGCCACCTGGAGACGTGTGGAGGTTGAGGGCTACTCTTCACTCCTGGGCTGCCAGGTTTTGGCCTTCCACACTCCACCCCACTGCAACCCATCTTGTGGGTGATGACGGAAAGAGCCAAAGGTTGTGGAGAGGGCCCAGGGTCAGTCTGGGAAATGGGGGAGAGGGATGGTTCTGGAGCCCAATTCTTACATCTAAGTCTGAGTGGGAAGGGTCGGGAGAGGAAGAAACAGAAAGAGGAGGGAGAACCAGCTGGGACTGGAATAGTTCTAAGTAGGGTAGTCTAGATGGAAGAGTGCTTCTGGGAGTCTGGTGCAAATACTCATGCAGAATTTAGTATAAATGGGAAACCAGAAAGTTAGGGGACACACAATTGTAAGTTAATGGAGAAGAGCCTTTAAGTAGGTTCACAGAACTCAAAAAGAAACAAATGACCCCCAAACGGCCCTATTCCAACCCTGGTCTAATAGTCTTACTATGGTGTTTTCAGAAAGTATTTTGTCCTGAACAGTGGATTCTGAAAAAGAGAGCTGTGGGAGTTCAATTCATTTATTTACTTAAAGGAAATTAGTGCTAGCTGATGGATGCTGCTGTCTCTGGTAGAAGAGAATTTTTCTAAAGGAGCTGACCTGCTAGTCTGGTTTGGAAATGGGTGGAGTTCAAGCTATCTGGAAAGGGAAGGAAAGGGGGGAGGTGGGAGGAGTTCACTCAGGAGACCTGTCAAGAGATCACCCTGGCTGGAAGAGGCTCCTGCATCCTTAGCTTTCCTCGGTTCTTTCCTTCTGTTTACCCACTGCCTCTGCTCAGTTCCATGACTCTCCCAGGGTTCTGTGGGTCATAAGGTGGATGTTACTTGCTCAGTACTGATTTAATTACACAAATATTTATTAAACATATACTCTGTGCAAGGCACTTGCTACCATCTAGGAGTCCAGGTCAATAACCTCTAAGGGTTTTTTGATCTCACACTATCAGTTTAAATTTTTTTTTTAATTTGGAGCATATCATCCTAAAATACAGTATCCAAAAAGTCTTAGTGCAGTTTTACACTCCAAAACTTTAGATTTCACTAAGACTTTAGGAACATCTTGTATATATATTTACGTACCTATAGACATACACTATTGTATGACTTACACTATGCAACCCAAAACAAAAGGGGACGGGGTGTTCTCTTGCTTCCAGGCAACTACTTCAGAGAGCAGAATCCACTCTTTGAGAGCTAGCTGACCTCCAAAACAAGATGATCTGGGAGGCACAGGGTGGGTGTGTTGGGAGGGGTGGAGAGAGGAATTTTCCTAAAGGCCGGTGAGTAACTCCGGCTATAGGTGCCCGGGTGATCGTAAGGAGTATAACTGCCCTGAGGGGCAATAGAGGGAGCTTGCCTGACGGAAGTGGGGGGGAGGGGTGAAGATGAGGGAAGTGAGAGAGTGTTGAGGAATAAAGTATAAAGGGTAGTGCAGTTGGGATGGAGACAAGCCCCCAAATTGGCTATGACAGGGAGGTCGGGATTCAGTTCACCTCCCCATTCTCAAGTTGGTTAAACACACCTCTTTGGGTCATGCTACGGTGCCCCTTTTGGAGACCACTACTCTAAGTCACTGTGTTGGGCATTGATTCCAGTTTCTAAGAAGCATCTTGGTACAGCAGAAAGAGCCCTAGTCCTAGAATCACAAGACCTAGGTTTGAACCCCATCCCCCAAAATTGCTACTTGTGGAACCTTGGGCAACTGTGTCACTTTAGGTCTCTGGGCCTCAGTTTCCTATTCTGTAAAATGAGGGAGTTGGTCTCTGAGGGTTTTCCTAGATCCAGGATAGGGTCTGGACCAGTGATTTAATTTATTTGAGGAACTCCCAAGTGAGGAAACACCCCTCACCAATAGAGGACAGCACCTTCTCTGCAATTTGCAGTCTTAGAGTTGCTTAGACTCTAAGTCTTGGAGCACTAAGGTTAAATGACTTGCTCGGTGTGATACAACCAGAATGTGCATCAGACTTGAACCCTAATCATCCTAGTTTATGAGGCTAGCTTTCTAACCACTACACCATGCTTCCCTTCAAGTGTGTGTGTGTGTGTGTGTGTGTGTGTGTGTGTGTGTGTGTGTGTGTGTGAGTGTGTGTATTTTGGTATAGGAGGAACAACAAAATAATTTCATATGATTTAAAAGTTTTTCAGAAGTAGTTATTTTTTTCCAAGGAAAAATAAAGTCAAGAAGATTCAGTCCAATTGAAATGAATGTTCATTAAGCTTGGGCACTAGGGAACACAGAGATGAGCTACATTCCCTGTCCCTCAGGAGTTCACCTTCTAGTGGGTATGTAAAGGACACCAGTGCTGCTTTCTGATAGCAGAAGGCTTTCCCCAGCTCAGTTTGATGGGAGCAGCTTAAGTCTGCACCCCCTCTCCATCCTTTTCTCCTAAACTCATTTGCCCAAAATTCTTTTTAATCTTGAGATTGCTTCGCTTCCAATTTCCTTCTTTGTTCCCTTCCCTCTAGGGGAGGGCCTGCAGTAGAGGTAGACCTCTAGTCAGGAGGGAAAGGAATAAGCATTTATTAATCACCTACTGTGTGCCTGGTTCTAAGCTAAACACTTTATAAGTACAGTCTTATCTCAGTTTATCTTCACAGCAAGCTTGGGAGCTAGATGCTATTTTCTCAATTTTACAGTTGAAGAAACTGAGACAAACAGAAGTTAGGTGACTTGTCTAGGATTGCGAAGCTAGTAAGTATCTGAGGCTGCATTTAACTCAGGACTTCCAGAATCCAGGCTAGCTGCCCTGTGGCACCCCTAGATGACTTAGGGACAGGTTAGAGTAAGAAACTGATTAGTGTGCCACTCCTTATTGGAGGAACAAACCATCTTATTTCTATCTTTACCTCCATGTTATCTATTCTGAGCAGAATATCAGGGCTGGAATGGACCATGGAGATCCCCTCAACTCTAAGCCTTCATTTTACAGATGAGAAGACTGAGACCCAGTGACATGAAGTGATATGTCCAAGGTCAAACAGCTAGTCAGTGGCACTTGGGAGGGCTTGACCCTCGGTCCCCTCTTTAGGAGAAGGAGAAGGAGTCGTCCTTTCTGCACAGAGATACCCTCCCCCTCCCATCCACTTCTCCTAAAACTTCAGGAATTAAGAGAAAGAACCCAAGGCTGTCCTACATCCTTTGTTGTGGTTATTCAGTTGTGACCAAATCTTTATGACTCCAGTTTGGGGTTTTCTTGGCAAAGATATTGGAGGGATTTGCCATTTCCTTCTCCAGCTCATTTTACAGGTGAGGAGACTGAGGCAAACAGGATTAAGTGACTTACCCAGGGTCACACAGCTAGTAAGGGTCTGAGGCCAAATTTGAACTCAGGAAGATGAATCTCTTCCTTATTCCAAGCTCAGTCCTGTACCACCTACCCTATGTTCTTTTTAAGATCAATCCTATTTAAGATTGCCATCCTGAATCACACTAAGTACTCACACTTGAACTGGTCTGATATGCTAAACCA
Source organism: Gymnobelideus leadbeateri (assembly GCA_011680675.1). Taxonomy (NCBI): domain Eukaryota; kingdom Metazoa; phylum Chordata; class Mammalia; order Diprotodontia; family Petauridae; genus Gymnobelideus; species Gymnobelideus leadbeateri. The sequence continues at coordinate 242,234 of WOXC01010878.1, read as the reverse complement.
TAACTATCCCCTTACCTGATATTCCCCACTTGTAGTAGCTGAAATAGATAATAGCTGTATATGTAATTGACTGTGTGTGCTCGATTCCTGAGTTGGGAGAGGCCCTTCTATATCTATTCTATATCTATTTCTATAGTTGAGGCTTAGCATTTTAGGGAGGAGAGAGTCCCCCAGTGGATTGAGTTAATGACAACACAATGGAGGACCCAAGAATTCCAAGATGGATTTGCACTCCCAAATTGATTTGGTTAGCTGTCTAATCAATCCCAGTTTTGTCACAGTCTCTTGTCACTCTGTTTCTGTGTTTGTCCATATTGAGGTGAACATGAGTTCCCTATTTGTGTGTCTTTGTTTTTCTCTGTTTGTTCTTTGTATAAATAATTGTCTATTTAAGGTTTTATGTCTTTCCCTCTATTAATATCTGGACTTTTAAAAAATATTTTATTTTTTCAATTAACAAACATTTATTTTCTCTCCCTCCCACCAACCCTTTCCCAAAGGAAAGGAAAACCCTTGTAGCAAATATACATAGACAAGCAAAACAAGTTATCATATTAACCACATCCAGAAATGTATGCCTCATTCTGTCTTGAATCTATCACTTGTCTGATAGGAAGTGTCTAATACAGATGCATATCAGTCCTTTGTGATCAGGGCTAGTCATTATGTTGATCAGAGATCTTATGTCTTTTGAATGTCTGTGTCTTTGTGTGTGCATGTATCTCTGTATGTGTCCCTGAGGACTTGTTTGTGTATTTTTCCTAATCCTTGTAATGAGTCTAGGGAGAGGATTGATAAATTGAATTTAGACTGGTGCAGCTGAGATTAAGAGAGAACAGTGACCCCTTTTCTGTGAAACCAGAAAAGAAAGCCAAGAGTGGACAGAGAGAAGGAAGAGAAGCATCTAAAAAAGATTAACATGATCCACCTCAAGAGAAAGAACTGATATGGTCTGAATGCAAATTGAAACATACTATTTTTCACTTTATTCTTTTAGTGGGTTTTTCCCCCCTTTTGGTCTTTGTCTTCTTTCACAATAGGACTAATTTTACATTATTGAACACCCATAACTTATATCAAATTGCTTACTGTCTTAAGGAGAAGGGAGGGAAGGAAAGGTGGAAGAAAATTTGGAACTTAAATATTTTTAAGTGAATATTAAGAAGGGCAACTAGGTAGTGCAGTGATAGAGCACTTGTCCTGGAGTCAGGAGTACCTCAGTTCAAATCTAGCCTCCAATACTTATTAGCTGTGTGACCCTGGACAAATCATGTAACTAAAAAAAAAAAAAGTTAAACTTGTTTTTATTGGGAAAATTGGGGAAAAAAAGATTTTATTTATTTTAATAAGATATTATTTATTAATAAATTAATATTTATTAATGTATTATCCATTATTTAAATTATATTATTTTAGTATCATATTTTATATTATTAATAAAGTCACTTGACCCTGTTTGTCTCAATTTCCTCATCAGTAAAATAATTTGGAGAAGGAAATAGCAAACCACTCCAGTATCTTTGCCAAGAAAACCCCCAAATGGGGTCATAAATTAATTCTATGTAAATATTAATAAATATATAAATATGTTTATTAATTAAAATATTATTAATATAATATTTTTTAAAAGTGGACAAGAATAGGAGAGGTGACCAGTGGGGCAAGGAGAGGGGAAGATATTGGGTAAATGAGGAAAATGGGAACAGAGAGCAGGAGAATGAGTTTAGAGATGGGAGGAATCTTAGACAGTACCGAGTTGGATCTCATTTTGAAGATGAGAAAACTAAGGGCCAAAAGAGTTGGTGATTTGCCAAAGGTTATGCATCTAGTTTAGTTGCAGAGCCAGGACTGGTATTTAGTTCTCCTGATGTCCAGTTCAATTACACTTTCCAAGAGAAGGGAACAATGTTTCAGTGGAAAGAATGTCAGATTTGGAATCAAAGAGCTCTGCCCCTTACCAGCTGTATGAGTCACTTGGACGAGTCACTTAACTTCTCTGGGCCTCAGTTTCCCTTTTTTGTATAATAAGGGAGTTGTACTGTACTCAGTGACCTCTAAGGTCCCTTCTGGTGCTGTCTATGATTCCATGACAGGAGATATCATATACATCTATTTATCTCCATGTGCTCAGCATTAGAAAAACAAAATAGAAAAAAACAAAAAATTGTCCTTGGGGCAGCTAGGTGGTGCAGTGAATAGAGTACTGGCCCTGGAGTCAGGAGGACCTGAGTTCAAATCTGACCTTAGACACTTAACACAAAAACTAGCCGTGTGACATTGGGCAAGTCACTTAGCCCCAACTGCCCTCCAAAAAAAAGAAATTGTCCCTGCCCCTAAGGAACATTTAGTTAGATATACAAGGAAATTTGAGGAGGAGGAAAGAGTAGGTAGGGAGATTAGCTGGGGAGATCAGTAAAGGCTGACAGTAAGGAGCCTAAAACATGGAGCTCAATAGGGAATGTGCACCAGCTATAGGAGACAGCTTGTACAAAGACATAGAGGAGGGAAATGGAATAATGAGTTTGAAGAACAACTAGTTGTACAGTTTGGTTGGAGAGTAGAATTTGTGAAGGGGAGTAGTATGGAATGAGGCTGAGAAGGTAAGAAGGAGCTAGATGTAAAGGACATTAAACGATAGGCATTTTAATTTTATCTCATAGGCAGTAGGAAGCCCCTGAAGGTATTGGAGTGAGTAGTCAGACACTTGAAGACATGGTCAGCCTTGTGCCTTAAGGAGAGAATTTTGACAACGACATAGAAGTTAGACTGGACAGGGAAGTGCCTGGAATCACAGAATATCATTAAGGAGATTGTTACAATCATCCAGGTGAGGCGTGATAAGAACCTGGGAAAGATCTGGCAACTGATTGACTAAAAGTACATTTCGGTGGTGGTGTCTTCATATTCAACTCTTTGTGAACACATTTGGGGTTTTCTTGGCAAAGATACAGGGGTGGCTTGCCATTTTCCTTCTCCAGCTCATTTTATGAATGAGGAAACTGAGGCAAACAGGATTAAGTGACTTGCCTAGGGTCACACAGCTAGTAAGTGTCTGAGGCCATATTTGGACTCAGAAGATGAGCCTTCCTGTCTCCAGGCCTGTACTCTATCCAGTTCCCCATTAGCTGCCCAACTTCACTATTTAGTTGCCCAAAAGTAGAAGGTACCCATATTCCAATTAAGAGTTGCCCGTATTTCAACCTAAATGTTACTCATGGTAGAAGACACTATATTGCAAAATTAAAACAATGCCTATAAGATATGAGACTATTAAAGTCAGAAAGACTATTAAATAGTCAGAAAGGAGACTGATTAATAAAGTTTCAAATTCATTTGCACCTAGGAAATTATAAGCTCTAGGCCAGGGGTGAGGAACCTGTGGCCTTGAGGTCACATGTGACCCTCTAGGTCCTCAAGTGTGGCCCTTTGATTGAATCCAAACCTCATAGAACAAATCCCCTTAATAAAAGGATTTGTTTTGAGAAAAACTTGGACTCAGTCAGAAGGCCTCACCCAAGGACCTAAAATGCCATATGTGGCCCCTTAGGGTCATAGCTTCCCCACCTGTGGTTTAGGAAAAGATAAAAAGGGTAATTCTCTTATACAAATTAGGTATGAGAGGAAGAATTGACACAGAGGAATTATATGGGGGAGGAGGGCTGGTAGATCTGGAACCCTGCTCTCATTGGGAATCGTTAGAGAGGAAACAATACATATAAATCTAGAAGTCCATAAAAGCCTTCTAAATTCAAAAAGAAATAAAAGGCTAAGTGGATAGGGAGGGGGGATAGTATAAGGGAGAGATCTTTGGAGAACTAGGTTGAGTAATAGGAGGGCAAGGTAGCCTTGAGGCCACAGATTCCGCACCCTTCCTAGGCTGTTAATTACAATTCCATTGATTCCTGGGAGATGTAGAGCTAGCCATCTCTGGGACAACTGTGGAAGAGGACAAAGGTAAGATTTTGGGGAAAACAAAACAAAAAACTAAGAATGGAAGAGGAAGGCCAGTTACCATTGTTTTGTGGCCGGGCAGAAGGAAAATAGAATCCTCTGCACCCAACACCAGGTGATAAGATATTTGAGAAATATGGACTTTATCAGGATGATCAGATAAAGGGTCCCTGACATATTAGTGATGTAGAATGGAGCCTTATCTGTGATCTCAACAGCCTAGGGAGACTTAGGACATAGCAGATAAGTCCTGGAGTTACTACACAGAGAGGTTAGGGACTTTGGCTAGAGACACAAAACCAGTAAGAGGGACCTGGCTGGTGAGGTGGGAGAGAGCACTGGAGCTGGAGTCAAGAAGACTTGAGTTTCAGTCCTGCCCCCAGACACTTAATAGTTGTGTGACCCCAATCACTTAGCATCTCTCAAGCTCAGTTTCCTGCCCCATAGGGTTGTTGTGAAGATCAAATGAGATAACTTTTATTTTTTTTATTTTTTTTAAAGCAATTGGGGTTAAGTAACTTGCTCAAGGTTACACGGCTAGTCATGATTTATGTGTGGGTGCTCATTTTCTGAGGCCGGATTCGATCTCGGGTCATCCCAGCTCCAAGGCCAGTGCTCTTACTCACTGCAACACCTAGCCGCCCTGAGATAACTTTTATAAAATGCCTCGCAAACCTTAAAGTGCTAGAGTGTTAGGTATTGTTATAGCTATTATTAAAGACATGGGGTTCACATCTTAGCAGCAAGCACCCTAGCATACCCAGGAGGGCTGCTAGCATAGGTTCTTTGACCTGCTTTTCTAAAGGAAAGCAACTCAAAAGGGGTTAACAATCTTACTTTGATCAAACATGTATCATTTACTTAGTTCAGGGGGGAAGAGGCAGTACCCTGAACTTCAGAGAAAATACAAAGAGAAGTTACAAAAAGTACAGACAGAGAAAATAACACAATGCAGCAGACCAACAGAGAGGGCTTTTAACTGCCTGACCATTACATCCATACCTAGTTAGTTACCAGAGAGAGAAGCACCAACATCTGGGTTTTCAAAGCAAGGAGGTTCAATGGCTGCCCAGAGTCTCATCTGACCAAATCACACAACTCTTCCCATAAGTGTGCCCCAAAGCAAAACCTCACCTCAGAGTGTATATATAGCCTTTGCCAGGGTCAGAGGACATCACAACCTTTGTGACCCACTGCCTAATTACAAAGTAACAAGGTGTGGGTCTTCCTGAAAAACAAGCCTCCTCTAACCAAGCTTCTTTTGTTGGGCTCCAAGTGAGGCCCATTAAGGGATAGGGAAGATCTTCAAATCTTCACCATTACAACATCCCACCTTGGTTAATCATGAGCTATGTGATCCCTGGAAAGAAATTTTACCTCTCTGAGCCTCAGTGTCTTTTTTTTTAATAATGAGGTTCTTTTTTTTTACTTTTTTTTTTTTTACATCTTGGTTGCGATCTTTATTTATTTATTTATTTTGGTTGTGTGTGTGGGTTTTTTTTTTTTTGAGGGCAATTGGGGTAAAGTGACTTGCCCAAGGTCACATGGCTAGTTTTTGTGTTAAGTGTCTGAGGCCGGATTTGAACTCAGGTCCTCCTGACTCCAGGGCCAGTACTCTATTCACTGTGCCACCTAGCTGCCCCAAGCCTCAGTGTCTTGCAAAATGGTAATATTAATGTGACCTACCTCTTTGAATTTTGTGTGAATCAATTTAGGTGATGTATATAAAGCACTTTGAAATTCTTAAAATGCAATACAAATATCCTCTAGTAGTAGTAGTAGTAATTGTTGGAGTAGTGGTAGTGAGAGTGGTGGCAGCAGCAGTAGTGGTAGTAGGAGGAGGAGGAGTAAGGGCAGGATATAAATCCTAGCCTTCTCTAAGCCCAGCACCCTCTCTAATATACTGTGTTGCCTCTGAAGAATGTTTTTTTTTTCCTTTTCTGTGCTTTTTTTTCACTTTCATAAGCATTGTTCTTTCCATCAACTTATTGTCTGTGTAGTAGGACAGGAAGAACATAAAAGAGGGTTGGGAGTATGTCCTGAGACCACATCCTAAAATCCATAGATGGTAACAAGGTCTCTGGTGGTAATTGCACTGATTTGGGGAACCTGAGGGTTATCCTATAGACAATAGGGAGCCACTGAAAGTTTCATAACCCACTTCTTCATAATCCATGAGGGTTATGAAGAAATACACTGGAAGATGCTGAAGGGAACAATGAGCCCTTAGATGCCGATTCCATCACCAGTGGGGAGGAGGAGCACCTAATGCTAGTGGGATGGGATTGAGGAATGCTATGGCAGGCGCACTAATCCATGACCTTGTACTATTATAGCAGCCTGTCTCCTGACCCGGCATCAAAATGTCTGCCTTTGGACACACATTCCCCTTCTATGTTGGCCCCAAGCCCACCTTCCCCATGGATACCACCTCAGCAGTCATTATCACAGTCTTCTTAACTGCATTGGTCACTTTCATCGGAATTCTGCCTGGTATCCGAGGCAAGATGGTAAGAGAGGTGCTCCAGCTCTGGCATAACTCAGCCTGAAGAAACCCCAGCCCCAAGAAAACTCCAGTCTCCAGTCCCAGATCTAAGCCCCACCTTAGCAGAATCCCAGCCTAACTAAGATAGCCCTAGGAAACCCCAGCCCTAAATAACCACAATTCTAGAGATATCCAATCTGGGGGGAGATCTTGATTATTGTTTAGGGTGGGATGGAGAGGGAGGAAGGGTTCTGATCACTGAATTCAACTCATGATTCAGAGGCTGTTTTGGCTGCTTCGGGTGGTGACCAGTCTATTCATTGGAGCTGCCACCCTGGGTAAGTATGTACAGAGAAGAATCAAATGACCATTCTTGAAAATGTGACCCTGTGTTGCGGTTTCATGATGTGTTGTGGTGGAACAGTCTCAAAGGATTCAGAGTCAGACTACTTCTAATCCAAGTACAGGCATTTATTGAGATTGATGCCTCTCATAAAGTGGGCTAAGTTCCAAGAGGAACTAGCAACTTCAGAGAGAGATGGATTTTTATAGGGTAAAGATGCAATTACATAACAGAAATTATGAATAATAAAAAGACAGAAGGGGTTTGTTAAGGGATTAGGTAATGGAGGAGGGGTCCCAGCCACAGTGGAATTTTACATGAGATTACTCACAATGCATACAGAAAAACCCATTTGGGGAGTATGTATGTATGATAATGATATTATAATAAGCCTCTCTTCATCATAAGTTCACCTAAAGGACAGCTTTGGCTATTACTGGTGTAGGCACCTACTTAGGGAAAGTCCCTTCTATTATTTTGGGGTCTATATCCTGCTTGGGCATCCTGGTGGTGCTGCTTTCTGATTGGCTGACTATTGTGGTCCTGTCTGAGACTAGATGGATGATTCTGTGGGAAATATGAGGAATGGGTCTGGGGGCAGTGGCTGGCTAGAGGCAGTGGCTGGGCTCCCATCACATGGGCATACCTATTGTTTCTGTGAGAGATATGAGTTCATGGACACCCCTGTTGGTCTAGTGAGTAAGTGAGGCAAATATGAAGAAGTTAGGGTATTGAGTGGGGGTGGTGGGCCTGCTGTTCAGTGGGGCCTATAAGGAAGTTAGAATATTGGACCTGGGGACAGCTTTATTAGAATTCCATTTCCTCTATTTCCCCAGGTTTTCCCTCCCCCCCTCCCCATTGTTCCCTTCACTGAAGGACCAACTCTCACTATGTCGTGAGAAGAATCTAGGGAGACAAGTGTGCTGGAACTCCTTTGCCAAGGAGTCTGAGTCTGGTGAATCATCTGAGCTTGGAAAATTCTAAGCTATAGTGGGTGAAAACTGATCCAGTGTCCCAACTAAGTCTGGCACCATTATGGTGATCTCTGGGGAGCCAGAGGTCACACGGCTACCTTGGGGGAGCAAAGTCATATGGGAAACAGAGCAAGTCAAAGCTCCCTTTCCTAACAATAGATTGCCAAATGACCACTCTGGATGGGATAGGGAGATAGTCTAAAATACACGCCCACGCAGGTGTGTGTGTGTGTGTGTGTGTGTGTGTGTGTGTGTGTGTGTGTGTGTGTGTGTGTGTGTATGTAGAAGGGAAACAAAGTAAAAATTACCCTAAACTGGGAATCCAGAAACTTGGTTTCTAGTTTCTGGTTTCAGGCCTGCCACTAACTAGTGGCATGACCTTGGACAAGTCACTGCTTTCCCTTCTTCTGGGCCTTGGTTTCACAACTACAAAATGAGCAGACTATACTAGATGTTTCTGAGGTCTTTTCTAGAAACAAATCCCATAAGCCTATGAACCTATGACCTTCCCTTCCCTCTACTTTCCTGTGTCAGTTATGGTGCTAAGAACTTAAAAAAAATTTTTAATTAAAAAAAATTATTTTGTCTTTTTGGAGGGGGGCATGCAGGGCAATTGGGGTTAAGTGACTAGCCCAAGGTCACATAGCGAGTATTAGGTGTCTGAGGCCGGATTTGAACTCAGGTCCTCCCAACTCCAGGGCCACATCTCGCTGCCCCAAACTTTTTTTTTTTTTTTTTTGCTTTTTGGAGGGGCAGTTGGGGTTAAATGCCTTGCCCAAAGTCACATGGCTAGTTTTTTTGTGTGTTAAGTGTCTGAGGCTGGATTTGAACTCAGATCCTCCTGACTCCAGGGCTGGTGCTTTATTCATTGCACCACCTAGCCACCCAAAACTTTCTTTTAAATAAATATTATTTCATTTGATGCTCACAACAACTGTGGGAGGTTATTAACCCCATTTTACAGTTGAAGAAATTGAGTCAAATGTCGGTTAAGTGATTTGCTGAGGGTCACACAGCCAGTAAGTGTCTAGGGCTGGATCTGAATTGAGTGTGCCTGACTCTAGGCCCAAAGCTTGATCCATTGCACCATCAGCTGCCTCTCCTTTCCATGAGTAAGATGCTAAGCACAGGGGTTTTGTGGTAGTTATTCAGTTTCCAACTCTGTGTCCCCATTTGGGGTTTTCTTGGTAAAGATACTGGTTTGCTATTTCCTTCTTCTGCTCATTTTTTACTGATAAGGAACTAAAGCAAACAGGATTAAGTGACGTGTCCAAGGTCACACAGCTAGTAAGTGTCTGAGGCCAAATTTGAGCTTCAGAAGATGGGTTTTCCTGATTCCAAGCCCAGTGCTCTACCCACTGTGCCACCTAGCTGCTCAGCCTGGAATTACAAAGGGGCAAATTGTACTGAGTGTTCACTCAACATTTTTATGTAGCTGAAATCAAGTTAAAGTGAACAACTGAACCTAGAAGTCCCTGGAAGACAATGGCAAGAAAAGTGGGGAAATGGTTGATTGTACTGTCTTGGTGATGGTGGGAGGAAGAGGAGTCTCCATGCTGAGGCTGTTTATTAATTGTGGTAGCTGGGTGTCCAAGTAGTAGAGTTTTGGACCTGGAGTCTGGACGCCCTGAGTTCAAATCCAACCTCAGACACTATCTGTGGGACCCTGGGCAAGTCTCAGTTTCCTTATTTATAAAATGAGGATGATAACCTGCCTCCCAGAGATGTTGTGAGGTTCAAATGAGGAAATGTGTAAAGTGCTTTCAAATCTTAAAGTGCTTATATAGATGCTAGTTATTATTAGTAATTCATAATGATAATATTCCATTTTCCCCTGCTCCTATGGCTCTGGGCAGTATCTCCCAAGAGAACAGATACAGACCCAGACAAAGGAGAGGCTTTGAACCCAATGATCATATCCACCCTGCCATGTGCCCATGACTCTCTTACCATTCCCCCTTCTTCCTCTACTCCTCTCTCCAGCTGTGAACTTCAGTGGGGAGTGGTCTGTGGGCCAGGTCAACACCAACACTACGTATAAGGCCTTCAGCCCCATGAGGATCAGTGCAGATGTGGGATTGCAAATAGGTCTTCGAGGGATCAATATCACCCTTACAGGTAAAAGGACATGATTGGTCCGTCCTGGTGGGGCTTTGTATCTTTGGAAATCATGTAACTTTGGGTCAGGGAAGCTTAAGGGATTTTGGCCCTAGGTAGAGGAGGTTAGGAACATAGAATGGGAACAGTGGGAGAAACACTCGCTCTGCAGTCAGAGGACATGGGCTGATTTCTGCTTTTGATGATTGGCGTATGACCTTAGGCAGGTCACTTAACCTGCTCTTCTATAAAATGAAGAAGTCAGATTAGAGGGCCCCTGGTATCTGGCCTTTCTTAATGAAGAATTCCGTGATTCCTGAGACATCCTTTTTCTCTCAGCCATGGTTAAGATTTTCCTCCCTAGCTCATTCTCCTACCTCTGTCTTCCCAATGTGCTCTCTTTCCTATTTGAATCTGACCCTACTGAATTGGGATGGGATATTATAAGACACTCTCTGGCTCTCACAGGGGAAACACACAAACACACAGACACACAGAGCCCACTTGGTCCTGGTCCTCCTTGGGCCTTGGACGTTGGCCTTTTTTCCCCTGTTCTTTTCCCTAGGGATACCAATACAGCAGCTGAATGAGACCATAGACTACAATGAGCAGTTCAGATGGCATTTTGGACAGAATTATGCCAAAGAGTATATAGAAGCACTGGAGAAGGGGGTACCTGACCCAGTGCTCTACTTGGCGGAGAAATTTACTCCCAACAGTCCCTGTGGCCTGTACCGCCAATACCGCCTGGCTGGACACTATGCTTCTGCCACGCTTTGGTGAGGATAGAGGGCTGGGCAGGGCGGCAAGATGACCTGTGCATTAGACAATTATCTTTTACTATCCTGGAAATCTTGGGGGAGGGGGCTGGCATCCTGGGCACAGATTCCAAGTGATAGTTAGCTAAATGTGTCCCCCCCGCCCCAGAATCTTGTGGGTAACGTGGGTCCCTTTCTCCTCACTTGAACAATGCCTTAACAGGGTCGCATTCCTTTGCTGGCTTTTATCAAATGTGCTGTTCTCCATGCCTGCATTAATTTATGGTGGACACATGCTCCTGGCCACAGGGGTCTTCCTCATCCTTTCATTAATCTTCTTCTCCACGGCCACCACGCTGACCCCAGTGTGCCCACTCCGACTGGGCTCTGCCTTCCTGCACACTCAACATGGACCTGCCTTCTGGATCACACTGGCTACTGGTGAGGACTCCCCAGAGGGATTTCAGGAAGAGGGCCCAGGAAGTGAAAGGGAGGAATGGGGTGGCCTTTCCCTATGAGAAGGGGATTCCTTTTTATGAGATTTCCCTTCTTCAGCACATGAGAGGACTAGACCCTCAGAGTAACTACTATGGGTTTTCTTCTCTGTGGTGTATTTACCCATTCTTAGGATGACTTCTTGGAAAGGGTCAACAGATTAAGGCCATTTCATGTGATAATGGATGTATTGTGATAATGCCTTTCATCCTAGGCACAACTAGGTGACACATTAAATAAAGTTCTGGATTTGGGGTCCATAAGACCTGAGTTCAGATCCTGCCTCAGACAGTAACTAACTATGGCGTCAGACACAACTGAATGCAACAAAAAACCTTGGGCAAGTCCTTTAACCTCCCTCTTTCCTCTTCTGTAAAATGGGGATAATATTGTAATTTATATGATATGATATATGATATTGTACTATATCATATCGTAATTTCCCCTATTTCACTGTGAGAACCGAATGGTGTATATAAAGTGCAATGTAAATGCTAACTATAAATTAACATGCAATATAAATGGCAGCTAACCTATAGAAAGTATCATCTATAAAGCTCATCTTAATGTGCAATATAAATGTTAGCTGTTATTCTTATTATCCCTTTATACACTCTTTGTCCCCCACCTCTCTTTAAGCACCTCTGCTTACACTTCTTCCCTCATCTCTTAACAATTCATTAAACACTTATTTATCATTTACTATGCACAATGCTAAATGCTAAAGATGTAAAGACAATGGGATGAAACATCTACACATGGGATAAGTGGAAATATGTCCTGAGTAGATACAACGTAACTTAGGAAGGCATTAACAGCTCTTTCTCTAGAGGGCAGCACAAGAACTACACTTTGAAGCTGTTCTTTGAGGCAGGAGAGAGATCATTCCAAGCACAGTATCTTAGCTATAGAACTGGAAGGGACTTCTGAGACCATCTAGCTCAAGCCTCTCATATGACAGATGACCGAATTGAGATCAGGGAGGTAGTAAGCATCAGAGGCAGGATTTGAATCTAGCTACAGAACCCATCTTTCCAGACCAGTACAGATTACTCTCCCCTATTCACTCAAAGGAACCAATATCTGTAATGGGTCTGGAAAGACAGACAAGAATCAAAGTGTAAAGGGCTTTGAATGCCAGATAAAAGAATCCGCATTTTTTTTCCTGGAAGGAATAGGGAGCCCCTGAAGTTTCTTGAGTAGAAGAATGACATGTCAAACCCGAAATTTAGAAATGTTAATTTGGTACCTATGTGGAGGATAGATGAGAGAAGAAAAACATTGTAGTCAGGGAGACTATGAGGTGGGGTTTGGAGAGAAAATTAATTGTTTAGGGCCTAGGACCAGGTTGTTTATGGGCCATTCAGGTGGACACATCTAGCAAGTAGTTGGTAATTCAGGACTGGAGCTCAGGATATAGAGTAAGACTGGATAATGGATAAATTGAGGGTCAGTCTGTATACAGGTGATAATTGACCCCATAAGACTTTATAGGATTTTCCAGAGAGTATATCCAGAAAGAGAAAGGAGACCAGGACAGAGCCTTGGGGTACACTTATGAAAAGGATGTGAGATATGAATGATGATCCCAGTGTATACTACCCGTCCCCTTGTTTCTGTCCTGTGTCATTTTCTGTCTCCTTCCTCAGTCTCACCTTACCACATGTTGTTCCTGTTTCCCTCCCTACCCCTTCCTTTCACACTGAGTGCTCTCTGTGGTTCTCTCCCCTCCACACACCCCACCTCCATGTATCTGTCTCAGACTTCTTTGCCAACTCTCCTCTCCTCCTCAGGGTTGCTGTGTATTCTGCTGGGCCTAGCTGTGATGGTAATGCACAGGATACAACCAGACAGGCTGAAGATTTTCTTCAACCAAAGTGAGGTGGAGGAAACAGAAAAGACAGCAGGTCAAGAGGAAGGGGAACTCCTGGGTCCACGATACAAAATTTCGGTAGAGAGCCCTGGGGACCAAGATATAACTTTGTCAGAGGCTCCCAGTGAGGAACCCCTTATGGAAGAGCTCATCAGGACTCCAGAGGAGCCCCAGAGAGAGCCAGAGAGTTCCTTATAATATCCCATCTCTTATACCCCACTGGAATTAGGAGTTTAAGGAAGTTTGGAGATGTCAGTACCCTTCAGCCCCATCTGTCAGGGATTTCCAGTTGGCATGCACTTTTACCTTCCCAAATTGCTGCCATTTGAGACTTCCTTTCAAGTTCCACATCTCATCCAACTCATCAAAACCATAATTACCACCCCCAAGTTTATGGTGGATGTCTTCCCAGAAAGTTAGCATGGTATGCAAGAAAGAACATTGGACATGGAGTCAGAAGACCTGCATTCAAGTCTTAGCTTGAATCTACTACATTAATTCAGTTCAAAACAACAAGCATTTATTATATGCCAAGCACAGTGAAAGGAACTGGGATACAAATTTCCAGAACAAAAACAAGTCTCTGCCTTAAAGGAGTTTTACATTCTTCTTATTAGCCTGTGACCTTGGGCAAGTCATTTCATCCCTTTGGGACTCAGTTTCTGCATCTTTAAAATGGGGACAGGAAGAGAATGGACTGGATCAGTGATTGCTAGCCTGTGGGGCCTTGAATACATAAGGTTACCAAATAATAACATTTTGATTTTTACCTTTACCCAAATATCAAGGGGGTGGGAGGAGGTGTTTTGGAATTTTTATGTAAAAAAGAAGTCATGTGATCCTCATGCTTTAAAAAATTGGGTCTACATTCTAATGTATGACCCTTGCAGTTGGAGTCTGAGCAATGATTTTGGAAGACAGCAGGTGGGGGTAGAAGCTAAAGGTCTTCTACAGGAACAATCAAGTCACTTTACCCCCTTCTGCCTCAGTTTCTCCCCTTGTAAAATAGGGCAGTTGGGCCTGCCTTTCCAGGCCCCTTTTAACTCCATCCTATGATCCCTCTCACATGATCAAAGATGCAGGCAATTTTAGCATTCATTTCAAACTCATCAGCCCGTTTTGTTTGTTTTGTAATTTCCTTTTCTCTTTGAAGATGCCCAAACTTCATTTTAGTTTGCTTTCATATGGCTCAGTGTGTTGGAGGGAGGTGGTTATACAACCTAATTTATCAGGCTATACTTAATTAAATGAAACATTCCGTTGGGAAAACACTATCATCCCCTTCACCTCCAGTTTCCCCATTTATACCATCTTTCTTTTTATTACCCCCTTCTTCCACCACCACATATACTTGAGAACCAGCAAGACTTTCAGGCAAAGAACACTGAGCTAAGAGACAGGAGACCAGTGGTCAGAGGGTTAGCTCCAAAACTCAATGACTTTTGTCAATTGACCTAATCCCACAGACCTAGTTAGAAAGAAATTGATTGAGGAATGACTGCCAATAAATGTGGAAACTTCTGCTCTCCACCGATCCAGTTCAGGAACTAAGTCAATATAGAGTGGAGGGGACTCCCAGCGGAAGCTAGAGGACCCAACCCGTGCTGTTTCACTGGTGGTCCATAGAGTTGCATTTGTTGGGGAATGAGAAGTGGACTTTCTGGGATAGAATAAGTCGTGATTTTCCTGAAAACCCCCTTTCCGGGCTATTTTGGGGTTCCTCTCTGGTTTCACCTCTATTGCAATGGAGAAGACAGCTGCATGGGGTGCAGAAGAACCCCAGAATGAGAAGAAAAGGTCACTGAGGACTAATCCATAAGGCACGAGGTGTCGAGGGACTCTTAAGACGGCATCTTTTACACGTGGGGTAGTAGAATAGCACGCAGTCCTAGCCAGTTCCTGGCTCCTCCTTTCCGTACCCCCACTAGGGGGCAGCACGAGCATCGCAGAGTCCCTCCCGGGGCAGGTCATTGAACCAGCCGAAGGAGTCTGGAGTCAGGGATCGCAGGGTGGGGTGGTTCAAAAGGAGGTTGCGTACTGGGGCCCCTTCGTGAGCTCAGGGAACACGGCCGAACTATCTCCAGCATAAGGAGCAACACTCAAAGAGACGGAGGATTCTAGACAGCGAAGGCACTCTGCATTCCCAGAACACACCCAGGCTGCGGAAATCAATAGATTCTTTTTTTTCCAATAAAAAAATAGAGTCTTTATTTATAATCGCCGCCTAACAGCCCGGGCTCATAGAGGGGTCAGCTGCGATTCACCGCTCACTCTCTCCGGCCAGCGGAGAACGAAGGTGTGAGGTCCGTGGTGCCGCTTCTATCCTAAACGGCTCCCACGCACCCTCCAGATTTGGCAACGAAAGTCTCGGGTGTGAAGGCTTCCTACAAGCGAACAGCAAGTTGTATGTCTGGGGTCGCAGGTTTGCATTTTTGGGGCAGGTGAAGCGGATTGCTATAGAACTGGGGCGTCACGCTCTTCGTTTGGGCTACCTGGTCATCACTCAGGTCCAGGAAAGTGCGAAGGGCTCTGGGATGTGCGTAGTGTAGACACACAACCATCCCTCCTAGGAGCAGGCATAAAAATCCTGCAACAGGTTGATGAAGGAAGGGAAGAGGGTGTTAGCGGCCCACGTCTAGAGCCTGGCTTAACCCCAGGACCTCAGACTGCACTTGGCCTGACCCTCACCCTTATTCCTTTTTTGTTTTAAACTTTTAAGAAAACTTTGTTTTAAACTTATTTTCAATTAAGAAGTACCTATTTTATATCTCCTTACCTCCTACTTCCCCATTAAAAAATAAAACCAAACCTTTGTAACAAATAAGAACAGTCAAGCAAAGCAAATTCCCCGCACTGGCCACATTCAGTCCTATTCCTGAGCCCCCACCCCTGTGTTCCTTTTCCCTTCACCACTGCCACCTATCCCTCCAAACTCTCAATCTCCGTATTATTCTCAGAAGTCCATTTTTCTGTCCCAGATGCTACTGGCTTCCCCAGGCTCACACCTTTTTCTCACCTGTGGCCACCGTGGTCCAGAAGGCAGCCCCATAGTGGGGCCTGAGGAGCTCCGAGCCTAAGCGGATCGGGCATAGGGGCACAGTGGAGATGGTAACGAAGGAGAAGATGCAGAAGAATACAAAGGCTCCCGCGATCAGCAGCGAGAACCCTCCGTAAAGTGGGGCGGGCATGGAAAGCAACACGTTGGAAAGCAGCCAGAAACAAAATGCCACCCTGCAGAAGAATGGGGGAGAAAAGTGAGAACAGCCCGGAAATGGAGAGCAGTCCGTTGGGAGTATGGGGGGGAAGGGGTCGGGGAAATCCCGGGGGCCTAAAGAAATGGACTTCCCAGCGTGACCTCGTGGATTGACTGCGGGCCTTGGAGTCAGGAAAATCTGCGTTCAAATCCTGCCTCTGACAGTTACTAGCTACCACTTTCCTTTCAAGTTTCTTTATCTGTAAAATGAAGTGAGGGGATCGGTTTTGATTACTTTTTAAGGCCCTTCGAGCTCTAAACCTATCTCCTTCATACTGGATACTGATACCTGGGTGGGGGTTGGGAGGGTGGAGTTATCCCGTCAGGAGCCCCTGGATCCTCGCCCCCTCCCCAACAACTTCTCATTCGCCCCGCCACACACTCTCCCCTAGCATCGCCTCCTTTCGAGATAAAAAGGGAGGAGGAGGGAGATCCTCAAAGAAGCTTCCTACACCGACCCCTCCCCATTGCGTCCTAGCCTCGGGCGGGCAATTACAAGCTAGACTTAGACCCGCTCGAGTAATCCTTTTGCTAGAACCCCAGGCGTAGCTGCAGCAGGTGCTAGGACTGAGAGCGGGAGGTGGGAGGCCCCCAGGATATGGATAGATGGAATGAGGCTGCCGGTTTAGGTAAGAACTACAGCCCTGCGGTGGTTGATATCAGCCACCGCAAAAAGTAGGCGCAATCAGTTAGGACCTGCTGACCCTGGGGTGACGGGAGTTCCCAGCTTTCGTTATTGGGTTCCCTGTGCTGCGGAGCTGGTCGAGCCGGTTGAGCCTGGTGTGAGACCCCACCTCCTCGCAGTGGACTCCCCCAAGTACACTCGTGCACTCACCAGAGTGTAGCGGAAGCATAGTGTCCAGCCAGCCGGTACTGGTGATACAGGCCACAGGGACTGGTCGGGGTGAATTTCTCCGCTAGGTAGAGCACAGGGTTAGGCAGCCCCTTTTGAAGCGCCTCTTCGTACTCCTCGGCATAGTTATCTCCAAATCTCCAGCTGAATTTCTCGTTATAGTCGATAGTCTCGTTCAGCTGGTGCACTGGGGTCCCTGGAGGAGGGGCATAGGTGGGATCAGCAAGAGTTGGCTAAGTCTGTCTCTGAGTGGTCGTGGGTCTGCTCTATGTGCAATGGGAGCAGCTTCAGAGTACATTGAAATGGGAAGGGGGTCACAGTCGCAGAAGGGGACAGATGAGAGGCTTCTCCAGCTCAGGGAAGAGGGAAGCTTCTTCGGAACCTTAAATTCCAGCTCTGCAGCCCTAGTTTGCCAAAATGTCCCAGACATAGATACAAACATATCCTCCCACTGCCCCCAACCCTCCATCTCAGGATAGGCTCTAGAATAAGACATCAGTCACCTCTAGAATTAGGACAGGGGCCGGGTAGACCCCTCTCCTTTAGTCTTTCTCACCTGTGAGCGTGATGTTGACTCCTGCCAGTCCAACCTGCAGCCCTATATCTGCACTGACTTGAGCAGAAGTGAAAGCCTTGTAGGAGGTGTTGGTTTTGACTTGGCCTACGAACCAGTCCCCGCTGAAGTGCACGGCTGAGAGGAAACAACTTGGTTTGGGGATTTTTGCTTGTTTGTTTTTGCCATAAGGAAGATGTGGTGGTTTGAGGGATGAGAAGTACCATGGGGGAACATGGGGAACATGATGGTGAAATGCAGCACAGTGGGGTCATGAGGCATAGACATAGGGATATGATAAAGGGGGCATGATGGGAAAGAAAAGGGGGACTCACCCACTAATCTGGGAGAAACTAGGAATGAGCAAAAGGCACTCAGAGAGAGAGGTACAGTTCGTAGTGCCTGCCAAGAGCCACTTCTCCAGCTCTCCGAGTCTCTCTGCTTTTCTAAGCTGCCCTCTCCCTTCCCCCCCCGCCCAGAGGCAAACACTCACCTACAATCTCTGTTCCAATGAACAGGCTAAGGAGGATTCTAATGCACCAGAACCAGCGCTACAAGGACAGAAAGGATCAACAAAGATGAGAATATGATTTTCATCTCCCAACTCCTAAAAGCCTTCCTATCCCCATTATTTGCTCTGATTCATAGCCAAGAGGACATAACCAGTTCCTTAATAAACCTCTCCTGCTTACCCACACTGTTTGGAACCAAACTCCAAACTATTGGAGATTGACTTCAGAGAAAATCTTGCCTTTGCCTTACTTTCCTTTGGTGCCCCTGTCAGAGGCAGAATACTAAGCTGTACCTGCTAGGGGCCTGACCCAATAAGGAATTTTTCAGTTTCTGAAGTCACACTCTTCAGGCACTCCTCACACCCCACCCCTCAGGAGTCACAGCTGAATGAACTTTTCTCCTTCACTCTCCTTCTCTTTGCATTCCCCATCCCAACCCACAGTTTGACACTCCCGGATCTGCCCTTTACTCTTCTGGTCACCGGTCTGTGGGACTCTGATTCCTGGAGCAATATTAGAGAAGGGTGGAACCTCCCAGGAAGAGGAAAACTCAAAGACTCAGTTGCCTAAAAGAGTGAATAGTATGCCCACAGAGACTGATCCAATAACATTGACTTCCTTGCTGCTCTTCACAGGTATCATTCCAGCTCTAACATTTTCACCAGCTTCTCCCCCGAGACTAGAATACTTTCCCTTCTCACCTCCACCTCCTGCCTTCCCTGGCTTTTTGCAAGTCTTAGTTACAGTCCAACCTTCTACATGGAGCCTTTCCCAGTTCTTCTTCTTCCCCCCCCCCCCCAGTTCTTCTTAATCTTAGTGACTTCTGACTGTATCTTCATTTTCTCCTAAATATAGCTTGTTTGTACATAGTTGTTTGTATATTGTTTATCTCATGAGACTTCGAACTACTTGAGAGCAGGGACTGCTTTTTGCCTTTCTTTGTATCCCCAGCATTTAGCACAGCTCCTGACACATAGTAGGTGCTTAACAAATGCTTTTTGACTGAATTCTCACAGGAATCTACACAGAATAACTGTCAAAATGAACTTGCGTCAACATGTTTTATGAAAAGCAAATGCACAATTTAAGTTCTGTGAGATTGTAGGAAGATAAGGACTCGTATCGCCACAATTCCAAGGCTGGTAGTTGAATTTATGAGCCTTTAGAATGCAGGACTCATCCACACATCACAAGAGCAAATCAAGCTAGATGGACATAGCACCTACATGAGCACCCAGAAATACTAATAAGAGAAACTGTCCACTACACACACAGCCATGTGTACAAACTCTGAAGTACTTCAGCTCTCTTGAATTTGGTGCCCCACAAACTCATCATCCAGAGAAGGGTAGATTATGGATGGTGAACCAGAGAGCAAAAGGATTTAAGCATTTGAATGAGGAAGGGAGAGAGAAATGGGTCCTGAATAATCCCTAGGTTGACGGGGTGAGAGTCCCAGTTTCTAATAATCTCAATGAGCTAAGGAGCATCCTGATTCTGGAATCGCTAAACTATGAGTGACTCCCAGCTAAAAGTGTGGGAAGCTTTCCCAATGAGCTTTAGAGTTCAGTACTTGGAGAAGTGATGCCCCTTGATTCAGACCCAAATACTATCTCAGCCATTCTGGTCTGCTCTGTGTTTCTGTTTCCCCCTGGGTGACATTCACTATTCTCCCCTCTCCCCCAACCCATACCAGAAGTCAACAAGGTTCATCAATCCCCACTGTTACTGGAGACTCCAAAGTCATTTAAGAGCTGAATGGAGAGGAGCTGGTGATGGGTCAGCACTCTCTGGGAGCTCTCACAGAAATTCCTCCCCTTCCCTTATTACATTGACCCTAATTTGGTGCCGGACTCCAGCCTCACCGAGTGACCGCGGATTCCAGGAAGAATGAGTAGGAAACTGGCTGCCAAAGCCAGGAATACTATGATGACCACTAACAGGGGGACGTTGAAGCCGGCGGCATGACGGGGTTGGGGGTAGAAAGGCAATTCACCATTGAACAATGTCATGTTGACTGTCACTGGAGAAGAGAAAGATCAAGGGTTCCGAGCAGCAGAAATCCACCTGTTCTGCAGCCAGCAACCTGAGAAGAGGAGAGAAGATTTTAATGTCTGCATCCCACTCCACCTCCTTTCCTATATCTTTCCCCAGCATATTCCCACCACGCCACACCCTCTGACTATACACAAGGGAGCAGAGTCGGGTGAGAGATAACCCCGAACACAACAAGCTTGTCAATCAGACACGGGACAGAGCCTCAGGGGTCCAGTTATCTCAGAGAGAGAAGGTGAGAAGCCCCCACCGACAGTGAGCCCCATGCCCTCCACTTCCCTGCCCCGTGCCGAGCTCCCTCAAAGTGCTTTCTATGCTGGGGTATCTGAGATCAGAGAGTCTGGGTCTCTTTCTCACCAGTGCTGTCAAGCTGTCTACTCTCTATCTTGATCTTGTTCGCTCCGTCTAGCTTTTTATAGCTCCGTTTCGGGCAACAGACCCTTTTATAGCAGGGAGGATCAAGTGTGTCCCGATTTTTTCCTCCTGGGGTCCATGACGGGAGGTGGGGAAAGGGGGTTATGCAAATAAAGGGCGGGGTGGTAGGTCAACTGGTCAAACCTCCCGGAGTGACTTTATGCAAATCAGAGGAAAGCGCTCGGCGGGGTGGACCCGGAGCAGTAGCCAAGCCTACAGCCCAGTAGCTCCCATTCAAGGCCAGACTCCGGTCTGAGCGGACACTTGACCACAGACGCTGGACCTGCATGAAAACGTGGAGGGAGGGAGGTAAGTACGCAAACCTCTCTGGAGACCTGGGGGAGGAGGGGTAATCACGGGAGGGAAAATAAAGACAGATACACGGAAAGAAAGACGAAATCTGCCGCTCAGAGCAGAAGAGAATTCGCCTTGAACAGCTCTGTCATTTTACAAATGAGAAACTAAAGCCCAGAAAAGTTAAGTAATTTGCCCGGGGTCACACCTCTAGTAAGCCCCGGAGCCCTAATTCAAACGTAAGTCGGGTGGTTCCACCTCACTGCTCCCTTCACCACCAAAGAAAGAAGCATGAATCTGGTTTCATAGATTTAAGGGCTGAAGGAGAAATTCTTTCTTCTCTTCCCAGACCAGGGCTTTCTAAAAAAACAGTATCTGAGGACTTCCCACCTCCCCTCCACCAACCTCCTCCCCGCCGTGTCCCCCAGACACCCCTCTACCCTAATCAGTTTGTATTTTGGAATCCCCCAGCTCCGTCCCTCAATGGATCTAGGACTGGTTGACAAACTGCCCTTCAATATCTTATCCTACGTATTCCTACTCCCCTTTCCACTAATTAATACTGGTCCCCTTTCCCCCCCACCTCCATTTTTCTTCCCATCTTCCTACCCCTGAGTGGTGTTCAGTTGAGAAAGATCAAGGAGGCATTGAGGTGCAGGGAGCAAATAGAATGTGAAATGCCTAAGGTTTTTAATAGGTATGTGTTTGTGTGGAGTGGGGGGGGGGGTGAGGGGAAGTATGAAAAATCATTAGACTTTTTTTAGGACTGAAATATACCAGAGATCTAGTCCAAACTCATTTGTAAAAATGAGGAAACTGATATTCATAGAGGTGCGTGAATGGCAGAACCAAGGTTAGGAAGAATTCAGGTCTCCTAATTTCTAATCCAGTGGTCTTTCTGTTGAACCATACTACCTTAGGTGGGGGGTGAGGGGGGTGGGAGGGAGGAAGGGAGTGAACATTAACCCCTTAAGGAACAGCAGATAAATGTCCCTGATAGAAACTTCTGGCACAGTGCCAGAGGAGATTGGTGTATCTACTTTAGGAAGGTCTATCTACCTTGATTCTATTCCAGCTTCACTTTTTCTAATGGGGACAAACAGGGCTTGACGTCAGGGGTAGTGCTAAGAAGGGGAGAGTTGGAGTCTGTACCTGTGCTGGCTGTAGGAGTATGGGGCTGGCTATCCCAAGCAAGCTTTATCCTCCCATCATCCCTCACCCCCTAGACCCTGGGATCATCATGTTCAGTATATGGCATATACTGAACATACTGGCAATGCGGATGCTTCTGACTGGACCCTGGGATCCAGTGGGTAAGTAATGAAGGGCCTTGGGAGGCAGAAAGTCAATGGTCTGAGGTTCTTTTCCTTAGTTTCTCCTTCTGGACCTGAAGATAGGAAAATCAGGAGCTGGGGTGAGTGGGAAAGGGCCAATACCTTGCCTCTGTGAGGCTGGAGGAGTCTGCCAGATTGGATCAGCTCCCAACTCATTGAACCTTTCCTTCTCTCTGACCAGCCACCACTCAGGTCCAGCTGGTTTGGGCAGATCAGGATGTTCTAAACCTTAGGGGTGACAGCAGTCATTATTCTTGAGGGGGGGGACTACATGTCCTCAGGCAGGCTTTAGGAATGAGGAACAGGAGAGGGCCAGAAGCAGTTACTTGATTCCTGAGGGAAGAGGAGGAGCTCCCTATGGGGATCCAAGGATATCAGAAGAAGTGGTACAGGACAGGAAATTCTCTGCCTCCAGGGGCCCAGGAATCTCTCACCATATCCTGGGAAGTCCAGCGCTATGATGGCTGGTTCAACAATCTGAGACACCATGAGCGAGGCTCAGCAGGTACCTAAAGGGTCTGGGCTAGCTGGTGGTGGGGCTTAGTATGGTAAAGGAAATTCTTGGGACATACAAATCTGCTTTCTGGGATGTTCTGGAGGCTGAAGAGGGAGCCTTGGCCAGTAGGTCAAACCAATTTGCTCTTCCCTCTGGAACTTCTCTTCTGCTGGTGGGGACCAGACCTTGACCTTGAAGCAGGGGTAGAGAGGTCGAGGGAACCTCTTAATAATGAACTAATAAGGGCCTAACTTTGGATGGAGGGGTTGGAGCTTGGCTAGGCCTAGACCAGAGAGTTCCTGGCTAGGAGCATAACATCCATCCCTCCTTCCTGGCCTCAGGCTCCAGACTCCAGCGTTTGGTTCCTGCTACATACTCAGATGGTGTTTACCAGCCCTTGGGGGAGCCACACCTGCCTAACTCCCGGAGTATCAGCAATGCTGCCATGAAGGGTGCCTCTGGGAATGCCTCCTTACAAAACCGAACAGTGCTTGGGGTCTTCTTTGGTGAGAAGAATGTCCCTGATCCAGTGGCACTTCCCTGGATAGAGGAATAGGGAGGATTGTAGGAGCCTTCCTCTCCTCAATACAAGTCCCACTGTCAGGTTTGAGCTTGGTCCCAACCCTGGCCTTGCCCTCTCTTCAAAGAGTCCTAGTGCAGAAAGAACAGGTTTACAGATTCCCAAGACCTTATACCCCATTTTCTTGTTGCCCTCTCTTTTTCTCCCTCTACCCCAAACACAAGCTGTACCTTGACCCTTTAACTCTTGGGTATAGATTCCCCAGTCCCTCCCTCTGAGATTTAGCTTGAAAAAAGAGGGCTTCTCTCTGATATAGGAGAGAAAGATGTTCAGTCTTTTCCTATCTGACTCCTTTCTCTTCCTGCCTTCAGGCTACCATGTCCTCTCTGAAGTGGTGAGTGTGGAACGGCCAGGCTGTCCTGCTGAGTTTATGAACATCCACATCCCCAAAGGAGATAAAGTGTTTGACCCAGATAGCACTGGGAATGTGGTGCTGCCTTTCCAGAGGAGTGAGTGGGACCCACACACAGGGAAGAGCCCTAACAACCCTCGAGATCAGGTGATTCTGGAAGAAAAGTATGAAGCCACAAGAGTCCACAAGTCCATAGGACTCAGTCAGGGTCCCAATTTCTTTTAGGTTCAGTATGGTGATAAAGAGCAAAGAACAGTTGGGCACTGGAGGGTTCTTTTTTTAAAAAAAGAAGGGAGGGGAGGGGAGGGGAGGAGTGAGGGATATTGTCCTTGGTGCTAAGATTCACAAATGGAACTCCAGGGTGACTGTGTGGTCTCCTGGCCTCTCGTCACTACTTCACAGCCCCTCACACCACTTCTGATGTCTGTCTCCAGATCAACCAGGTCACCAGCTGGCTGGATGGCAGTGCCATCTATGGCTCTTCTCATTCCTGGAATGATGCACTGAGGAGCTTCTCTGGTGGGGAGCTGGCATCAGGGCTAGACCCTGCTTTCCCCAGGGATACTCAGGGATCCTACCTCATGTGGACAGCACCAGACCCTTCCACTGGGCAATGGGGCCCCCAAGGGCTATATGGTGAGTTAGGGGAGTTTGGAGAGCTGTGAATCTAGGAATGATATAGATGGGGAGGAAAGAGAAGGTAAGGGGGGAAGGATGCAAGTCAGTTTGGAGTTTGGAATCCACCAAGGCAATAGAGTTCACTTTCTTCTCCTTGTGTTGGTTGTAGTCTTTGGGTCTGAGAGGGGGAACCAGAATCCATTTCTGCAGGCAGTGGGTCTCCTCTGGTTCCGATACCACAACCTGTGGGCAAGGAGGCTGGCCCAGGAGAACCCAACCTGGGGAGATGAGGAGCTGTTCCAGCATGCCCGGAAGAGGGTCATTGCCACCTACCAGGTCAGCCCGGATGCCACCGGCTTCCTGTCTTTCAGCTTCCCAGAAAGAAAAATAATCCTTCTCTCCACCCTCAGGGCTTCATCAGCAGAGAGCTTCATCACAAGTAGAACTCATATTAATACAGTGCCTTAAGTTTCTCTTTTTTTTAGTTCAAAGTAAAAAACATTTGCTCAAACAGGATAATGTATAAAATGACAAGAAAAATGTCTACAATCACCCATGGAGTTCTCCTGTCCATAAGTTACCACCCCACCATGGGGTAGAGCACATATGCAGAGAACGTGTAACAGGGAATGTGCCTGGTTGATGTGATTGTAGGGGCCACACTTAGCTAGATTTGCCTTAAGGTTTTAAGGAAGGTTTCCTCAAAGCACTTTCCTTACCCTGGCCCCGTTAAGTGCTGGAGCAGGACCAAGTTTCTTTTCAGAGTTCAGTTTCCTAAGTCCAGTCTCCTTTCCAATAGAACAAGCTGCTCAATCCCCTATCCTGGGTCAGACCCAAAGCAGTAGAAACATCTTCAGCCTGCAGACAACATCTTTTACTAAGGCATTACTGCCTCAGGATATAAATGGCAGAAGTCTCCCAGAAAAACAGAGTATTATTATATTTATAGGACTGTCTCTTCATCCTAGAGAAGAACATATCTAATCCAAGGGCCGAGGGCATAGATAACCCCCTCTTCCCAGTGACCTTAAAACCCTTGCCTTATAGACCAGGATCTCTAAAGGGTCTCTAAGGAATTTGAAAATCATCTAGTGTAATAGGAAAGACACTGACCTGAGAGTCGTTAAGACTGGAGTTTGAATCTCAGCTCTGTCATTTACTACCTTTGGCACATTGGGCAGCGTCCTCCATCTTTTCATCTGTAAAATGAAGAAGTTGTCTTTCTAGCTCTTAATCTTTGATTATATGATCCTATGAACATCATTTCTGAAATGTCTCTTTCCCTTCTTCCATCTCTTACCTGATTCCTACCTCTCTATTCTTAACCTCCTTCTAGTCCTCCCTTATCATTCCCCTTCACCAGCAATGGCCATCAGCCTCTCATTTCTCTCTCACCTCCTCCTCATACAGAACATCGCCCTGTATGAATGGTTGCCCAGCTTCCTGAAGAAAACCCTCCCAGCATATGAAAGTAAGTGGGGAACAGGGAGAGTATTTCCTGGTGAGGGCTCAGGGCTGAGCATGGGCTTATGGTATAGAGTGGTGGTGTAGGCAAGATCTTGTGGACTGAGGAAGGACTGGGGAGAAATGAAAACTCCTGATCTTACTCTATCTAGGGTACAAATCATTTTTGGATCCCAGCATCTCCCCTGAGTTCCTAGCAGCCTCCAAGCAATTCTTATCCACCATGGTGCCCCCTGGTGTCTACATGAGGTAAGGGAGGGAGTGGGCTTGTGATGGTGAGGGGCAGGGGTGGAATTTCTTCTAAGAGACTTAACTTAACACCCTCTATCCACTCCCCCAATCCCCAAACTCCCATATCCATGGCATGATGACAAGAAACGGAAGATAAGCAAGAGGTTAGGAGACTGGAGTTGGATGTAGGGTTGGG
Source organism: Gymnobelideus leadbeateri (assembly GCA_011680675.1). Taxonomy (NCBI): domain Eukaryota; kingdom Metazoa; phylum Chordata; class Mammalia; order Diprotodontia; family Petauridae; genus Gymnobelideus; species Gymnobelideus leadbeateri. The sequence goes on along the minus strand of WOXC01010878.1, from coordinate 216,053 downwards.
AGAAGGAACATCTGGAAATCACTGCCCCCATTATGGATTTTAGGGAATGAAATTGTGATGCTAGCTTTTACACAAAGCCTTTCTAGATTTCCTGTCACTCCCACCCAGAAGCCAGGGCCCTCTGTCACCTAAATACCTTGTATTTGTTTTGTTTTTATTTGTTTTGTATTTATTTATTTGTGTATGTTTGTATGTATGTATGTATATGTTGTCTGCCCCAATAGAATGCAATCTCTTTGAGGACATTTGTTTTTGTCTTTGTATAGCTAGTGCCTAGCACATAGTAGTCATGTAATTAATGCTAGTTGATTAATTGATTGGTTGTTGGACAACTTTCCTTGCTTGGGTCATAGGATCAACATTTCTTCCTTGGGTTGGATCATAACTGGCATGGCCGTGCCCAGGGTGGGAGCTAAAAGCTTCTATTCCTCTGCCATCCATTCAGATATCCATCAGTCACCTTTCATGTTCAAGGCCCTTCTACAGATTTCCCAGACCCAGCCTCCCCAACAAATGCCCTACTTCAACCTATTTCTACCTCAGACTTCCAATTCCCTCAGACTACTTTGGGTCTTTGCTCCTTCCCCCATGATTTCTTGTCACCATCCCCACTGTTTCTTCTATTTCAGAAATACCAGCTGTCATTTCCAAGAAATCATTAACAAGGGCCAGGACAACTCCTTAGCAATCAGAGTCTGCAACAGTTACTGGAATCGAGAGGTCAGCTGGGGACTTGGGGCAAGGAAAGACAGGGGTCCCAGGAGGTGCGAGCTGGTCAGAGTCTCCTGCCTCTCTTAGCTCCAGCATGAAGTGGCAGCTTCAGTTTTCTGGATTCCTTTATCCCAAGTTGGTTGTAGGGATGACAAGAGTGAGGAAGAGAAGATGTTGGGGACAGCTTTTTCAGAGGGCAAGGACCAGGAAAGGAATGGAGAGTGGGAGGATCTGTTATCCAGTTCAACCTAGACTCCCCTATTGGGAGTCCCCAATAAGCATTCCCAATAAGTGGTCACCCAGCTTCTGTTCAAAGACCTTCAGTGATGAAGAATCCATTGTCTCTCACTGCAACCCATTCCTTATGTGGAAAGTTTTCATTCTTAGGATGTTTTTCCTTATATCTTGTCAAAATCTGCCTTTACGAAATTTCTACCTATTGCTCAGGGGATGAGAAACAGGGGTCTGAGGGACCTAATATAAAGGCCTGGGCAGCAGGTGGGGAGTAGTGAGGGATGGCCAGGAGAAGGTCTTTCATGCTGTACCTGGATTATAATATCCCCATTCAGAACCCAAATCTTCGAAGTGCTGGGGCAGTGGATCAACTGCTCTTGGGGATGGCCTCACAGATCTCAGAGCAAGAAGACAGGATTGTGGTGCAGGACCTCAGAGGTAAGGAAGCAGCCAGAGGGCTGAGATCACTGTGGACTGGCTGGATCCAGGGGCTGGAGAGGTCTCAGGTCTGGAAATAAGGGAAGATATGATGAGGCAAGAATAGCTTGAAGCTTCAGGGTTGACTGGAAAGGAAGTCTCTTAGCTTGTGCCAGGGATGGCTGGGTCAGGGTCAAGTCTGTGTGCTCATGTTGGTCAGATCCAGGACAGGCAGTAAAGATTCGGGTTCTGGGAATTCCAAGAACCTAGTGGTGATGACGGTCAGCTGCACCCTGTCTATCAACAGGCAAGTTTACCTCACTCTAATCTTTACCACGAACCCTGGCTAGATCCAACCTGGAGGGGCATCCAGTAGTAATAATAGCTAGTGTGTGTGTGTGTGTGTGTGTGTGTGTGTGTGTGTGTGTGTGTGTGTGTACACACCTATGCTAGTATGCAGTACTATATGTACAGTATGTATATGCTATATACGATATACATACATACACACAGATAGATAGATGTGTTGTTGAAGTTTGTAAAGCACTTTACAAATATCTCATTTTTTTCCTTACAACAACCCTGGGAAGTAGATGCTATTTTTATCCTCAATTTATGGATGAGGAAACAGATAGATAGAGGTTAAGTGACTTGCTCAGGGTCACACAAATAAGTATCTAAGGCTGGACTCAAAATCAGGTTTTTCTAATTTCAATGCTCTATCTACTATGTTTATGAGCTTCTTGTGGTCAGCGAGGGCTGGCTCTTCTCTCCCCTGGGGTGGGGGTAATAACTAAAGACTAAAGAGGAGTGGGAAAAGTGAGGAAATGTTGGTAGTGGTGCAAGGGCTGCCAGCCTGACACAGCCTCGAATGTGGGATCAGTTGCCTATTTGCTTTTCACAGATTACTGGCCTGGCCCTGGCAAGTTCTCACGAACAGACTATGTGGCCAGCAGCATTCAGAGGGGCCGGGACCTTGGACTGCCCAGCTTCAACAGGGCCCGTGAAGCCATGGGGTTGGATCCCCTGCAGAATTGGACTTCCCTCAACTCTAACCTGGAGCCTGATGTGAGGAACACTCCCTAGTCAGGAATGGTCCCCAGAAAATCTCTCCTTCCCAGGCCAAGAGTCACACCACTTCAGTTCAACATCCCTTTAGGTTGCTAACTATCCTAGGCCAAGTAGGACCCCAGAAAAAGGATCAAAATCACTAATTCCTAGATCCTGACAGTATCCCAGAGCATTCAAAGAGAAGCTCTGAGCCCTGAGGACTTGGGGAGGATCAGCCCAAAGAAAGATCAGTGTCATCTAAGTAGGGGTGAGAGGGAGAATCAGAAGTCCAGAATAAAAAATTAGACTGCAGACATAAGGTGTCTAGGGATGGGAAAACATTAGCCTCCTTCCAATACTCAGATCTATAACCAGGAAATTCCAGCATCCATTTGGGAGAGAGAGAAGAAGGGAAGAAGGCCCATGCTCCAGAGAGGCTGCCTGTGACCCTGGGGGAGTTGTAAGGGGTAGGCAAAAGTCTCGGGGAAGACAGCCTGACTCAGTATAGTGATGGGGAGAGAGGTTCCATTGCTGCCTCTGACCTAGTCTATCCTGTGAGTCAGCTTCTTCAACCTCTTTTGTCCCACTCCCAACTTGGACTCACAAGAGAACAGGCTAATTAAGGAACCCCAAAGCATGAGGAAAGCACTCTACCGGCCATGTGAGGAGGAAGTACACCCCCTATTCTGCTTGCAGTTCTATTTGCCTTACCCTAGCTATGGACTCTTCATTCCCAGATCCTAAAGAAGATAGCCACCTTGTACAACTATAGCCTGTCTCATCTGGAGCTGCTCCCTGGGGGCCTCTTGGAGAGCCATGGGAACCCTGGACCCCTGTTCAGCAACATTGTCTTTGAACAGTTTGTTCGGTTACGAGATGGGGATCGTTACTGGTTTGAGAACACAAGAAATGGGTGAGGGCCTGTCTGAGATTTCCAGAGACCTCATCCCCAAAACTGGCCCCCAGTAGAGATACCAAATGCTCCTGCCCTCTGACATAGCCCATCTTTTACACTGCTCCTTTGAATGAACCCCAGAAATATGTCTGACAAGCATCCCTGACATGGCCCCTAGTCCTTGTTTCTTTTTACCCCTACCATTCACCCTGAATCCTCAGACCTGCTATATATCTCCTCATTCTTTCCTACCCCTCCCACTTCACCTTATTGCTTTTATGACCTTTTCCTGATATTGGCTCCTGGGGCTGTGAGGATATTACGGATTTGCCTTCCCCTCCCTTCATTCCAGTAATTTTCAGCTTCTTTCCTGTCTCCACCTAGGTTGTTCACAGATGATGAGATCGCTGAGATTCGAAACACAACCCTCCATGATGTCTTGGTAGCTGTCACTAATGTCAGTCCTGATGACTTGCAGCCCAATGTCTTTTTCTGGCACGATGGTAAGTGGCCACAGAAGAGGGACCCTGAGAGAAGGGACTTTGTGGAGATTTATTGGGAGGAGTGACCCCAGAGGGAGTCACTGTGGAAGTGACTATTGTTGTATGAGTCCAGGTGTGACACAGACAAGTGTCTTGAAAGTCAAGTACGCCAGACTCAATGTCATGCATGCCCTGTAGAGGGCTGGGAAGCCTCAGGTAGAAACAATCTCAGCAACCCGGTGGTTTGTATTTAGTAGTAGATGCAAGGAGTCAGGATGGCGGATGAGAAGGAGTGCCCATAGGTAAGTAGGAGTTTGGAGAGAAGGCAGAATTATCCCTGTGCCTTTGGTGCCCAGAACAGAAAGAGAGTGAAGGTGGGTGAGGGACAGAACCTTTAGGGAACAGTTCCTTGCCTGAAATTCTGATGCTTTTCTTTTCTCCAGGAGCCCCCTGCCCACAACCCCAGCAGCTTAAAGCTGATGTCTTGCCCCCTTGCGTGAACATGACAGTGCTTGACTACTTCAAAGGCAGTGGTCCTGGCTTTGGGCTTACTGTTGTAGCCCTCTTCCTTTTCCCTTTAGGTAAACCATTCCAGCCTGCTGCTTCTCTCCTACTCCCTCTATATTTTCTTCGCCAAGCCTCCCCAGATTATAAGCCATTCCCCTGGGGGTCCCAGAGCCCTTGTCCACTGCATCCCAATAACACACTGTATTGAGTCACTTAGACATCCTTCTCTGGGGTCTGGATTCAAGGATGGTCTCAGTACAGAAGACACAATGGCAGGAACTCTCAGGGAAACTTAGTGTGATGGTGGCAGGGGGAGGGTTCTGCTTCTCATCAGTCCCTGCTGACCCTCACGTTTTTCCTCTTCCTTCCCCACTCCAGTAAGTCTGTTCATTGCCTGGGTGGTGGCACATTTCCGAGGCAGAGAGTTTAAGAAGCTACAGAAGAAAGAGAAACAAAACATAGAGAAGAAAATGCCCATGGAAGGGGTAGCAGGTGAGAAAAGGAGGAAGGGAGAGGCCAGGTGAGATGGGGGTGAACTGAGGGAAGGGATCCAAGTGAGAAGGGGGTCGAGTCAGGGAGGGATCACGTGAGGTGAGGTTCCATGGAAGGAAGAGATCCAGGAGAGGTGAGGTCAGATGAAAGAGAGACCAGGTAAGGTGGGTGTCAGTGGAAGGAAGGGATTTAGGAGAGGTGAGGGTCAGGTGAAGAAGAGACCAGATGAGATGGGAGTTAACAGAGGGAAGGGATCCAGGTGAAGGTAGATTCCAGATGAAGAGGTCTTCCAAATGAGAAGGATCAATTGAAGTGACAGAATCTACCTGAGGATAGAGGGCTAAGGTAGCAGCTGAAAGTCTAGCTTTCAGCTTTCCCTCTTCCCATCCCTCCCTAATTCCTTTCTCCTCACCAGCCATGGAGTGGCCAGGCCCAGGCATGAGGAGCTGTCCCATCTACCTACAGCTGCTCCCAGAGAGATCTCTCCAAGTGCTAGATGAACAACTCTCTATGATCCGGACCATCCAGCTCCAGCCTTTGCAGCAGATAAGCCTGATCCAGTCAAACAACAGAGGCCTGCGGACACTCCTCCTCAAGATCCCCAAGGAATATGACCTAGTATGATCCCTGACGACTTCCCAACCTCCTGTCCCCTGCTTGCCACAGCCTGGATTCTTGGTTTCTTTTTAGAAGTGACCCAAACTCAGGTCCACTTATCTAATTACAGCCTCCCCTTGCTCACTACCCTTAGTTAACCTTTCCTCCCATTGTGGCTCTGCTGAGAATTGTTGCCCCTTCCCTCTAGGTCCTTCTGGGTTTGGGGAGGGGGATGCTATGTGGGAGACTGAACCAGAAGCCTAAGCTTTGAGCACCCTCTTTTTATCTTTGCCCTAGGTGGTAATGTTCAACTCCGAGGAGGAGCGGGATATCTTTATACAGCACCTTCGGGGTTACTGTGCCCGTTGGGACTTGGACTTTGACCTCTCAGAGATGGGGGAACAAGACATACTCAAAAAAGCTGTAACCAAGCAGCAGCGGGAGCATATCCTACAGATTTTTTTTAGGCACCTTTTTGCACAGGTACCATACTGATGGGGTAGGCAAGGGGGTGGGTAGCTAGGTAGAGTGGAAAACTTGAGCTGAAATAGAGGGGCTCTTCTAAGGTGAGGCCTGTTCCAGTGCTTACCATACCCTAAGGCTTCCCATAACAAAAGCCAAATGGACACCTTCAAGGCTGGCAGAGGAGCAGGACCTCTTACCTACTCTTCTTCCAGATAATCTCAATGTTGGTCATCTTCAGTCAACCTCTTTATCTTGAGTGACCCTATAACAGCTTTCAGTCTTCTCCTAGTTTTCAAGCTCCTGGGAGAAAATGTCTCCTGAGATTAGCTGTCAAGGCTCTAATTTCCTTCCCCAGTCCCAAGTAGCAAGGACCATAGTCACTAAAGTCAGAAATCCTGGGGAACAGCTATTTATCTGTACAAAGGCATGGAGATAAGAATTAGGGTTTCACATGGAAGGAACAGACATAAGACCAGTTTGCTTGGATCCCAGTGTGTGGCAGAAGGAGTAATGCCAAGGGCGGTTGGAGAGACAGGTTAGGATTTTAAAAACTAAACTTAGTGGTACTATAGATTGTTTTATTCTTTGTTCTTTTATCCCCAGTGCTTAGCACATAGTAGGCATTTGATAAATACTTATTGATTAATTGATTCATTCAGGGATTCTGTATTCTTCCAGGAAAATAACAATAGCCCACTTTATGGTTTATAAAGCATTTTTCCCCATGGGAATTAAGCTATAATTTGCTTCAAAGTGGTAAAGTCAGCTTGTTATAGTAGAAAGAGTCCTTGATTTGGACTTTTGCTTCCTTTCTCTGACCCTCAGTTTTCTCATCCATAAAATGAGGGTATTGGACTCAAAGGTTTCTTACAAATCTAAAACTCCAATGATCTAGTTAAAATTTCTGGAGCCTGCCTTGGTCCTCTGGCCATGAAGTATCTAGCTCCAGAAGAGAATGGCACCTTTCCCCCAATTTGGGATTTTTCTTTAGGATTAGCTACATGGCGCTCTAGATGAAACTCAAATGGTCCATTTTAACAATTTCAGTTTTACTCTCTTCTCAAAAATTTTCTTCTGAACTTACCGAACACCAAATAAAAGGGCCACCTTGGTATATGGAGTAGAACAGAAAAAGAGGCTATAGATGAAACTGTAGGTCCCTCTTTCTTGCTTTTCTTTTAAGGTATATAATTCATTCAACTTCTAGTCTTCAGAGTTTTTCAAGTTTACTCTCTAGCAAACAGAAAACCTCTAAATTATTGCTAAAGGTTTGGTTTAGTCCTTTAGCTAATTAGAAATTTCCCCTTCCTTGCCTCAAAGGGGAAAAAGGCATAGTATACCCTAAATTGTACCTAACGGTAAAGTTGACCCTAAAAAATATTTGTTTGAATAGAGCCATCACATACAATTTTTTCCAAAATATCTGTTGCCATGTATAACCTTTGTCAAATTGATTGCCTTCTCAATGGGGGGGGGGAGAGGGAGGGAGAAAATTTTAAACTCAAAATTTGAAAAAAAAAAGAATGTTAAAATTGTTTTTACATGTGATTGGGGGGAAATAAAATATTAAATTAAATATCTGTTACTTAAAGCTGGCTCTTCCACCAGGCCTGAACTCTTTTCTTCCCTTCTTTCCTCCACTGTCCAACTTTAGGTGCTGGACATTGACCAGGCAGATGCAGGGAGCTTGCCTCTGAACTCATCTCAGAAGGTTCGAGAGGCGCTGGCCTGTGAATTGAGCAGGGCAGAATTTGCAGAGTCTCTTGGCCTTAAGCCTCAGGCCATGTTTGTAGAGTGCATGTTCTCTCTGGCTGACAAAGACAAGAATGGTTACTTATCTTCCCGAGAATTCCTAGACATCCTGGTTATCTTCATGAAAGGTAGAGGAGGGGAGATGATGAACTAGTCTAGGGGTGGGGATGGGGGCTGGCTAACACATCCAACCAGCCTCAAGAACTCAAGAGTTCACATTGTTCCCTTCCTTGCCTTGCCCTGGCTGTACCCTGATCCCTGGTTCCCCCAGTCTGACTTGAGAGCTTAATGACCTTTCTGTCTACTGGAAGAGATCCTGGCCTGAGAAAGGAGTCAAGGGACCACAAGCTAGGAGTTTTGTGGAAATCTCAATTTCTCTCCCTATCTTCCTAGGTTCTCCAGAAGATAAGTCCAAGATGATGTTCAACATGTATGATCTAGATAAGAATGGCTTCCTTTCCAAGGAGGAGTTCTCCGATATGATGCGGTAAGGGTAGCTCTAGGGGTTGGGACTTAGGATGGGGTTCCAGAAAAACAGTTACAGAAAGGGAATTTCATGTGGAGAGAAGTATTTTTTCTAGCAGGAGGTTAGAATGAAGGTGCGAGAGATATCTGTAAGAAAGTATCATAAGATGGAAGAGAATGCCAGAGTTCACCAGGTCTTTACAAAATACTACACCTAAAATTATCCAAAACAGACTCCTCAAAAATCCTATTTAAAAATGTCCAGGGAGAAAAAATTGTAACACTTCCCCTGGATATCTTTGTCCTCCCTAATTCTACCCACCCCAGAGATACATACCCACAATCCCCAGGACAATACTATGAATATAATAGGCGTTCAGTAAATACTAATATCATAAAATATTAGCCATGGAGGGACCTTGGACATCATAATTTTATTACTTGAATGAATGAACAGATAAATGAATGAACTGGATGAATTTAATGAATCTTCCTTGGTCATCAAGTCCCCTGTTAATCACTCTGGCAATCAAGGCATTCTTTCTTATCACCAACCCAGCCTTCTTTCTGCAACGTAAGCCCATTTTGGGGGGTTCTACTATGGAGCTAGAGAACAATTAATGTGCCTCTTTTTCATAATAATTTTAATATACTTGAAGATTATTCTTATGTAACACACCAATCTTCTCTTGGGGTTAAGTGGCCAACAGTCTCCTAATCTTCCTATCTCTTTAATAATTGCTTCATCCACTATCTTCACTTGCTTCTCAAATTGGAGAAATGCAAATTAGACACAATCCTCTAAAAGTGTTAAAGCAATGCCAAGTATAATAGAAAACTCACTCCCCAGTTCTTGCAAATTTCATGGGTCATGCATAGCCTGAAACTGAGATATCTCTCTGATCATGCAGATTATCATTATCTCTTCACTTGTCTATAGGACCTTATTAGTAACCCCAGAGGGGGTCACCGAGGAAGTGGTCATGTTTGGGAGTGACTCAGATTAGGGCAGGAAAGCCAAGCCCACCTGCTCAATGCTTAGTGCAAGACTGTGGAGTTCTATGGTCGGCAGCCCATGCCTGTCCATAGATCTGGGGAGACATGCCATTCTATGAGCACCCAATTTCCTCATCTGCAAATTAAGATTAGTTATAGCTAATAATAGTTAGCATTTATATAGTGTTTTAAGGTTTGCAAAGTCCTTTACAAATATGATCTCATCATATCCTCTCAACACTGGGAGATAGATGCTATTATTATTCCCATTTTATAGGTGAGAAGAGTGAGGCCAGCAGGGTTAATGATTTGCCCAGGGTGACACAGATAGCTAATTGTCTGAGGTCAGATTTGGACTTGGGTCTTGCTGAGTCTAAGTCTAGCATTCTGTCCACTGTGCCACCTAGACACACTCTAGCCTGGACAAGATGACCTCTAGGATCCATTTCAGTTCTGATCGATGATCCCATGACCTTCAATGGCTTTCTTTAATCACCATTTTTGCAGGTATCTATCCTATACTTGCCATTATGGTTCCTGCCAATGGAGGCTTGTGAAGGTGATAAGAACAGGAACAGGGCCAGGTATAGCACCAGATAGGGAGAGAGGATACAAGGATGGCTGGTGCATACAAGGAAGTCACATCATGGGTTCTTACCAGTGCTAAGATATTCATTTGCTGGAATCATAGACAAGAAACCTGAGGCTTATATAAATGCAGTGACTTCTCCACTGTTATACAGTTAACTGGAGTCAGAGTTAGATCTAAAGTTTCCAGTCCCCAATACTCTTTCCACTAGGTTGCCTTACTTTTTTGATGGCCAACTCCACTTGGTCAAGGTCAGTTTTAGTTCAGTTACAGTATTCTAAGCTGGTAGCAGCCCCACCCAGCTTAGTGTCAACTGAAGACTTTTTAACAGGTACATTCTCAACTCCACTTCCCGGGTCACTGATAACACATAAGATAATCCTCCAGTCTGCCTGGCTTGCCCTGCCCTGAATAAGATCAGTCTGGTCTGTCTGGAGCCTGACCACACAAGGTGATTACTCACTCTCTGGTTCTCTTGCACTGTTCTCAATCAGATCCTTCATTGAGATCTCCAACAACTGCCTATCCAAGTCCCAGCTGGCTGAGGTGGTGGATTCCATGTTCCGAGAGTCTGGCTTCCAGGACAAGGAAGAGCTGACCTGGGAGGATTTCCACTTCATGCTGAGGGACCACGATAGCGAGCTTCGCTTCACCAAGCTTCATCTCAAAGGTAGAGGATGGGGAGGGAATGAAGCAGAAGGAATAACTAACATTTGTATGGACTTACTATGTGCCAGAGACTATGCTAAGTGCTTTCCAATCATCTCATTCAATCCTCACAATAATCCTGGGAGGTAGGTGCTATTATTATCTCCATTTACAGACGAGGAAACTGAGGCAGGCAGAGGTTAAGTGACTTAAGTGCCTGGGGTCACAGACCTAGTAAGTGTCTAAGGCCAGATTTGGACTCAGATCTTCAGCTCTGGCACTCTGTCCACTGCATCTTCTAGCTACCCTTTCAGGGAGAAAATGGTCAAGCATGTAATTGAGATCTCTCTTGTGTGTGTGTACATATATGTATGTGTGTATGTAGGTGTATATATACACACATATGTATACATATGCACATGTACTCTTGTATATATACATATATAAATACACACATACATACTCTTGTGTATATATGTGTATGTGTATATGCATGTATATATACGTACATATGTATGCACACTCATACTCTTGCACATATACATACACATGCACATATATATATACTTGTGTGTGTATATTCTTGTGTATACATATATGTGTATGTATATATGTTATCTAACATGGTGCAGAAGAAATACTGGATTTGAAGTGGGAAGCCTTGGACCCCAGGGAGGGTCACTGAGGAAGTAACTGGTGAGAAGTTTTTAGGGCAAGTCGAAGCCTAAGAGAAAACTTTGGTTTGGATCATGACTAGTTGGGGATAAAAGTGAAGGGCTGCAATTCCACTCTCCAGGACATGGGTTCTTAAAGGTTATTTGCATCCTGCACCTTTGGGCAGCTTGGTGAAACCTGAGCCCTTCACAGAATGTCTTTAAAATGCATCAAATATGGGGCGGCTAGGTGGTGCAGTGAGTAGAGCGCCGGCCCTGGAGTCAGAAGGACCTGAGTTCGGATCCGTCCTCAAACACTTAACAAGCACAAACAAAAACCTAGCTGTGTGACTTTGGGCAAGTTACTTAACCCCAATTGCCCTCCAAAAAAGCAAAAAAAAAATGCATCAAATAAAATACATAGGATGATAAACAAAACCAATATATATATTTTTTTCATTTTTGGAGGGCAACTGGGGTTAAGTGACTCGCCCAAGGTCACACAGCTAGTTTTTGTGTTAAGTGTCTGAGGCCGGATTTGGACTCAGGTCCTCCTGACTCCAGGGCTGGTGCTCTATTCACTGCACCACCTAGCTGCCCCAACCAATTGTATTTTTAAAGTTACCAAAATATTAAAATCACATTTCTGGTGCCCAGGTTAAGAAGTCCTGATCTAGAATAAGAGATTCAGACCAGCCAGTTTATAAGCAACATAGAAGGCTGCTAAGTGGATAGACTGCTGTACTTTAGTCAGGAGAATGAGTTCTAATCCTGATTTATCCACTTAGTTATTGATACTTACTAGTTGTGTGGTCCCCAGCCATTCTTGGCCTCAGTTTCTTTATCTGTAAAGAGGGGATGATAATAATAGTACCCACCTAACAAAATTATAAGGAACAAATGAGCTAATATTATTTTAAATCTATATTTTTATTTTATTATTTATTATATTATATTACATCTAAATAATGGAACATGTTAAAATAAATTTTAACATTTTAAAAAAGTTTTTTGTTCCAATGAGCTAATATTAAAATGATTAATTTTATTATTTATTAGCAACATTAAATATTCAAGTGCTCTACAAACTATGAAGCATCATTAAAAAAAAAATCCATCGTAATTATTATTGTTAGAGAGCCATCTGCCCCAGAAGAGCACCAGGAAAACACTAAGGAGTATGTAACTGGGGAAGAAAATAAAATATTATTATTAAAAAAAAAAGTCAAAGGGGAGGGGGAAGAAAACCAAGGAGTACTGTAGACTGGAACCAGAGAGAAATTTCATCCCTTGGCCACTTGCCTAGTCTATATGGGTCAGAGCCCCCAGGGAAACTTGTTCATCTTCTTGTTTTCTTCCGCAGGTATTCCAGATATCTTTAAGGAAAATATATGCAACCGAGTGTCCTTCATCGACAAAAACCGGAAGGGAGGGTGAGCAGTGACCAGGACTCAGATGTCACTACAGCTGTGCCCCATGACCTTTCCTGGGCTACCACCTCTACTTTCTTCATAGCATAACAAAGTGGAAACTGCTAAATTAACCCCCAAGGAAGCAGCATTTTTGATACCCCTTTTCTGGTACCCCTTCTCCCACTCCCTAGTCTTAATCCATAGGAGTTACAGCTGAAAAAGACCGTCAGTCTTGCTCACTGAGGCCTGAAGTGGTAAATGGCTCACTCGAGATGAAGGCAGGTGGTATAGTACCAAAAGCACTGGCTTTGGAGACAAAGGATTTGGGCTTAAGTCTTAGCTCTCCCACCTGCCCTGGATGCTTCCTCAGTTTCCTCATTGGTAAAATGAGGAGGTTGGACCATGTTCTCTCTCAGATCCTTTCTATTTCTAAAAGCCATGATACAAGGATCACACAGGTGGCAGATTTCAAGCCCAGACCTCTCAATTCCAAATCTAGGACTCTGATCACTACTCCATACTGTCTCAGGGTCTAAATGCAAAGCTGCCTGCTTCCACACTCACTCACCTTCCAGGGGTGTTCGGGAGCCAGCTCTGAGAGCCAATCGTTAAATTTTCAATGTGAGCATTTATACAGAGGAAATCAGCAAACCACAAATCAGGGCTTGGTTTATTGTTTTGTTGATTGTGATAGAGAAAATGTAAATAATGTAGTTTAAATTTAAAAGTGTGTCAAGCTACAATTTTTCCCTGGAGAGGTGGTTTTGAAATATTTGTCAGCATAGCACTCCCATTCGCCTCAGGATCTCTGTCTCTCTCTCCTTGCCCACTGTCACACAGCTAGGAAGTGTCTTAATTCAAATTTGAATTCAGGTCCTCCTGACTCCAGGGCTGGTTCTCTATCCACTGTGCCACTGATTTGCCCCTCCCTTCAGGATGTTAAATTTCTCTCTCGCTCACTATTAGGACCAAGAAAATGAAGGGGATCATTGTAGAGAAGAGGGGCAGGGTTCCAAATTTACTTCTATACTATCTCTACCATTTCCTAATTTCTTTCTGATCAGGACCCGTGAACAGGTGCTCATGAAAGATTATCCCTCTCCTCCTCCCACCCTAGTCTGCTGGGGTCTCTTAAATACAGATAAGGAAAATATTCCCCTTTGCTCTTTTCACAGCATTTACTCCAATGGAGGTGAGATTCTATCCTCAGAGACCCCAGAGCCTGGCAGTGCTGGTACAAGGAAGAGATTTGGCAAGAAGTAAGTCTTGGAACCTTTGGCTGGAGACAGAACTCTTGAGCCTCTGAGACCTGAACCCTCTCTTGAGGAACTGATCCCCAGGAAGGGGTTAAGTGACTACCTAAGCTCTAATTTTTCTGTTGTAACCAGCCTTTGAGATGGCCCCTTCTAACCAAATATTTCCTCCTGCTTATCCATCTCATAAATCAGTTACAATGTCAATTTGCAGATCAAGGGATGCCTAGGCCCCCAAATCTTTGGGAAAGGGAGTGATGTCAAGGAGCATGGATGGGCATGTGGGAAAGAGAAAGGGAGGGAAGCTAGGAAAGTCACTTGTCTTGTAAATATTTTAAGTAATGATGAAGCAAAGGAAGGATTAAGGATCTGAAACAAGATGGAGTAACCTGTAGAATGGGGATGGGGGTTTGAGGATGTATTGGGGAGCTAGAAAGATAGCAGACAGCCTGAGAAATAAAGCTAAAACTTTTCTCCATGCCTTGATCTTCCTTCAGTCCCTAAACACCTCTGCTCAAGGAGATGTTCACAGGAAACAGTGGTATCCGTACTTTCACCAGAAGGGGAGTTTGTATGAGATCAGGGCAGCCTCTTTCCCACTTAAGCCCAGGGTAATGTCACATTTGCCTTGCCTCAGAGGGGCAAGAGGTCTCCCATGCCTGGAATGTTCTTCATCCTCATCTCTCTTTGCTTTTAGGAATCTCAAGTGTCTTTCAAAGCTCAGTTGAAATACTATATGAGGCATTCTCTGATCTCCCCTCAACCACTCATATGTTCCCTTTGCCCTCAAAATATCTTGTGTTTATTTCATATATTTACCTTTAAATACATTTTAATTGATATCTTTTGTTTTTATACCTGTCAAATTTTTCCCAATCCTACTACTTCCCAGAGAGTTAACTTTTATAACTAAGAATTTATTTTGTATTTACTTCCATATGTAAATGTTGTCTCCCTTAGTGCATTATAAACTCCTTGAGGGTAGGGCCTGTTTTATTTTTGTCTTTCAATTATTTTTGCCTAGGAATTGATTGATTGAATCATTTTGCCTAGGAGTTGGCTAATTGATTGACTGATTACCATTCTCCCAGGGGACCGAGTTCCTACACTTCACGGCTATACACAGAGGCTCAGAGAGAAAAGTTTCAGAGAGGTAAACTCTCTCAGAAACTCCAGCAGTTTAAGCGCTTTGTGGAGAACTATCGGCGACATATCGTCTGTGTGGCTATCTTCTCTGCTATCTCTGCTGGGCTGTTTGTGATGCAGGCTTACTGTGAGTATCCCAAGAGTCTGGGCTTTGGGGAAGGGGAAAAGGAAGCAGGCAACCATCCTAATCCAAGAAGAATCTCTCAATGAGAATAAGGCACTATGGAGAGAAATAGGAGCCCTCTAATCCATTTAATCTGACACAGGCAAATAGGAATGATCTAGTAAGCATTTATTAGATACCTGCCATAGACTAAGCACCAAGCTAAGTCCTGGAGATTCAAACATAAAAATGAAACAGTCCCAGCCCTCAAGGATTTTACATTCCGAGGAAATAGTATATACATTTAAGTATATACAAATATACATACGTGTGTATATAAATATACGTGTGTGTCTGTGTGTGTAACACAAATACAGGGTAATTTTTTTCTGAGTGGGAGAAGGAAAGACACTAGCGGTTAAAAGAATAAAAAAGATCACATGGCAGGGGTGGTATCTAAGGAGAGCTTTGAAGGTAATTAGGGATTCCAAGAGGCAGAGGTGACGGAGGTGGGGAGTACATTTCAGGCATGGGAAAGAACTTGGAGTAAGAAAATGGAACATTGGGTGTGAGGAACAGCAAGTAGTAAATTTGGTGGGAACAAAGAAGTCTGAAGAAGAGTGATGGGAAACAAGTCTGAAAAGGGAAGATGGGATCAGCTAGTGGAGGACTGTAAATGCCAAATGGGCATGCATGGACATTATCCTAGAATAAAAGATGGCCCCTGAGGTTCCTTGAACAAGGGAGGGTCATCCTCAGACCTAGATCTTTAGGAATATCACCCTACATCAAACCCAAGAGTTTGCTTCTACTAAAATTCCTTTCAAATCTATGGTTATGGTTACAGAATTCTGTCCACAACAAGGCCTTCCTCCCAAGGAACGCTATGTTTCTGGGCTCTATGATCTGTACCCCAAAGGCTTTGACACAGATATCCCAAATCCAATTCTGTTTCTACTCTTTACCTCAGATTACGCCTTTGCCTCACCAAGCTCGGGCATCTCCCAGACTTCACTTGTGGGTCTCATCATCTCCCGAGGCACAGCAGCCAGTGTCTCCTTCATGTTCTCCTACATCCTGCTCACCATGTGCCGCAACCTCATCACCTTCCTACGGGAGACCTTCCTCAATCGCTATGTGCCCTTTGACGCTGCAGTGGACTTTCACCGTTGGATTGCCATGGCAGCTGTCACCTTAGCTAGTAAGTGACCCATGAAAGCATTCAGACACCCCCACTCCATTCCTTCTTCTTCCTTCTCCATTCAAGCCTCTGCTTTGGTTCTTAGCTATGATTAGAGAGTGGTAGCCAAGTTGCCTCAAGTTGAGATGACTTTGGTGTTAGGCATGGAGCCAGCCTCAAAGATGGCATAGGGAGAAGAGAAAAGATCATAGAATTTTTTTAGGATCACAGATTTGGAGCTAGAAGTTGGCCACTGAGGCCAACAACATTACAGATGAAGAAACTAAGGGATAGGGAGGTTAAGTAACACTCAAATCACTTAGCTAGTATCTGAGGTTGGATTTGAACTCAGATCTTCCTGACTCCAAAGACCAAGGTTCTATTTACTACTCCCCACTGTCTCTACTGTATATGTCTCTAGAGTATATGGGCTCTCTCTGATTAATCTCCTTGTCTCTCGGTCTTTGTCTTCCTCTTTCTCCGGTTCTTCCTTTCTTTCACTTTCTCAGTCTCATTTCCCCTCCTATGTCTCTATTCCCAAGTGACCCTGTGTCTGTCTTTCACAGTCCTACACAGTGCTGGCCACGTGGTAAACGTCTACATCTTCTCAGTCAGCCCACTCAGCGTGCTTGCCTGCGTCTTCCCACATGTCTTCGTGAATGATGGGTCAGTACAGACACAGACAAACCCCAGGGTCAAATGGAAATTACCAAAGGGGGCTATGAGACAACTTGTACTCTTGGTAGTTTCTGGAGGTAGGAGAGAAAGACAACAGGAATGGCCCTAGACTCTCTACCTATTGTCCAACCAACTTTGTAGAGGTCACTGGGCCCCTGGGGGAATGTGGCAGGAAATTTTTGAGGAGTAACTTAGTGGGACCTCTTGCTTTAAGTGGAAGCAACTGTGTCTCTTTAGGCTGAGTGGCTAGTGATGGTTTATTTTGAGAGAGTTGGTTCCCTCCTTTGGTTCTCTTTGGAACCAGAGGGAAAAAAGCCATGGGGGCTTGGCAGGTTTGTCTAGACCTTGGGGTTTATCACTTCTTCTTGAGCAGAGCTGCCCCAGCACACACCCTAGACCAGTTAGGGGGTGGGGCCAACACTGGATCCTATTATCCCTCCACTCCATCCCTTTCTCCCTAAGCCACTTGTAGGATAAGCAAATGGACTGGGGGACAGAGGGAGGAAGAGAGGGAGAGAGAAAGGGGGGGCAGGGGAGAGGAGGTTGAGGTACTATTTCTTTCCCTGAAGAGATCGGCATCTTTCTAAGCTAGGGAAGGGCAGTCCTTTGTGGAGTACAGGGGTCGAGCCAGGCACTAGCACTTGGGGTTGGAGGAGAAGGAGGCATTTCATGAAACAATGACCAGACCTGAGCTCCTTCTGCTGGATGAGGCTTGTACTCTCCACCATTCGAGGCTCAGTCTCTCTTTATCCATCAGGTCCCAGCTGCCCCATACATTCTATTGGTGGTTCTTTGAGAGTGTCCCAGGTAAGGACTAGGGTGGTATAGGGCACTGAAAACAGGAGAAGGGAGGGAGATGTGTGAACCTAAGTTTTACTATATGTAAAGTGAGTGGGTTGAACTAGCAGACTTCTGGAGTCTCTTTCAAGCCTAACATTCTATGGTTTTCTTTTCTCCTTGTTTCTTGGTGTTTGTATATCTCTATGCAATGGTGAGGGAGAAAGCTACTGGGATCCTCAAATGTCTGTTCTTCCTTTTTGGGACATAAACTCACTTGTCCATCTCAGTGGAAGTAGGCTGACTGAAAACTAGACTCACCCAGGATCCACTTGGCCATCTGTCCAGAGTATGCTCTAGAACCTTGGGGGGAATAAGCTAGCTGGCAGAGTATATTTATTGAGGGAGAAGGCTCTCTCTCAATTTGAAGTAGGACAAGACAAGGGAGGCTCAGTCCCAGAGGTAAGAGCAAGGTCACTTCCATGAATTGATTCCCACTAATCCATCCTTTCCACTTCCCTAGGCATGTCAGGAGTGCTTCTCCTAGTGGTCCTGGCCATCATGTACGTCTTTGCCTCCCATCACTTCCGACAACGCAGTTTCAAGGGCTTCTGGCTGACTCACCATCTCTATATCGTTCTCTACATCCTGGTAAGGGGTGACATGATTGAGGCAGGACCTCAGAGAAAGAAATGAATGTCCCAAAAGGAGGAGAGAATGAACAAGGGGACCTGCTGCCTCTAGGTTCTGATCATAGTGGAAACTTATTCTAGACTCAGGAGTCTTCATGGGGGCCGTTAGGTGGTGCAGTGAATAGAGCACTGGCCCTGGAGTTAGGAGGACCTGAGTTCAAATCTGACCTCAGATACTTAATACTTACTAGCTTTGTGACCTTGGGCAAGTCACTTAACCCCAATTGCCCTGCTTTCCCTCCTCCAAAAAGACCAAAAAATAAATAAAATAAAAGGGAGTCCTTATGCTTGAAATAAGCCTTGATCACCCTGGCAGGGGCCTTGTGTGAGACTGGAGTAGGGACAGATCCAGGGGATACCAGTGGGTCTGAGCTACACCAATGGGCTTTTTTTTTTTTACAGCTCATCATCCATGGCAGTTTTGCCTTGATCCAATTCCCCAGTTTCTACCTTTACTTCCTGGTTCCAGCTCTTATCTATTGTGGAGACAAGCTGGTGAGCTTGAGCCGGAAGAAAGTGGAGATCAATGTGTTGAAGGCTGAGCTGTTGCCCTCAGGTATGGAGCTGGGCCTGGGCAGGAAAACCTATGGACATAGCTAAGGGGTGAACTGCTGGAGGATCTTGGGATCAGGATCCCATGGATACCCAGAGCCCCATGAGACAACCTTCACTCCTGCACTGTCCTGAATAGTGTCTCTTATAGAATGTCTCTTATAGAGACACTATTGGAATTGGGCTCATATTTCTTTTTTTTTTTTTGAAGTTTTACATAGTTTATTCATGTCCAAGTGAAAAATTATCTTCATAGATAAACATAATCCATAGTGCCTTTTATTCCTTCTTTTTGCCAGCACCGACATTTGCCTTTGCAGTACCCCTGACTTTCTTCATTCTGTTCTTGCGTTCCTTTCGCTGCTTTCTTGATGTCTTTTTCTTCTCATACAGGCCATGCCTTGCAAGTCTGTGCTTTGGTTCCTTTTTCTTTGCATAGTCAAGGGAATCATAAATCATGCCAAAGCCTGTTGTTTTGCCACCACCAAAATGGGTTCTGAATCCAAAGACAAAAATGACGTCTGGAGTTGTCTTATACATCTTGGCTAGTTTTTCTCGAATTTCAGTCTTAGGCACTGTGGCCTTTCCAGGATGAAGGACATCTATAACCATCTGTTTGCGCTGAAGAAGTCTGTTTGTCATGAACTTCCTGGTTCTGATGGTTACAGTGTCATTCATGGTGGCGACCGGCTCCTTGAGCAGTAGGAGAGGGAAAAGGCTGGGCTCATATTTCTGATGGGGAAAGATAATTGACAAATTCATAAATAATAGACTGAACTAACTTGTAGAAAAGACTAGGAAATGGAAAGACTTACATGTCTAAACTAGTCAGTCAGTCCCCATTAGTATTTACTATGTCAGGCTCTGCACTTATACTGGAGATACAAATAAAGGCTTTTGCCCTTAAGGAGCTTACCTTCTAATAGGGGATGGAAATATATATAATGTGTACACTATATACATATATGAATATAAGATGGAAATAACTAGGTACATATAAGATATATTATCAAGAAGGGGACAAGGCAGGGCCCCTTATATTCCTCCTTTCATTTTCTCCACCCCTCCACACACATATGTAGGGTAATAGACAAGATGATGAGATGACCCAGAGAGAATTCTCTAACAACCTCTCAGGAGTCTGGGATGGCCCACGTCCTAGTGTCTCAGCCTCGGGATCTAGAACCAAAAGGCTCTGGTGTCTGAGATAAACCTTAGAGGGAGGAGGGACTGAGATAGAACATGGAGCATAGATGGTCTGGAATCGTCAAGTAGCCGGGCTCTTGGGTCATGCTGCTACATGTAAGCTCCTTGATTCGAGGGACCACAATGCCTCACACAAGGCTTGGCACATACAAGGTAATTAAATATTTGTGGATTAGTTGATTTTATCACAAAAGGGTGAACCAATGGCTTCAGCTCAACACGACTGCCTCCCCCCTCGACAACTCTTGCCCTGACACTTCTCTGGCTCCTTAGGACCCTCATGGATTGTAGGGATGGGAAGAGATCACTACCATCGTTCTTCTATGAAAGGAATTCCTAAGGATGCCTTTGATCTTGCTTGTCATAGTTCTTTGATCAATGTTTGTTGGATTATATTCACCTCTGTCCTCTTTCCTGTTCCCTTTCCTACTAGGTGTGACCTACCTGCAGTTCCAGCGGCCCCAGGGCTTTGAATACAAGTCAGGGCAATGGGTACGTATTGCCTGCCTGTCCCTGGGGACCACAGAATACCACCCCTTCACACTCACCTCTGCGCCCCATGAGGACACACTCAGTCTGCACATCAGAGCTGTGGGACCCTGGACCATGCGACTTAGAGAGATCTACTCATCTCCATCAGGCAACAGCAGTACATTATATCCTAAGGTATATCCCCCCAACCCTCCCTGACTCTAGAGGCCAGAAATACCAAATACTTTCAGGATCCCTTCAGCATACCCTGGGTTTAATGGAACCAGATTCCCCAAAGCTTACTTGAAGCTTAAATCCAGGTCCAAGAGTTCCAGATGTTCTTAGATACTGCATATCCTGGGTCAGGCAAAGAGGAAATAGGGGTGCCTCATTAGAAGCCAGCCAGCCAGCCTTTATTGACTCCTCTCCACTTCCCTTTTTCATTTCTGGCCTCACTATCAGGTTGGGTAGCCAAACTTTTCTTATCTCTCTCTTCCTCCTGGCAGTTGTACCTGGATGGTCCATTTGGGGAAGGCCATCAAGAGTGGCATAAGTTTGAAGTGTCTGTGCTGGTGGGTGGGGGCATTGGGGTAACCCCCTTTGCCTCCATTCTCAAAGACCTGGTCTTCAAGTCATCAGTCAATAGCCAACTGCTTTGCAAGAAGGTGAGAATCTCTCCCTGGTCTCACCTCAGCAGGAGGAGAGAGATTGTTTTGGGTTGACGTGGTAGCTGCAAATTTACATTTTTCAATCCAATACAACAAGCATTTTTAAAATACTAACAGTGTGCCAGGCATTTTCCTTGGGATGTAAAGACTAAAAAACTCAAGGAGTTTACCTTTATTTGGGATAGCAAGGAGAAAGCCCCACGGGGCAAAGGAGGGGACAGACAAGCCAGAGTTTCTCTGCTGCTGACATCTATTGGCTAGGTATCTCTTCCTCACTTCTTTGTTGTGGGAGGCTAGTGGGGAGCCTGAGAGAGATGTCATGGGTGCTAATTGGAGGCATCCTAGTCTTGGGATCCCCTTGGGTAGCAAATTCATCAGCTGAGTATAACCTTGGTGTCC
The DNA here is from genome assembly GCA_011680675.1 of Gymnobelideus leadbeateri. NCBI lineage: Eukaryota > Metazoa > Chordata > Mammalia > Diprotodontia > Petauridae > Gymnobelideus > Gymnobelideus leadbeateri. Next base: position 194,563 of record WOXC01010878.1, on the reverse strand, counting down.
CAAGATCTACTTCATCTGGGTGACAAGGACCCAAAAGCAGTTTGAGTGGCTGGCAGACATCATCCGGGAGGTGGAGGAGAATGACCTTCAGGAGCTGGTGTCTGTGCACATCTACATCACCCAGCTGGCTGAGAAGTTTGACCTTAGGACCACCATGTTGGTGAGGGCTCGCTGGGGGACAAATCTGCACAGCCCTGACTCTGACCTCACTTCTTTTTCTATCCCTCTCTCCGCCCCTGACTCTTTGCCTTTCACCCCAACATCACCTTCTTTTTCTTGGGTTCTGTGCTCCATATTTGGGTGTAACCTGACTTTCTCCCTTCCTTCACTTAGTACATCTGTGAGAGGCACTTCCAGAAGGTGCTAAACCGTAGTCTCTTCACGGGCCTTCGATCCGTCACCCACTTTGGTCGTCCCCCCTTTGGTCCATTCTTCAACTCACTGCAGGAGGTCCACCCAGAGGTGAGTCCCTAGCTCCCTGCTCTAAAATACTGGGAGAAAACTCTATTCTATTCCATCTTTGAGCAGGCATTAGACAGATAGAGATTTCTTGCCTTCTATTTGTATAGGCTGAAATCTCCAGTTTGGAATCCCTACCATTACCCTCTACTCCACCCCACTAGACCCTCTAAGTCTGGGGTCAGGATCCTATTCATTCTACACTATAGCATCAGCCCTGGAAGCCATTTCCTCCCTGGGGAGTCTGCACCCCTAAACCTGTGGGTCTCTCTCTCCTCTAACCCACCCTCAGGTGCGGAAGATTGGGGTGTTCAGCTGTGGGCCCCCCGGCATGACCAAGAATGTGGAAAAAGCCTGTCAACTCATCAACCGACAAGACCAGGCTCACTTTATACACCATTATGAGAACTTCTGACCAGCTCTATTTGGGTTCTGGAGATCGTGCAAAGCTTTATGAAGGAGGGCCCTAGACCCAACCCTGCTGCTCTGTATATCTAGACCATTTTCATGCCATGGTTTTGTGTTGCAGCCTCCTCTGAAGCTCCCCTGGAGCTTCAACTCCAGCTCTCACCCTGAACCATCTGGGCATCAGATCAGTGAAAATTCAACATAACTAGCCTGACCCAGACCCTCTCTGTTTCTAGACTGTCTTTATGTTATCAGTGCACAAATATGGCTCCATCTTCCCTAGCTCCTCCCCATTACTGCTCCCTTATTTCTTCTGGGAGGTAAAAATCAACAATACCATACCTGGAAAGGATGAGTCAATTAGTTGCCCTAAGACTCCACTCACCATTCATGTGACTTCCCTAACCCAGATACCCCTCCCTGTTATGTTATGCTTATATGTTATTTCCCCCCATTAAAATGTAAGCTCCTTGAGGCCAGGGACTGCTTCAGTTTTTGTATTTATATTCCCAATCCTTAACACAGGGGTTGGCACACAAGTTCTCAATAATTTTTTTTCATTCATTCAAAGAAGTGATATTTGATCTGGTCCTTGACAGACGGGTAGGATTTTGTAAAAAAAAAAAAATGGGGGAGGAATTGCCTTGAGTGCTTTCCCCTGTATAAGGCAGAATGCCCTCTGTCTATTCTCTCTCTCAGGGCACTTCTCTTTCTGAATGACTTGAACACAGGGTGGGAAGGGGAATCTTATCCTTCCAGGTTCCACCTGGAGATCTAGACAGCCTCTTATAAAACTATCTCTCCCTATCTACTCTAAGGATAGCATGTCAAGAGAAGGTCATAGAGGACAAGAAAGAGTGGTTGGGAGAAGGGGCTTCCTTCATGATGGAGATCAGAATGAAATATTTGGCACCAAGGCTCTTCAGTGTTCTTTTCTATTCCAGGTCTAAGTAACTTTTGTAGGAGAAGATAGTCCTCCAGGAACTCATCCCAGAGGTGGTAAATCCTAAAGGCTAGGCTGAACCTGACAAACCCCCATGGCTTTCTCCCTCTGGCTCCACGGTGACCAAGAGGAGGAACAGAGAGGACAACCTATTCCTTGCCCCCATTCTCTCATCATAAATTTACACAGTTGAGTTTGAATCAAGTCAATATTTGAGGAATATATTGCCAAGTATCTTCCCCTACCCCTTTCCATTCAACTCATCCTCCCTTCCCAACAATGATCACAACTCCCTAGGAATAACCCATCTCCTTCTCCTTGACTCACGTTCTTTCTGCCCTGAATTTCTGGGACTAACCTTTCCCCTGCATTGATGACCAGGGAAGTCCCTCTATCAGTCCAGGTCAGTACCTTCTCTGAAATTTAGGGTCTTAAAGAATTGCCCAGAACCCTAGAAGGTTAAAGGACTTGCCTAGGATCACATAGCCAGAAGCCAGAAGCCAGTGTCAGTGCCAGCTCTCACTGGCCCTAAGGCCAGCTCTCTTTTTTCCCCAAGCTGCCTTCTCAGGTGCTTACTTTAGGCTTTGCATTACTGTACTCTTTCTCAGTTCTTCTTACTAAATCCTTCCTGTTTACCACAGTTCTTTGACATTTCCACCACTTCATGTACCACTATGAGAACTTTTGAGCTACTTTACATGGGGCCTGGAGATCATGGAATTCACCATCACTAGCGCAACCCAGTCTGCCCATGCTACTGCTGCTCCTGGGCCATATTTCTAAGCCAGCTACTTCCTTCCTCCCTCCTTCCCTCCTTCCCTCCCTCCTTCCTTCCTTCCTTCCCTTCCTTTTTTCTTTCTTTCTTCTTTCCTTTTTTCCTTTCCTTTCCTTCCTTTCTTCCTTCCTTCCTTCCTTCCTTCCTTCCTTTCTTTCTTTGCTTTTTTGGAGGGGGGAGGACAAGGCAGTTGGGGTCAGGTGACTAGCCCAAGGTCACACAGCTAGTAAATGTTAAGTGTCTGAGGCCAGATTTGAACTCGGGTCTTTCTGACTCCAGGGCTGGTGCTCTATTCACTGTATCACCTAGCCTCCCCTAGCCAGCTACTTTCTGTTTTTTAAGTTAAATTGTTTTGTTTATTTACTTTTAGTTTAGAACATTCAGTTCCCCAGTCCCTTGAGTTTCAAATTTTCTCCCCCTCCCTCTTTCCCCCCCATCATGGTGGCATGCACTCAAATATAGGATCTACAAATATCTTCACGTTAATCATTAGTCAGGTTGTAAAGGATTATAAGTGATGGAGTGATCAGTGGGAAAGAGGAAACAAAACAAAACAAGAAAAAGAAACACAGTAAGTAGTTTGTTTCACTCTGCATTCAGACTCCGCATCTCTGTCTGGATATGGTTATCTCTTTTGATCAGGAGTCTTTTGGAGTTGTCTTACATTGCTGAGAGGAGCCCAGTCTACTGAAGTTAGTCGTCACACATACGTTGTGTCTGTGATTGTGTAGAGATTTCTCCTGGTTCTGCTCTTCTTGCTCAGCATCAGTTTGTATAAGTCTCTCCAGGTTATTATGAAGTCTGTCTGCTCCTCATTTCTTATAGCACAATAGTATTCCATTACATTCATACACCACAACTTGTTCAGCCGTATCCCAATTGATGGGCATCCCCTTGATTTCCAATTCTTTGCCACCACAAAAAGAGCCACTATAAATATTTTTGTACATACGGGTCCTCCTTCCACTTCTCTGATCTCTTTGGGATATAACCCTAGAAGTAGTATTGCTGGGTCAAAGGGTATACACAGTTTTATAGCCCTTTGGGCATACATAGTTCCAGATTGCTCTCCAGAATGGCTGGATCAGTTCACAATTCCACCAACAATGCATTAGTGTTCCAATCTTCCCACATCCTCTCCAGCATTTATCATTTTCCTGTTTTGTCATCTGAGCCAATCTTAGCCAATCTTACTTTCTAATGTAGTTGGAAGAGTGATGGACTAGAAATTAGGAGGATTGGGCTCCTCTCCTAACTCTGACATAGACAGGCAGCTAGTAAAGAGCTGGGGGGCCTTAGATGAATCACATAATGATTTTGAACTTGTTTTCTCATTTTTGTACGATGGTAGTAATGATACTTAGTCTATCTCCCTCAAACTATTGTGGGCCTAACCGGATTTAATGTATGTAAAAACATTCAGAGCAGTACAAAATACTGCAAAGTATTTTATTGTAAAATACCCCAATTATTGTTATTGGTTTTCCACTCCATGCTACCACCTAGCACTGATAGCAGAACAATCTCCTACCTGGGCTCTGTTTTCAGTCTCCTCCAAGCCTTCTAATTTAGTTTATGTGTTTATCCCAGATGAATCTCCCAAAAGCATACTTTGTTCATGTCATTGCTGGTCTAAAAGTCTTCATTGCTTCCTTGTTACTTAAAGGTATTGACTCACAGGCTTATAGATCTAGAGATGGAATTAATCAGTCAGTAAAGACTTATCAAGCTCCTACTATGTACCAGGCACTGTGCTAATCACTAAGGATACAAAAAGAGGCAAAAGATAGTTCCTGCTATCAAGGAGTTCACAGTCTAATGGGAGGGAGACAACATGCAAACAAATATATGCAAAATAATAAATAAATAAATCTATATAAAGCAAGATACACACATACAATCAACAGAGGGAAGGCACTAGAATTAAGAGATGTTGGTAGCACCAGCCCTGGAATAAGGAGGACCTGAGTTCAAATTCAGCCTCAGATACTTATCAACTGTGTGACTCTGGGCAAGTCACTTAACCCTAATTTCCCCCCCACCCAGAAAAAAAAGGGGGTTAGAGAAAGGCTTCCTGTGGAAGATGGGATTTTAGTTCGGACTTAAAAGGAATCCAGGAAGGTCATTAGCCAGACTGCAGAAGGGAGAGCATTCCAAGGATGGGAGATAGTAAGAAAAAATGCTGAGAGCCAAAAGGTGGAGTGTCTTGTTCATGGAATAGCCAGGAGGTCAGTGTCACTGGATCAATGAGTCTGGGGCAGGTAGTAAGGTGTAAGATGACTAGAAACGTAGGAGGGGGTTAGTTATGAAGAGCCTTGATTGCCAAACAAAACATTTTGTATTTGATCCTGGAGGTAATAGGGAGCCATTAAGGTTTATTAAGTAGTATTGACATGACTGGATCCATGCTTTAAGAAAATCATTTTAGTGGCTGAATGGAGGGCAGATTGGAGTAGGAAGAGACTTGAAGCAGGCAGATCCCCCTCCCCTCCACCCTACCCCCACCCCCGCAGGCTATTACAGTAATCCAGGTGTGAGGTATTGAGGTGATGGAAGGAACTCACAAGTCATCTAGTCCAAAAGTTCCATTTTATAGATGAGAAAACAGAGACCCCTGAAGGTTGTCAGAGTTATCCAGGTTTACACTAGTAGTAAATACCAACTTGGGTCTTCTTGCTCTAGAACCAATGTTCTTTCTACTGGACCACAAGTTCAGACTCATTGGCCTGCCCTTCAAAACCCTCTATGCTCCTACTACAACTTGCCCTTTAAACTTTATCTTCTATCATTTTTTACTTTTTTTAATTGAAGCTTTATTTTTTAATGAATAGAAATCTATTTTTCTCTCCCTCCTATTCCCTACCCCATTGGAAAAAAAGAAAAAAAAGAAAAGCATTCCTTGTAACAAATATATATTGTTAAGTAAAACAAATTCACTCATTTGCTATGTTAAAAAAAACATAGTTCTGATTCTGCACCCTGGATTCATCACCTCTCTGTCAAAAGATAGATAGCATGCTTTATCATCGGTCCTTTGGAATCATGGAAAAGGGAGCTGGACTGACCTCACTGGCTTCCTTTAAGTCTCAGTTAAAATCTCACCTTTTACAGAAAGTCTTCCCCAACCCAACTAGTTCTAGTGCCTTTGCTTTGTTTATTATTTCATATTTATTCTGTATATAACTTGTTTTGTATATTTTTGTTTGCATCTTATCTCTTCCCATTAGAGTATAAGTTCTTTGAGGGCAGGGAAGGTCTTTTGTCTCTTTGTATCTGCAGTACCTGGCACATAGTAGGTGCTTAATAAATATTCATTGATTGGAAGGAGGGAGAAAGTCACACTAAGAGAAAGGATGGGGAAAATTATCATCTTGGAATTCTTCAAATTTATTTATTGTTTATTAACCAATTAACTACACAGTATTCCTTAAACATACCCTATAATTTCTTGCCTCACATGAAAGATATCTTTATCATTGAAATCTATGCTCCAGAGAAAATACGGATCATTCAGGTATCAAGAGCAAGGATTAACAAATTGACAAGTAGGTATACCAGAATGGCATGTTAGATCATCATTCTTTATGTTGGGTTTATGGGAGGAGAAGAATCAGGTTGAAAAGGCATACATTGGTTGTGATCTGCACTTTTGGAAGGCATACCCCTCATCAATAAGATTAGGAATCTTGTTGTTTGTCCATTTCAAAGAGGACCAAGGGCAACACTGGGTGATGTGTGTAAATTGGATTCAAGTAAGGCAGATTTGCACAAAATTATCAGTCTCACTCTCTCTTCCTGAGTCATCCAAGTCCAGTGGCAGGACAAAAATCAAGACAGGAGAACATTGTATACAGTGACAGCAACATTGTGACATGATTAACTTTGATAGACCTAGATCTTCTCAGTAATGCAAGGATCTAAGACAACTCCAAAAGACGAATGATAGAAAATGCCATCCACATCCAGAGAAAGAACTATGGAGGCTGAATGCAGATCAAAGCAGACTATTTTCCCTCTTTTTATTTTGTTTCTTCATTCTTGTGGTTCCTCTCATTGGTTCTAATTCTTCTTTACAACATGACTAAAGTGAAAATATATTTAATATGAATATATATGTGGAGGCTATATCAGATTGCATACCATCTTGGGGAGGAGAGAGGAGAGGGAGGGGGAGAAAATTTAAAACTCAGAATCTTATGGAAGTGAATGATGAAAACTAAAATCAATTAATTAATAAAAAGGAGGAAAAAATCAAGACAGCTGGCAATGCCCTGGGATGCAATAGATGACCTTGGCATCTTCAATGTCTGACCAAGCTCTAAGCATTCCACAATACCTCTTTTAGCCACCTTCACGGCCACTGGAACAAATGTTCTCATGTGGCCATTCTGAGGGGGAAGTCTTCACATGCTTGGGGGTAGACATTCCTCTAACTGATTTGATGCCTATTGGTTATCCTCAACCTGTTTAATTCGTCTGCCCAGACGGTTTTAATGGGGTGCAGCTGTTGTGCATGCTATAGTTTCTTGGAGCCGTAGGAGAGAGTTGTTTGACAGGTCGACACCAAAAGTGGATGAACAGCCTAGGGCTCAGCAAACCCTCACACCAGAGGTGCTAGTACTCTCTGAACATCTCGCACACCCCATCAGTTTCCTCATCTGTAAAATGTCAAGAATCTGCTGAAATTCTGAAGCACCTTTCCTTAAGATGCTTTCCTTATTGAAATCCTATCTAGCCTTCAAGATTCGGATAAAATGTTAGATCTGAACAGATCTTCATGTTTTCCATAATTTCTCAACTGGATGTGACCTCTCCCTCCTCAATGCATATTTGCTTCTACCTTTTTGATAGCATTTAACCTAATCTGCCTTGTTTTGTGGTTGTCTTGCTAAGTGGTTGCCTTATTTGTATACTGGACTCAAGTTCTTTGAGGGCAAGGACTACTTCTTATTCATTTTTGGATCTCCCTACAACATGCAGTACATTACCTTGAATTCCATACGTGCTCAATGAATATTTGTTGAATTGAGTTCACATTGTTGTGAATGGTATCCTTTCACTCAGATTTCTAGCTCTGGCTCTGGCCCTCCAGTCCCTTCTTCTTCTACTTCCTTCCATTAGCAAGCATCCGATCTAGTCCTTTAATTTCCAATCCCATTTTCTTTGCCCATGGCTGGTATCTCAACAATATCCTCATCCTTATTCAAAGGTCTCTCAAAGCATTCATTTTTACTTGTATTCATATTTGCGAATAATGTCTACTCACATACACTTACACATAGACTTACATGTCAACATGGATATTCCTGCATTCATTCATCAATCAATTGCCAAAAATCTTACATTTGGGAGCCTGACAGTTAAAATACTATTTGTAGAGGTCAAAAAAAACATTTGATTCATCATATCATCTGTCACCTTTTTCACCACCCTGATATAGTAGAAGTAGTCAATCAACAAGCATGTATTAAGCTCTTATTTATCAGGCACTGTGCCAATTGCTAAAGATACAAAGAAAGGCAAAAATAGTCTCTTCCCTCAAGGAGCTTATACTCTGATGGGGAAAACAATATGCAAATAACCATGCACATATGGGATATATGTGCGACATATATGAACATACAAGATATTCCAGTGTAAATGGAAGGTAACCACAGAGAGGTCCTGATCTCCAAAGGATAGCAGAGAGACTTTGGGATACTAGGAATCCCAATAAAAAGACCTCATTCCCCCAGTGTACTTGCCAGATTCCTTTACCCTTGTCTTAGATGCCTCTTCTCTCTCTTTTCCCCATAAACCCTCCTCTGTCTTCTCTCTTCTCTCCATTCCTTGAACCCTCTTCCTTTTCTTAATCCTATCTCCACTTTCTATTCTCCAATTTTTCTTCCCCACTACTTTCCTCACCCTGAACTCTGGCTCACATAAAAGATGTGATTTCTTTACCTCGCCCACCCCATTCCCTTTCACAACCTTTCTCCTTGGCTCTACCTTTGATATCTGGACAGTGCCTAATGGAGAAGAGGAAGAATTCCAATTTCCTCCTGGGCAAAGTGGGAGTGCCAGAAGATCGGCTTTCACTTGAGTCCTCTGTCCCACCCACTACCCCAAACTATAAGATTGAAATTATTTTCTAAACAAATTTTCATGTGTTAGATCTTTTGGGGGAGGGAGAAACAAGAATGACCCTGTGATTGACCTGTCACATCGTTCCTAGGTCTAAGCTCTGTGGCTATCCCACTGGCTAATGAGGCTTGATAGACAGTTTAGGATTTGCATGGAACAGAAATATGGTAGCAGAGAGACAATTAAACATCCTCTGCTAGGATAAGCAGGAGTCCGAAACCTTGGAGTTCTCCTTCCTTTTTTTCCCCATCTGAATCTTTATCATTTAATAAATGTTTCACATAACTTGACAAAGCCATGTAGGATTAAATTGGTATTATTTTTGTCCACATTCTCTGCTTAACCAAATCCCACTTATATTTCAAGTTCTAGCTAATCTGACCTCTTCATGAAATTTCCCCTAACTATTCTAATACAATGATGCCTCCCTTTTCTGTGATAGAAATGATTAATAATAACCAATGGCTTGGGGAAATTCTGATTTTCCCCTTTTCTTTTTAGGAGTGCTCTTTCCTATTATAATAAGGTCCTGAGCTCACCCCAGAGTCAGTCAATCAATCAATCAGTATGCATTTATTAAACACCTACTGTGTACCAGGGGCTGGGGATATGTGTCAAGAGGAAGTTTTTGCCTTCAAGAAGCTTGCATTCTACCTGGGAAGGGGGGAAGGGCTACATTGTAATCACAGATAATAGAATCTATACAAAATAGATATACAGGGATTTGGAGCAGCAGGGTGGGTTTGATTAAAAATGTGGGAATTAGGCAAGGTTTCCTGAAGGTAGAACTTGAACTGGACCTTGAAGGGAGTTGGGAGTTCTAAGAGGAAGAGGTGAGGAGGGAGAGCTTTCCAGGAGCAAGGGGCAACTTTTGCAAAGACACAGAATTAGAAGAGGGAATGTCATTTGTGGTCCGCAGCACTGCTATCAAATTCAAATAGAAATAGGGGCTACTAGACTGTATGTAAGGATCCTTGTGGGCCACACATTGACTTAGTTTAAAATATTATATTATTTGTTTTGTTGTATCTTTACATTTTTGTCAAATATTTCCTAATTACATTTTAATCTGATTCAGGCTGCATTGGGAAATGCTGCAGACCTCATGCTCATGTAGAAGGGGCACATTTGACATGTCTGGTCTACAACAAGAAGGCCAGTTTGGGTGAAGGGTAGAGTGTGTAAAAATGAACTATGATCAGCCTGAAAAGATAGACTGAAATCAGATTAGCTTTAAATGCCAAACAGAAAAGACTGGCATGGTTACCCCCACATTTTGGCAATGTTGATTTGACAACTATTTGGAGGATGGTTAGACAGGGATGGGGAGATTGGATGCAGGAGACCAATTAAAAGGCACTTTAATAGTCTAGGAGAGAGATGAAGAGGAACACTTGGATTAGGAAGGTTGTGAAGTGAATTAAAGAAGAGAACGAATTGAGAAATGTTGAGGAGCTAAGATTGACTGATTGGCTATAAATGGTCAAATGAGATGAAAGAGTCAGAGATAATGCCTGGGTTGGAAACTGGGCTGAGTGAACGAAGGGTAATGACCTCAACAGAAAGAAGGAAGTAAGGAGGAGCGGTGCTGTCATTGTTGACCTTTGCTATTTGATGAAGATGAGAGGTAGATTTAAGGGGAAAGATAAACAGTTCTGTTATGGACACATTGAATTTGAGGTGCCTATGAAACATCCAAGTGGAGATGTTTAGCAGGCACTTAGAGATGTGGAACTATGGCTCAGGAGTGAGAGGAGAGTTGGATAAGTTTATTTTGAAGTAATTTACATAGAGATTATTGTGGTGTGGTGTAGGGGATGTTCAGGGAGGGACAGCACCTCTGGTGGGAGGGCTGCTCATCCACCTTTGATGTCTACCTGTCAAACCGTTCTCACCTGTGGCTCCAAGAAGCTGTAGCATGCTATACACATGGGCTACACATGGGCAGATGAAAACAATTCATTCCAACAGCCATGAAGGCAGCTGAAACAGATAGACATGGAAGACAAGGTCATCCACTGCATCCTGGGCCATTGTTAGTTGCCTTGACTTTTGTCCTGACTCTGGATTTTCATGACTCAGGAAAAGAATGAGGCTGATGAATTTGTACCAACTCTCCCTCACTTAAATCATGCACAATTCAAGATTTCACCTTTGGTAGTCTTTGAAAACTAAGGACAAACACAACATTGTTGAACCCCTGAAAACTGAAAAACTCACTTCAAGTATAAACAAGAGAGGGTCCAAGTCATAGCCCAAAACATCCACACATAAGGAGCCAGGCATAGATGATGATCCTATAAATGAGACTGCAAAGGGTCAGTCAGATAGCAATATCATAAAAATCCAGGGAGGAGGGAGGATCCAGAAGGAAGGGATAGTCAATGGAGTCGAATCCTGCAGACAGATCAAGAACAAGGACTGAGAAAAGGCTATTGGAACCATAGGGTTCATTGATGACCTTGCAGAGTAATTTTAGGCAAGTGGTATTGAATAGAAGCAGGGGTATGCTATGTAAACGCTTAACAACCAGGCTCTGTTGGGAATAGAGGGTAAATGTTTGCACACAGAGGCCTCTAGATAGCGCAATGGATAGATCATTGGACCTGGAGTCAGAAAGATCTGAATTCAAACCTGACATCAGATTTTTTAAAGTTGTGTCACTTCTGGGCAAGTCATTTCTCTTTGCCTCAGTTTCCTATAAAATAAGGGATAAAACAGCAGCTACATTACGTTATATTTGTACAATGCTTAACACAGTGGCTATAACACAATATTATATTTGTATAATGCATAAACAATGCCTGGCCCACAGCAGGCACTATACAAATGCTTATTCTCCCTCCCCTACATAGTACACACTTTTAAGTATTACAAACACTTTCTTAAGTCTAGACAGTCAACAAAACAATAAACTAAGCCCTGATTTTCAGTGATGTTGGTTTCAGAGGTGTAAATGCTTACAGCAAATTTAACAAGCCTAATAGATCTGGCTCCAGCATGTCTCTGGACAGAAGTCAGATTGCAAGGGTTTGAGAAGTGAGAAAATCGAATTATCAATATAGGAGGAGTCCTTATTAAAGCTGTCCCATCCCATAAACCAAAGTTCCCTACTTTTCCTATACACGTACACACACAGTCAACACCCTCCTCCCCCTTAGGAAAGCTAACTCAGAATTCCAGCAATTCTTCAACTAGAGAGAATTCTGTCTTAGGAAAGTGCTGACCCTGAGAGTGGGTGCAAAGGAAAGTAGAGTCAGAAAATTTTCCCTAAAAGAGCCCATACACTGTTATCACACACATCTTTTACCTTGAGATTTCACCAGGCTGGCATCTGGGCAAAGGCATAGGAGGGGTCAGTTTGGGGAAGATCAATTAATAACCTGGGTTTGGTAATTAATTTCTCCATTGGTGATAATGAAAGGAGTGGAATCAAACAACCTTATAAAGATGGAGATGTCAGCTGCCAAACTACCTCATGGTGAGATATGCTTCCTGGAAATTTTATTAGGCATTGCATATTGAAAGAATGAAGAAAAATAGAATTCGCTGGAATTATTCCTTTTTTCTCAAGAACTCACCTAAGGTCTAGTTTCTCACCATACCCCCAACCCTGCTCCAAGTCCCTGCCTTATAATAACCTTCCTTTTCCTCATTTCTCTTAAGTTACAGAACAAAAATCAAGTCAGCTACTGCCTTGGGGAGAGGGGACTTTTCCCTGCTAATTTCTCCCTTTGATCTGCCTCTCCCTTCTTCCCAGCTCTCACCACAAAGAAACTGTGTACCTTGGCACCACCTGTCCATACCCCCTATAAACTGTCTTGGCCTTTCTGAGAGATTGTTGGCACAGAGAGTAGGAAGGCTATATAGGCTCTCTTTCATTTGATATAGCCTTCCACCTTCTCTTCTCCCTGCTGAGGTGGTCCAGAACTATGAATCAATGTGGAGCTCAGGATGGAGATGCGGATGGAAATATAGATGCAGATTCACTTTTAGATACAGATGGGGGTAGAAAGGGGGTGGGATGGGCCTGAAGATTTTGGTGAGGGGAAGGATGGGGTAAAGACCGAAGACAGAGGTAAGAATAAGGATAGAGTCTGGGAAAGGAGAATTGGAACCTGAGGGGTAGAATATACACAGAGAAACTACCAAATAGATTACTTTCTCTTTTTCTGAAACCCCAGGTATTCTTTCTGATTGCCCAAGCCCAATGACTGGGAAAAGTTACCAGCCCTCTTTCCATCAACAGGGTCAGAATTCCCCAGAGCACAGGGAATTTAGGGAATGCCTACATCACAACTAGGCAGAGTTTAACAGGTCTGGACTTCACCTAAGGAAGGGGAGTGGGTGTTATTGGCTTAAGTGGAAAAAATGGCTCTTTGGAGAGCATATGGGACATAAGTATATAATTTTACCACTGGCCATGCCTAAACCTAGTCCTGTTTCATTCATGTTTCCCTCCATCCCACCCTTTACAGAAACTATTCACACTACAAATAGGTTCTTGCTCTGTGGATTGGGGAGAAGCAGCTCATTCTACCCATGATATTTCAATTTATCTTCTCCATTTCTCTAGAAATGAATTTGCTTTTGGTGTAAACTAAATCCCTCCCTCCTCTTCCTCGCCATACTAGGGAAGGACAAAGGTGTATCAAAAAATCCCCTGTCTTCAAGGCACATACATTCTAGTAGGAGAGAGAAGCTACATAAGCAGATGACCATCATCCCCACTCCTCCCAAATCTCCAAGGAACAAAAATAAATAAATAAAGACAAACAAATGAAAGCGTTGGGAAGCCAGGGCATTGCCTCAGACCTTTCTCAGGAGCTCTTTATCTTCCACTGATATGTAACTAGCCATAAAAAACTCATAGATAGGACCATCAAACTTCAATCACAGATGGAAGATTACCTGAGGTCAAACTATGAAAGAAACGTTTTCCTTAGAATTCAAGTTAATTCAAAGGAAGCCATCTTAAAAGCACTGTCCTCAATTTCTCTAGAATTCATAATTCTGGGCTAGCTATTATTAGTGGTCAAGGGAGCTGGGTTCTAGGCTTTAACAAAGTTGTTATGTGGCTTAGCAAATCAATTTATAGATCAATTTCTTCATCTGAAAAAGTGAGATCATTATATTAAATGCTCTCAGAGGTCTCTTTTTATTTATTTTTTTTGCAGGGCAATTGGGGTTAAGTGACTTACCCAAAGTCACACAGCTAGTAAGTGTGTTAAGTGTATGAGGCTGGTTTTGAACTCAGATCCTCCTGACTTCAGGGCCGGTGCTCTATTCACTGCACCACCTAGCTGCCCCTCTCAGAGATCTCTTACAACACCATGAGTCAATCAATGATTACTTTTAAGAGATCTTACTCTTCCAGACACTCATTTGACATATATTCATTCAAAATGCAAGGTTTCCATAAATATCTTTTCTAGTTCTTCATTCTATTGTGAAGTCTTTCTTAAAGGCTACTCCAGGAAAGTATGAATGCTGGTGGGTTCTACCAAGCTGGAAACGTTTCAGAGACAGGCTATCCTAGAACCCTGATGGGTCTGGTTCTGGGAAGGAGAGACCAAGCTTATATGTCACTCCTAGAATGCTGTCCCTCCTCACCCCCACTACCTGTTCATTTTTTTAAAAAAAACAAAGAGTGTGGATGGGTGGTAATACAGATGTAAAATACTGCATAGACTTTCAGATGAGGTTACTGTGCTATTATTTTACCTATTTTGCTTAGTTACAAGACACCTCTCATGAAATGAGAATGATCTTCAAATGTGTGTAATATAAAAACAAAACACCATTAAAAGTGAAAGTGGAAAAAAAGGTCAGGCAGGCCAGTCTTGTAACAAGAATGAGGGATAACAGAGACAGCTCAAATGTACTTGTATATGCTAAATAATGAAAGAATCAGAAGATATTATCTAGGATAATGGAAAAATTCTCAAAGAATGAGAGCACATGCATGTTTAGGCCATGAAATGCAAGTGGGAAGGAAATTCCATGAAATCATAGGATCAGAAGTTGAGAGTTCCAGGGACCTTAGAGGTCATTTAATCCAACCCTTCTCATTTTTCAAATGAGGAACTGTGACCCAAAGAAATTAAGTGACTTATGCTTGGTCATGCAGGTAGTCAATGGAAAAGGCAGGATTTGAACCAAGGTCCTTATACTCCAAATCCAGGTCTCTTTCCCCACTGTACCAGAATATAGAGAAGAAAATAGCTTGGCCACAGGGGACTCCAAGAATAGCTAAGAGAAGCAAGAGTTAATTAACTTTTTTGTTGTTCAAAAAATTGGAAACTAAGGATTTAGTTTTTGTAATTGTAATTTAGTTTAGTAATTGATGGAAACACCCATCAATTTAGGGAATCACTAAACAGGTATTGCAAAGAATGTAATGGAAGACTGTTGTGTTATAAGACAGAGCTCTAGGCCTATAATCAAGAAAACCTGAGTTCAAATCTGGCCTCAGACATTTACTGATTATGTGACCCTGTGCAAGTCACTCAACCTGTTTGCCTCAGTTTCCTCAACTGTTGAATGAAGATCATAATGGCATCTACTTCCCAGGATTGTTATGAAGATCAAATGAGATAATATTTTTAAAGCACTTAATAAAAAATTTCTGTTCATTCTCTCTTCTTATATAAGAAATGAGGAAATAGAGGTGTCAAATACACATAAAGCCCAAGGGCCTTATACAACACAACACTCCCAAAGACTGCTCAGACCAGAAATTTTAAACAGCTAATGCAGGCTATATTAGAAACAGGGGCACCCAGATCAAGGAGAAAATACTTCAAGCAGCCAGGAAGAAACAATTTCAATATTGTGGAAACACAATCAGAATAGCCCAGGACCTGGCGGCTTCTACACTGAGGGATCGAAGGGCATGGAATATGATATTCCAGAGGGCAAAAGAACTGGGAATGAACCCAAGGGTCACCTACCCAGCAAAACTGAGTATTTTGTTTCAGGGGAAAATATGGTCATTCAGTGGAATAGAGGACTTTCAAGCATTCTTGAGGAAAAAACCAGAATTGAATAGAAAATTTGACATCCAGACACAAGAAGGAAGAGATGCCTGAGAAGGTAATCAGGAAAAGAAATCAAAAGGAACTTATCAAAGTTGAACTATTTACATTCCTATATGGAAAAGCAATAACTGTGACTGATGATATCTTTCTCACTATGAAAATAATGGAAGAAGGGGGTGTGGTCATATGAATACATACGTGAATGTGTGTGTATATGGTTACAGTTATATATGGAAAAAAAATCTAACCCTTACAATAGCTCCCACCCAAATTGTGTTCTTAATTGTTATCACACTGTGATCACTTTTTAAATTTTTTTTTATTAAATAAAGCTTGGGAAGAAATAGAAACAGGGGCAGCTAGGTGGCACAGTGAATAGAGCACCAGTCCTGTAATCAGGAGGACCTGAATTCAAATCCAGCCTCAGATACTTACTAGCTGTGTGACCCTGGGCAAATCACTTAATGTCAATTGCCTCAAAAAAAGAAAAAGAAAAATTACAGGTCATCAAAAGCAGTTAGTTGCTCAGAACATAGAAAACATTCTACTGATACCAATATTTAAAGATGAATATTCTCAAACTGCAATGTAACATATGACATGCCATCTTCCTTGTCTCTTTGCACAGGCTGAACCCCATGCCTGGGTTCTCCTTCCTTGCCTCTTAGTACCCTTCAAGTTCAAGTTCTATTTCTTGATTCCCCCAGCTATCAGCCATTCACCAAATCACTGTGGATTTATTTTGTATATAACCTATGTTTACTCATCTGTGAACATGTTGCCTCCCCCATGTAAGTTTTTTGAAGAAAGGGACTATCTATCACTTTTGTATAGTATCTCCAGCAACTAGCACAGTACCCAAAACACAGCAGGCTCTTAATGCATGATTATTAATTAGGCAGTAGCAGTACAAAGAGAAAGACCCTATCTCTGTCCATATGGAGCTTATAGGTTATATGTATGACATATACACAGATAACTATAATACAAGGTAGGTTATATTGATTGTGAGATCTTTATGCCCTAATACACGGTCAATTTTTGTGTAGTGCCATATACTACTGAAAAAAGGTATATTCCCTTCTATTCCCATTCCATTTTCTCCAGAGATCTATCATATCTAACTTTTCTAGAATTCTATTAATCCCCTTAATTTCTTGTTTATTTTTTGGTTAGATTTATCTAGTTTTGAGAAGATAAAGTTGAGGTTCCTCACAAGAATAATTTTATTGTCTATTTCCTCTTATAACTCATTTAGCTTCTCCTTTTAAAAAAATTAGATGCTATGTCATTTGATACATATATATTTAGTATTGATGTTACTTCATTGTTCATGATACCTTTTAGCAGGATATTGGTTCCTTCCTTATGCAGGGTAGGTTATGTTGAATACAATTCTTCCCCTCTCCATAGTTGTGAATGGTATCTCCTTCCCTACTTCTTTATTTAAATATATGTATATATTTAAATATATCTAGGTCATGTACCCACTTGAAGCTTATTATAGAGCTTGTGCATATGTGTATGTATAACTGAATTTCTAAGATCCTTTACTTGCACCTTAGCTCAGACTGGAGATCAGAGAACTATATCCCAGGAATGGTAGGATTCAGAGAGTCAATGATAGCAACATCCTAGCTCTTGGTGGTTCCTGGTGTTCCTCTAATTAGAGAAGCAGTTTCTCAAAACTTTAACCCTAATGTTCTCTTATAAACCCTATATTATGATGAAAGAACACTGGAACTGGGGTTCACAACCTAGCTCTGACATTCTGTGTGATTCTGGGAAAGTCCTTTACCCTCACTAAACATCAGTTTCACTTTCTGTAAAAGGCAATCATGATTCTTGAATTACCACATTAAAAAGGTTTGCCTTATTTATTTATTTAGGGAAATAATTTGTAAACCTTAAAGTGGTCGTCACTTGAAACGTCAGTTGTTATCCTTAAAAAAACAAAAAAACCAACCATGTCCCAGTAATGGGATTAGGGAATAAATAGCTGGGGGGGAGGGGGATGAGGTTGGAATCACCTTTCATAAAATGATGATTGATTTATTGTTTCAGCTCTGCCCTGGATTATTACTTATTTTGGCTAAGCTATTCCCTAGCCTGTGATCAACTGAATCAGAACAATAAACTTTCTTCTTACTGATAGCAGCTGGTCTTGGGAATTCTTAGGAACTCATATTCTCCAGCCCCAAGTTCAGGTAAAGTGTGATGGTGAAAGCAGGTCATAGTAGCAAAGGTCATAGGGTTTAAAGCTGGAATGAAGTCATCATCCAGTCCAAATCCTTCACCTTAAAACTACCCAAATTGTAATACCAATTTTATAAGTAGAAGAAGTGGGGAAGGAGGTGAGCTAGACAAGTGTTCATCTGAGAAAGATCTGGAGATTGCAATGGACTACATATTCCATGTGAATTAGATAGCACAACTAGGAGGCAAGGAAAAGGGAAAAGAAAAAGAAAAGGCTAGAGCTAATGTGACTTTAGGCTGTACATTAAGGTAAACAAAATGCCTAAAATAATGGAAGTAATTGTGCCACCATCCTGGTCAGACCACACCTGGATTACTGGGTTCAGTTCTGAGGAACAGATTTTAGGGAGTAAATTGCTAAACTGCAGAGTGTCCACAGCAGGCTGGTGAAGATCCTTAATGATAATGCCACTTGAGGATAGGTTGGAGGAGCTGGGCATGCTTAGCTTGGAGAAGGGAAGATTTAGAGCGGCAGAATAATAGTCACTAAAGATCTAGGTTAAAGCAAGCTTATATGAAAGATGTGTGAGACTTATTCTACCTGGCACCAGAGGTCAGAACTAGGAGGGA
Source organism: Gymnobelideus leadbeateri (assembly GCA_011680675.1). Taxonomy (NCBI): domain Eukaryota; kingdom Metazoa; phylum Chordata; class Mammalia; order Diprotodontia; family Petauridae; genus Gymnobelideus; species Gymnobelideus leadbeateri. The sequence continues at coordinate 175,989 of WOXC01010878.1, read as the reverse complement.
TGGGGGAAATTGACAGACGTAAAATTAGTATTGCAGTCACTAGAGGTCTTCAAATACAAGTTTAGCAGGGATTTTTCAGGGATATTATTAAGATACAGGTTGGACTAGATTAGAGATTTATAATCTGGGGTCCACAGACCTCTAGGGGTCCTTGGGTAGATTTTAAGGGTTCATAGACTTGGATGGGGAAAAAATTACACTTTTACTAACATTTGGTTTCTTTTGTAACCCTATGTATATTACTTTATTCATTTAAAAATATTATTCTGACAAGTCATTCCCTCATCTGATAAATGGTCAAAGGATATGAACAGGCAGTTTTCAGATGAAGAAATCAAAGCTATCTATCTATAGTCATATAATGCTCTAAATCACTATTGATTAGAGAAATGAAAATTAAAACAACTCTGAGGTACCACATCACACCTACCAGATTGGCTAATATGACAAAAAAAGAGAAAATGATAAATGAGAGAGATTTGGGAAAATTGGAGCTGTGGAGTTGTTGACTGAGTTGATGGAATTGTGAACTGATCCAACCATTCTGGAGAGCAATTTGGAACTATGCCCAAAGGGCTACAAAACTGCATAGCCTTTGATCCAACAATACCACTACTAGGTCTGTATTCCAAAGAGATCATAAAGAAGGGAGAGGGACCCAGTTTATGGCGGCTTTTTTGTGATGGCAGGAAGTTGGAGGTTGAAGGGATGCCCACCAGTTGGGGAGTGGCTGAGGAGGTTGTGGTATGTGAATGCAATGGCATATTATTGTTCTGTAGGAAATGGTGAGTAGGTGGATTTTGGAGGGGCCTGGGGAGACTTGCATGAATTGACTCAGGGTGGGGTGAGCAGAGCCAGGAGAACATTGTGCACAGTGGCAGCGGCTCTGTGCGATGACCAACTCTGGTGGACTTGGTTCTTCTAAGATAATTCCAAAGGACTCAGGATGGAATATGCTGTCCCCATCAGAAGGAAGAACTGTGAGGTTTGAGCACAGATAGAAGCATACTATTTTCTCTTTTTTTTTTTCTTCCTCACTTTCCCCCTTTTGGTTCTGATTCTTCTTTCAAGGCATGACTAATGTAGAAATGTCTTTGGTGTGATTGTGCATGTATTCCCCCCCCCAAAAAAAAAGAGATATTAGTGGGTGAGAGATTAATTGTATCACAGTCTCAAATATAAACTTTTAAAAAGAAAGAATGGAGTAGAGGAGGTTGTTTTTAATGCTCTCTGGGAGAAATATCCTTAAGTATTTTCCTATAAGCTCTGCTCAATATATTCTCTAATGGGGAATAATTGTAATAAGGATGCTTTCTGCTCCAAATTTAATCAATTTTTGTGTTGTTTTAATGACATCAATGCTGGTGGTATTTATGCGTTTTCATTTAGACAGAAATTATATAGTTGATATTTTCATTTTTTAAAAAGTTATTCTGTGTGTGACCTTGGGCAAGTCACTTAACTCCAACTGCCCTCCAAAAAAAGTTATTCTGGGAAGAAGTCTATGGGCTTCATCAGATTGCCAAAGGGGGCCGTGACACAAATAAAAGTAATAGCTAACATTTTTACAGTACCTACTATGTGCTTGGCACTGTGCCAGGTGCTTTACAATTTTTATCTCATTTGATCCTTACTACAACCCTGGGATATAGGTGTTATTATTATCCCCACTTCAAAAATGAAGCAACTGAGGACATCAGAAGTTAAATGATTCACCCAAAGTCACACAGTGTATGAGGTCATTTTTGAGCTCAGGTCATTGTATCCTGAGGTGGTGGGGGAAAAAAATAAAAAAGCATTTGGTGGAAAGGAAGTTAAACTCCTTGATATTAAGTTGTTAGCTTCCTGGTCTGGCTCATGTCCTAAATCCCAAAAGAACATTGTACTCCTTTTGTCGTTGTTCAGTCATTTAGTCATGTCTGACTCTCTGGAACCCTACAGACCATAACCCTTCTATCCTCTACAGTCTCTTGAAGCCTGTCCAAGTTCATGTTCATTGCTGCCATGACACTATTCATCTCATCCTCTGCTGTCCCCTTTTCCTTTTGCCTTCAATCTTTCCCAGCCTCAGGATCTTTTCCAATGAGTTCTGCTTTCTCATTACATGGTCAAAGTATTTAAGCTTCAATTTTAGTATTTGACTTTCAAATGAATAGCCTGAATTGATTTCCTTATGTACTGACTGATTTGACCTCCTTGCTGCCCAAGGGATGCTCAAAAGTCTTCTCTAGGGGCATCTATGTGGCTCAGTGAATAGAACACCAGCCCTGGATTCAGGAGGACCTGAGTTCAAATCCAGCCTCAGACACTTAACACACACACACACACACACACACACACACACACACACACACACAAAATTAGCCATGTGATCTGGGGCAAGTCACTTAACCCCAATTGCCCTACCTTCCCCTCTCCAAAAAGCAAAAACGAACAAACAAAAGTCTTCTCTAGTACCAATTCAAAAGCATTTATTATGTGCCTCTCAGCTTTCCTTATAGTCCAGCTCACAGCCATACATTGCTACTGGAAAAACCATAGCTTTGACTATGTAGACCTTCGTTGGAAAGATGATGCCTCTGCTTTTTAAGTATGCTGTCCAGATTTGCCTTAGCTCTCCTTTCAAGAAGCATCTTTTAAACTCATGGCTGCAGTTGCTGCCTACAGTTATCTTTGAGCCTAAGAATATAAAGTCTGACGCTGCCCCCACTTCTTCTCCCTCTATTTTCCAGAAGGCGGTGGGACTAGTTGCCAAGATCTTAGTGTTGTTTTTTTATGTTAGTTCCAAGCCAGTTTTTACAGGCTCCTCTTTCAGCCTCATCAAGAAGCTTCTTAATTCCTCTTCGCTTTATGCCATCAGTGGTAGTATCTGCATTTCTGGGATTGTTGCTTTTTCTCCTAGCAACCTTAGTTTCAGGTTTTGATTAGTACAACCTGGCATTTTGCAAGATGTATTCTGCATATAAATTAAATAAGGTAACAATATACAGCCTTGTTGTACTCCTTTTCCAGTCTTAAGCCAATCAGTTATTCCATGTTCAGTTCTAACTGTTGCTTCTTGATTTACATAGAGATTCCTCAGGAGTTAATTTTGTACTCCCATCTTTCTGAGGACTTGCAATATTTTGTTGTGATCCACATGGTCAAAGGCTTTAGTGTAGTCAATGAAGCAGAAGTCGGTGTTTTTCTGGAAACCCCTTTCTTTCTTTCTCTCTCTCTCTCTCTCTCTCTCTTTTTTTTTTTTTGCACTCCTGTTCCTTAGAAAAATAATTAAGATAATATAGAAGCTGCTCTGACTCAGGAGTTCTAGGAAATGAACAGTTTGAGTTTGTTTACATCTCCATTGTTGACTCCCTAGTGAGCATGCAAAGGAAGGTCTACCTAGTGCTTGACTTACACATTGAGCAGAGCACCTGAAGAAAATCTGGATTCAGGATTTCATTTCAATCCAGGCAGGGAACACAGGCTCTGGTGTCAATCGGAACTCTCTTTCTTTCCTTTCTTTTTCTTTCTTTCTTTCCTTTCTTTCTTTCTTTCTTTCCTTTCTTTCTTTATTTCTTCCTTCCTTCCTTTCCTTCCTTCCTTCCTTCCTTCCTTCCTTCCTTCCTTCCTTCCTTCCTTCCTTCCTTCCTTCCTTTCTTTCTTCCTTCCTTTCTTTCTTTCTTTCTTTCTGCTTTTTGGAGGGCAACTGGGGTTAAGTAACTTGCCCAAGGTCACACGGCTAGGTTTTTGTTTGTGTGTGTTAAGTGTCTGAGGCCGGATCTGAACTCAGGTCCTTCTGACTCCAGGGCCGACGCTCTACTCACTGCGCCACCTAGCTGCCCCCCTTGCTTTCTAAATAACCCATCGAATGTTGGCAATTTGGTCTCTAGCTCCTCTGTCTCTTCAAAAACCAGGGCTCTTCTAGTAATTCTCAGTCCACATATTGCTGACTGTCTAGCTTGCAGACTCTTAAGCATTACCTTGCTGGCATGTGGAATGAGTGCCATTTTTCAGTAATTTGGACATTCTTTGGCATTTCCTTTCTTTAGAACTGAGACATAGACTTGTCTTTTCTTACCAGTGGCCACTATTGAGTTTTCCAAATTTGCTGACATATTAAGTGAAGCATTTTAACATTACCTTTTAGGATTTTAAATGAGCTCAGCTGGAATTCCGTCACCTCTACTAGCCTTATTCTTAGCAATGCTTCCTAAGACCCACTCGACTTCATTCTTTAGATCAGTAGCCACACCTGTGGTTATTGGTGAGGTTAAGATCTTTCTTGTATAGTTCTTCTGTGTATTCTTACCACCTCTTCCTAATCTCATCTTTTATCATGACCATTTTTGCATGTAACTTTCCCTTGATCGCTCTAATTTTCTTGAAGAGTCTCTTGTTTTTCCTATTCCCTTATTTTCTTCCATTTCTTTATATTGATAATTTAAGAAAACATTCTTATTTCTCTTTGCTATTCTCTGGAATTCTGCATTCATCTGAGTATATCCTTCCCTTTCTCCTTTACCTTTCATTTTTTCTTCTTTTTTCAGTTATTTATAAAGCTTCACCAGGCAACCATTTTGCTTTCTTGCTCTTTTTTTTCCTTTGGAATATTTTTTGTTGCTGCCTCCTATACAATATTGCAAACCTCTGTCCTTAGCTCTTCAGGCACTCTATGTACCAGATTTAATCCCTTAAATCTATTTATCACCTCCACTTAATATGTGATGTCATTTAGATCATACCATATGGTCTGATGGCTTTTCCTACTTCCTTCAATTTAAGTCTGAATTATGCAATAAGAAATTCATGATGTGAGGCATAGTCAGTTTCAGGTCTTGTTTTAATTGATTGCATAAAGTTTCTCCACCTTTGGCTGCAAAGTACATAATCAATCTGATTTTTGTATTAACCATCTGGTGATGTCCATGTGTAAAGTCACTTTTTGGGTTGTTGAAAAAGATGAAAAAGTGACTATGACCACCAAGTTATCTTGACAAAACTCTATTAGTCTCTGCCCAGATTAATTTTGTACTCCAGGGCCAAACTTGATTGTTATTCTAATCATGTTTTCATTTCCTACTTTAAATTCCAGTCCCCTATGATGAGTGTGGCATCCTTTTTGGGTGTTATTTCTAGAAAATGTTGTAGGTTTTTGTAGAATTAAGCAACTTTGGCTTCTTGACCATTAGTGGTTGGAGCATAAACTTATATTATTATTTCTTTTTGTCTTTTTGGAGGGGGGAAGTCAGGGCAATTGTGGTTAAGTGACTTGCCCAAGGTCTTACATTATTTTTATTTGAATGATTTGCCTTGGAGTTAGATATCATTCTGTCATTTCTTGAGATTATATCCCAGTACTGCTTTTCTCACCCTTTTATTGACTACAAGGGCTACTCCATTTCTTCTAAGGATTCTTGCCCATGGTAGTATATGTAGTGAGCACCTCAATTAAGTTCACTCATTCCTGTTCATTTGAATTCACTGACACCAAAAATGTCGATGTTTATTCTTTCCATCTCCTGTTTGGTCACATCCAGCTTACATTGGCTAACAGAGTTTACATTCCAGGTTTCTATGCTACACTGATCCTTACAGCCTCAGACTTTCCTTTCATCACCAGATGTATCTGCACCTGAGCTTCCTTTTGGCTTTGGCCTAGATGCTTCATTAGTTTTACTTGTAGTTGCCCTCTGCTCTTCCCAGTACCATATTGGTTACCTTCTGACTTGAGGGGTTCATCTTCTAATGTCATATCTTTTATCACGTTAATTCTGTCCATGAGATTTTCTTGGCAAAAATACTGGTTGACTTGCCATTTTCTTCTCCAATGGATCACCTTTTGTCAGAACTCTACACTGTGATCTATCTGTCTTGAGTAATCCTGCATGGCATAGTTTATAGTTTTACTAAGCTGTGCAAGCCCTTCTGATTGTACTCCTAGACTGCAATTACCTGATATATATTAAAGATAATTCTAGCCTACTACTGTTCTTGAAGATAGGACCATGATTGCTCAGTCAGAGTTATTCTCCTACTTTCCACAAAGGCAGAAATTGAAACTTACCGTGAAGATGTTGATAAAAATAAATCCCTATTATATGAGACCCTAGATGCCTATGATCCAGTTCAACCAAATAAATGCCTTTCAACCAGGTGTGAATCAATCTAATTAGTATTGCCACGTAGTTCACCTTTCTTCAACTTTTCTACAAGAATAGTATAAGATATTTTATCAATGATTTGCTAAAATCTAAGTAAACTATGTATACAATCTTTATTTCATCTATAATAGATTAACAACCATACCAAAGATAGAAATTAGATGATTCAAGCATAATTTCTTGTTTAAGCCATGCTGGCCTCTTCTTAGTCACTGCCTCTTTATCTACGTGGTTACTAATTATTTCTTTAAATCTTTGCTCTAGATTTTCCCAGGACTATAAGTCACTGACCTATTATCTGAAGACTATTCTTTTCCCTTAAAAAAAAGTGGTCCTGTGGTACCACTCCTATTTTCTGCCTTTCCAATACCACTGACAAATACCTCTGAAATACTTCAGTTATTTTACCTGTTATTTTAGGACCTGAAGATGTAGTTTTTTCTGGGTCAGGGGACTTGAATTTATCAAGGACAAATGGGTGCGAGTTGGAGGGAACCTCAACACATGGTGAGACCAACCTATACCCAAAAAGAAATTTCCACTATGACATAGCTGCCAAATGGTCATCTAGACTGAAGACCTCTAATAAGAGGAAAGTCATTACTTTCTGAGGTAGCCCATTCTACTTTTGATTGCTCTAATTGTTACAAAGTTTTTCCTGTTATCAAGCTTCACTTTGCCTCCTTGTAACTTCCTCCCTTGCTCTTGGTTCTAGCCTCTGGGGCCAAACAGAGCAAAGCTAATCACTCTTCTCCTAAACTACCCGTCAAAGATTTGGATATTCTAGTCTAGGCTAAACATCCCCAGTTTCCTCAACCAATACTCATTTGGACAGTACTGGACTTGGAGTCAAGAAGACATGGATTCAGCCTCAGATACCAGCTGTGTGACCCTCAGCAAGTCATTTAACTTTGCCTCAGTTTCCTCATCTGTAAAATGAGCTGAAGAAGGAAATGGCAAACCATTCCAATATCTTTGCCAAGAAAACCCCAAATGGGGTCTTGAGGAGTTGGACACAGCTGAACAACAACTTCTTCAACAAACCCTAGACAAGTCACATAATTTCTCTCAGTCTCAATTTCCTTATCTGTAAAATAGCACCTAACTGCCAGGATTGCTGTGAATGTCAAAGGATGTAAAACACTGTACAAACGTCAGCAATTATTTTTTTTATTATTTTTTTTAATTAAACAAATGCTTTATTAACTTCTGGTTTATATCATTCATTTCCACCAGATTATGAGTTACATTTTCCCCCATTTTTTCCCTACCCACCACCCCAGAATAGCAGTCCCACTAGATATCCCCTCATCCAATCTGCTCTCTCCCTTATCTTCTTCCATACCCCCTTCGACTTTGCCATTAGGGCAAGGTGAATCTCTGAGCCCCACTGCCTGGACATCTTATGAAAGATTTAATTTTAAAACTTCGATTTTCAGATCCATTCCCTTTCTCCCTTGTCACCCACTCCCTCTGAGAAGATAAGCAATTCAGTATGTGTTGTACATGTATATCTATGCAAAACATTACCATAGTAGATATATTGTAAAAGACTGCTTATATTTCCCTCCCACCTGTCTCACCTCCCACCTGGTCCATTCCCTACTTTGATCCTGTCCCTCTTTGATAGTGGGTACTTCTAACCTCCCCTCTCACCAGAATGCCCTCCTCTCCATCATCCCCCCTCTCATCCCCCTTTTCCCTACTCAGGAGAGTGAGTGAGGGTAAGATATTCCATTTAGTATGTATGTGATTCTCTCCTTGAGCCAACTTCAATGAGAATATGCTTTTGCCTTTTTGCCTTCCTGTTCTTCCCCTCCCCTGCAACTACTTCTCTTTGCCTCTTCTACATGAGATAGTTTGCCCTACCCTGTCTCTCTCCATCTCCTCTTGCCACTTTCCTCTCTCACCTCTTGACTTCACCCCTTAAGAATCATCCCTTCCTTGGGGCTGCTAGGTGGCCCAACGAGCAGAGAGCCAGCCCTGGAGCCAGAAGGACCCGAGCTTGGATCCAGCCCCAGACACCCAGCACACAAACAAAAACCCAGCCACGTGAACCTGGGCAAGTCACCTAACCCCAATTGCCCTCCAAAAAAAAATAATCATCCCTTCCCATCAAATTCAACCTGTGCCCTCTATCCATGTATACCTGTGAACATATGCCATGTACCCTTCTTCAATTATTTTCATAATGAGAAAGGTTTCATCAAACACAGTTATTGTTTTTCCATGTAGGACTGTAAATAGTCCAACTTTGATAAGTTCCTTTTGATTTCTTTCCTTGATTACCTTCTCAAGCATCTCTTGCTTCTTGTGTCTGAATGTCAAATTTTCTATTCAACTCTGGTTTTTTCCTCAAGAATGCTTGAAAGTCCTCTATTCCACTGAATGACCATATTTTCCCCTGAAACAAGATACTCAGTTTTGCTGGGTAGGTGACCCTTGGGTTCATTCCCAGTTCTTTTGCCCTCTGGAATATCATATTCCATGCCCTTCGATCCCTCAGTGTAGAAGCTGCCAGGTCCTGTGCTGTTCTGATTGTGTTTCCACAATATTGAAATTGTTTCTTCCTGGCTGCTTGTAGTATTTTCTCCTTGATCTGGGGATTCTGGAACCTGGCTATAATATTCCTGGGATTTTCTTTTGGGGATCTTTTTCAGGAGGTGATCTGTGGATTCTTTCAACCTCCATTTTGCCCTCTGGATCTAAAACATCAGGGCAATTTTCCTTGAGAATTTCTTGAAGGGTGATTTCTAGGTTCTTTCTTTGATCATGGCTTTCAGGTAGTCCAATAATTTTTAAATTATCTCTCCTGGATCTATTTTCAGGTCAGTGGTTTTTCCCATGAGATATTTCACATTGCCTTCTAATCTTTCATTTGTTTGGATCTGCTTAACAGCATCTCGATTTCTCATAAAGTCACTAGCTTCCATTTGCTCCAGTCTAACTCTGAAGGAATGAATCTCCTCAGTGAGCTTTTGAGATTCTTTTTCCATCTGGTAAATTTGACTTTTTAAGGCATTCTTCTCCTCATTGCCTTTCTGAGCCTCTTTTGACATTTGAGTTAGTCTATTTTTTAAGGTGTTATTTTCCTCAGTCAGGCTGTTGACTGTCATTTCATACTTTTCTTGCATCTTTTTCATTTCTCTTCCCAAATTTCCCCCACTTCTCTTATCTACTTCTTAAGGTCCTCTATGGCCTGTAGCCAGCTTGTACTTTCATTTGGGGCTTTTGGTGCAGGAGTTCTGATCTCACAGTCCTCCTCCATGCTTTGAGCCTCTTTGCCCCTAAAACAGGAGTCCAATGTTGAACTTTTCTGTTTATTTTGTTTCATTTGCCTAGGCATATTGCCACTTAATTACTTGATTTTTGGGTTTGTTGCCACAGTAGGACTCTGCCACCAGACAGGGGAGCTTCCGCCCAAACGTGGGGTCTTCAAAACTTCCGCCAGTTGGGTGGCCTCTGTAAAGCCTCCACCCACTCTGGCAAGTTGGATACCCACCCCAAACTTACCCCCCAGACCACAATCCAGATCCAGGCAGTTTAAAGCAAAAGCGATTAACCCCCAGACTGATTGCTGGATCTTCCTACAGTTCGAAGACCAGGAGCTAGAGCTGCTACTGATGCTGCAAAATGGCTTCTGTGCAGCTGTTTCTTCAGCAGCTTTTCGCCCCCAGGGGAGGAAGCCACGTGTTCCCCAAATACTGGTCCCAAAGTCCATAGGGCACTAACCTCTCATTTTGTCCTAGGCATATCTGTGCTGATAATTCTGGAATCGCCACAATTGCTGGTGTTCTGGGGTTCCACCAGCCGGATGAAGGCCTGGCTGCCCTGGGGCTAAAACCGCGGACCTGGGCTCAGCTCTGCGGGCTGTGCTGTCAGTTCCCAGTGTGCTGAGCTGCCTGTTCTCAGAGCGCTGCGCTGGCCGCTCCCTGCAGGGTTGCTGGGCTGTCCTCAGTAGGAGGTTAGCTTCTCTCTGCCGTTCTGTGGGTGCTGTGGCTCTAGAAGTTGTTTGGAGCTCCCTTTCACATTGTTTGAAATTTGTGTGGGGCAGAGCACATTGGAAATGCTGTTTCTACTCTGCCATCTTGGCTCCGCCCCCAAACGTCAGCAATTATGATGATGGTGATGATGATGATGCTGATGATGATGACAATGATAAACTCCAAGTCTTTCATCAACCTGTTACACTCCTTTGGATACTCTCCTTTACACAGCTGTGTTGCCCAGAACTAAAAATAATACTCCAAATGTGGTCTGCGGCAGAGCATGGAGCAACAGATGATCAATTCCTTATTTCTGGGAACTATGACTTTCTTTGTTTTATGATCATTTAGCATTTTTACTGCCACTCCCCCCTACTGACTAGTATTGAGTTTGTGGACTGCCCAAACCTTCTGATCTTTCTCAAGCTATCCCACCATGCTTCCTGCTCCATACCATACTTGTAAAGCTACTTTTTTTCTTTCAAATGTGAGACTTAATACTTACTCCTATTGAATTTCATCTTACTACATCAACTCAGTATTCTAAGCAGCTAGCTAGATGTAAAGTGGACAGAACACTGTGCCTGCAGTCAGGAAGACCTGAATTCAAATCTGACCCTAAGGTCATTAACTTAGCTATGTGACAATGGCCAAGCCACTTCATTTCTGTCTGCCTCAGCTGTGAAACAGGGACAATAACAGCATCTACCTCCCAAGGTTGCAAGGACCAAATGAGATATTTGTAAAGCACTTAGCACAGTGCCTTGAAAATAGTAGGTGCTTAATAAATGATTATTTCCTTCTTTCCAGGCAAGATCTCTTTGGACCTTGACTGTCATCCATCTAGGGTATTAGTTATTCTTGCCTGCTCTCTGTAAATTTGATGAAAATTCCATGTATATCTTTCTCCAAATCATTATTAAAGATGGTGAATAGTACTCAGCCAAGCACAGATTCTTGGACACCCCATTGGTGACTTCCTGCCAACTTGACATTGAGCCATAGTTCTGAAATCTATATAAGTGTCTTATCATCTTGTGCACATCACTTTATCTTCTCCAAAAGTGTAACATTAGGTACTTTATCAAATGCTTTCCTAAAATATAGTTCCTATGATTTACCTGTTTAGTAGGATCTGTCTAAAAGGAAATAAGCTTATTCTGAGATGAGCCATTTTTAATGGAATCATAATGTAATGACTTTGTAATGACTAATCCCCTAGCTAGATGTTCACTAATCATTTTTATAGTGATTTGTTCTAGAATTTTCCTCAAGGATTAGTCAAGTTCTATGGAATATAGTTTATAGGCTCAGTACTCTTATTTTTATGTTTGTTTGTTTGGTTTGGTTTGGGCTTGGGTGTTTTTTTGTTTTTTTGTTTTTGGCAAGGCAATCAGGATTAAGTGATTTGCCTAAGGTCACACAGCTAGTAAGTGTCAAGTGTCTGAGGCTGGATTTGAACTCAGGTCCTCCTGACCCCAGGACCCTCTATCTACTGCACCACCTAGCTGCCCCTGTTCTCTTAGTTAAAAAAAATTAGAGGGAAATATTTAATGAAATAAATAAAAATATATTTAGAAATTAGAAGGAAGGAAACAAACATTTAAGTGTGTGCCTACTATGTGTCAGGCACACTTTAAAAATGTTATCATATTTGATCTTCAGAACAATCCTGGAAGGCACATGCTATTATTTTTTCTACTTTTTAGTTCAGGAAATATAGGCAGACAGAAGCTAAGTGACTTGCCCAGGATCATACAGCTAATAATAGTCTGAGACTCAATTTAAACTCAGGTCTTCCTGATTCCAAACCCAGCACTCTATACTTCAACACTGACACATTGGGAACCCTTCTAATATTGGGGCACCTCTCTTGTTTTCCATAATCTTTCAATTATTACTGTCAGTGGCTCAGAAATCATCTTCCCTCTGATTATAAGTTAGGAAAGGTCAGGAAGATTAAGTGGATTTGCTACAAGTCACGTAGCTAGTTAATGACATTCAAGACTAGAAACCCAGTCTCATGATGCCCAGTCCAGCTCTTTCCACTCTACTATACCACCTAATTCTCTATGATGCCATTATTGTATCATAAATAAAGCAAATGGGAAGACACTAGGTTATTTAGGGCAAGGGTGGCTCCACCACTGATTCCCTGGAACTATCCTTTGAGACCTGGTGTCCATAAAATTAAATAAAATTTAATTCCATTCATGGAAGAGAAAGTAGACATCCTGGCATGTCTTCTATGCTCCACCTTTGCGAACTTTGGATAGGAGGGGCTGGGGCTTTTGAGGACACACATTCTAAACTGTGCTCAATTGGGACCTTGAATGACTAGGTATCCAGAAGTAGATGGGTAGCCTTGGAACAGGGGGCCAAACTCTAGGTCAAGTGTCTAGGAGGTGCCTGGGCAATCATGAAGTAGAAGATGAACCAGTATTACCAGGGCTTTGGTGCACCTTTTTCCAGCATCAGCCTGAAGGTGTCTGAAAGACTGAATTTCCTCCATATACATTTCTAGAATTTATCTGTGGAAACCCAGCACAGAGGAGGGTCTGCTCTCACAGCTCTCTAAGCGCTTTAGAAATTCTTCCCTCAGATGCACAGAAGAAAGAAGGGAATATACCTTTATTATGTGCTTTATTAAATATGCTAAATGCTTTTCAAATATTATCTCATTTTATCCTTACAAAAATCCTGGGAGGTAGGTGCTATTATTATTTCCATTAAACAGATTTTAAAAAACCATAGCAGATAGCAGAAGCTAAATGATTTACCCATTTAAACATCTGAGACTGGATTTGAACTCAGGTTTATCCTGATTCCAACCCCAGGGCTCTAACCACCATGCAACCTAAGGTAGTTCAGCTGAAAGTACAGAGAGAAGCAAGATAGTTTTGAAAGAATAATAAATATTATGTACTTTATTTTTAATTAATCAATTAATTTTTAGTTTTCAACATTCATTTCCACAAGATTTTGAGTTCCAAATTTTTCCCCATCTCTCCCTCCCACTCCAAGATGGTGTGCATTCTGATTTTCCCTTTCCCCAGTCTGCCCTCCCTTCTGTCATGACCCCCTCTTATCCCTTTCCCCCTTATTTTCTTGTAGAGCAAGATAGATTTCTCTACCCCACTGCCTGTATATCTCATTTCGAAGTTTGCATGTAAAAACAATTTTTTACATTTGTTTTTAAAATTTTGAATTACCCTTCTTCCCTCCCCACCCACCTTCATTGAGAAGGCAAACAATTCATATATAGGGTATAGGGTTATTATAAATGTGTAGTTATGCAGAACACTTCCATAATAGTCATGTTGTAAAAGACTAACTATATTTCCTTCCATCCTATCCCGCCTCTCACTTATTCTATTTTCTCCTTTGACCTTGTCCCTTTTCAAAAAAGTTTTTGCTTCTCACTACCCCCTCCCGCAATTTGCCCTCCTTTCTATCATTCCCCCTTCCCTGGCCTCATCTCCTTCCCCCCTTACTTTCCTGTAGGCTAAGATACCCAATTGAATGTGTATATTATGCCCTTGTTAAGCTAAATCCAATGAGAGTAAATTCACTCATTCCCTCTCACCTCTCCCCTCTTTCCTTCCATTGTTAAACCTTTTACTTGCCTCTTTTATGTGAGGTAATTTGCCCCATTCTATCTCTCCCTTTCTCTTTTTCCCAATATATTCCTCTCTTACCCTTTAATTTTATTTTTTAGATATCATCCCTTCATATTCAACTCACCCTGTGCCATCTATCTATCTATCTATCTATCTATCTATCTATCTATCTATCTATCTATCTATCTATCTACTTATCTATTTCCTCCAACTACCCTAATACTGAGAAAAGTCTCACAAGTTACAAATACCATCTTTCCACATAGGAATGTAAACAGTTCAACTTCAATAAGTTGTTAAAATCAATGATTGGGTTTTTTTTTAATTCTGATATATGTGTAGAAATATTCTTTCTTTGGTTAAAGTTAAGGATTTTAAAAATTAAATTTAAATAAAAAACTCTTCTCTCTAATGCCACCTTCCACTAAACATTTCTTAATAAATAAAGGGCAAGAATGTCACAATCAGAGTTCAGGAGCAGTGCTTATTAGTTTCATGACTTTGGGTAAGCCATAACCTCTCTGGGCCCATGTTTCATCATTGGCAAAATGGACATAATATTTCTAATACCTGTCTTCTGACTCTGTGGTGAAGATTAGATGAAATAATGAATATAAATCACTTTATAAATGTTAGCTGGACATATAGTATATAAAACTCAAGGAGGGGAAAGTGCAAATAGGGTAGAGAACCAAGGGGACCTTGGATTTAACCAGGCCCTAACCCCAAGTATACTCCTTAATTATTATTACTATTGGTAGTAGTAGCACTAACAGTTCTTTATTAAATAATTTTTTAGTTTAAAAAAATTTTCTCTCTCCTTCTATCCTCTCCCCGCCACAAGAAAACAAGAAATACAATAGCCATTACACAAATGAAGTCATGTGAAACATGTTTCTTAGCACTAACAGTTCCAAATATTCCCATCTCTACTCACACTTCCCATGGTACCCCCCTCCTCCTACTCTCTCAGCTGAAGATCTTGCCTCTTACTTCACTGAAAAAAACTGAGACCACTGGAGATCTCCCCTTTCTTCCCTTCTTACTCATTTCACATCACTCAGACATTCTCTCCCAATATGGACAGTTCTCACTTTATGTAAATTCATGTTATGAAAATTTGATTTCACATAAAGAATTCTGAAAGAAATCCACATTCCAAAAAACATCTTATGTTAACTTTCCTGTTCAGTACTGTGCTTACTTACTCCTTCCCTTCAGCCTGGTGCTCTCTGGCCTCATCCTCCCTCTACCCCAAGAAAATAAAACCTAACAATAACTCTCCAAGTGAAAGCAGAACAGACACAGGGAGAGACCACCTCTGCAGCTGAGACTGGGGGTTTATCTTGAGACCTCTGGTGCTCGGGGAGGAGACCTTTGCCTGGTCTCCTGTCCACCTGCCTCTGTGTCCAGCCCCATGTCTACTTTCTGTCCTTCCAGTGGGGTACCCCTTTTCTGTCCTGACCTTCAGGGCTCCTTTTCTGCCTCCCTCCCTTCCCCCATCTGGATGCATATTCACAATATGTAAATATCATAATTATGTAGTGGTTTTCAGACCATTCACATAAAGCATGAGTTGCCTCTATCTCCTCTATTACTCCAGTCTCTGATAAAGAGATGTTCCTTCTGGTCAAGTTCAATTCTCTCGAAGTACCTTTGATCCCATCCCCTCCCAGCATTTGCAGGAGCTTCCTCCCACTATTGACCCAACTGTCTCCCTTATCTTCAGTCTTTTATCTACTGGTTCCTTCTCATCTACCTAAAAACATACCTACCTCTCCCGTGCCCTTAAATAACCTTCATCTCATCCTAACTATTCATCTACATCTCTCCTCTTCATGACTAAATCTCTTTCTTTCCTTTTATTTTTAACGTTCTTTTTTAAAAATTTTGAGTTCCAAATTCTCTCCCTCTCTCCTCCCTCACCTGTAGCCACTGAGAGCATAAGCAATATTATATCAATTATATGTGTGAAGTCATACAAAAGATGTTTCCATATCAGCCATATTGCAAAAAAAAAGTAAAGTGAAAAAGAGTATGTTTCAGTCTGCCCTCAGAGTTCCTTGGTTCTCTCTGGGTAGCATTTTTCACAGGTCCTTTGGAACTGTCTTGGACTACCATATTGATCAGAATAGCCAAGTCTTTTCACGGTTGATCATCACTACAATACTGCTGTTATTATATATAGCGTTCTTTTCATTCTGTTCACTTCACTTTGCATGAGTTCATGTCTTCCCAAATTTTTCTTGAAACTATCGACATCATCATTTATTTTTTTTTTTAAAGCAATTGGGGTTAAGTAACTTGCTCAAGGTTACACGGCTAGTCATTATTTATGCGTGGGTGCTCATTTTCTGAGGCTGGATCTGATCTCGGGTCATCCCAACTCCGAGGCCGGCACTCTTACTCACTGCGCCACCTAGCCGCCCCGACATCATCATTTCTTATAGCACGATAGTGTTCCATCACAATCTTATACCATGTGGCAAAGAATTGGAAATCAAGGGGATGTCCACTAATTGGGGAATAGCTAAACAAGTTGTAGTATATTAATGTAATGGAATACTATTGTACTATAAAAAATAATGACGGGGTGGCTAGTGGCACAGTGAATAGAATATCGGCCCTGAAATCAGGAGGACCTGAGTTCAAATCCAGCCTCAGATGTTTAACACTTACTAACCATGTGACCTTGGGCAAGTCACTTAACCCTAATTACCCAACCTTCCCCCCTCCAAAAAAAGAAAAAGAAATGATGAGCAGGCTGATTTCAGAAAAGATTTACATGAATTGATGCTGATTGAAATTCGAAGAACCGGGAGAACATTGTATGTAGTTACAGTAACATTGTGCAAGGATCAACTATGATAGACTTCACACTTCTCAACAACACAATGATTCCAGACAATTCCAAAAGACTTTTGATGGAAAATGCTATCCACATACAGAGAAAGAATTATGGAGTATGATTGTAGATTGAAGTGTACTATTTTCACTTTTTTTAAAATGTGGAAATATGTTTAACATGATTATACATGTATAACCTATAGCAGGTTACTTGCTGTCTTGGGAAAAGGAAAAGGGAGGGAAGGAGGGAGAAAATTTTGGAACTCAAAATCTTATAAAAAATGAATGTTGAAAACTATCTTCCCATGTAATTTAAATAAATAAAATAAATAAAAAATTTAAAAATTAAAAAGTGGGGAAAGAAAACAATCATATATCACAACTTGTTCAGCTATTTACCAATTGATGAGCATCCCCCCTCCAGTTTCTAATTTTTTGCCACCACAAAAAGAGCTGCTATAAATATTTTTATGTGAATAGGTCCTTTCACCTTTTCTTTTATTTCTTTGGGATACAAATCTATTAGAGGTATTTATGGGTCCATGGGTATGTATAGTTTTATAGCCCTTTGGGAATGGTTCCAAATTGTTCTTCAGAATAGTTGGACCAGTTCACCACTCCACCAAAAGTGCATTACTGTCCCAATTTTTCCACATCCCCTCCAGCATTTATCATTTTCCTTTTCTGTCATATTAGTCAATCTGATAGGTGTGAAGTATTGTTTCAATTTGCATTTATCTGATCAATTGTGATTTATAGTATTTTTTCATGTCACTATTGATAGCTTTGATTTCTTCTTCTGAAAACTGCCTGCTCATCCTTTGATCATTTATCAGTTGAAGAATGGCTTTAAAAAAAATAAATTTGGCTCAGTTCCTTATATATTTGAGAAATTAGGCCTAATTGCTATAAAAATGCTCCTGCCCCCTAGTTTCCTGCTTTATTTCTAATTTTAGCTGCATTAGTTTTGTTTATGCAAAAGTGTTTTTTTTTTTAATTTCATGAAATAAAAATTATCCATTTTATTTCCTATGATCCTCTCAGTCTCCTGTTTGGTCACAAATGCTTGCCTTATTCATAGATCTGACAGGCAATTTTTTCCATGCTCCCCTAATTTACTTATGATATCACTCTATATGTCCAAATCTGTTTTGGAAATAGATTTGGACAAAGCCTATTTTGACTTTATTTTGGAATATAGTATGAGATTCTGATCTATGCCCAGTTTTTGCAAAGCCACTTTCTAGGCCCAGCAATTTTGTTCAAATGGTAAATTCTTATCCCAAAAGCTTAGATTTTGGGGTTTATCATGCATTAGATGACTATGGTCATTTACTACTATATATTGTGTGCCTAATCTGTTCCACTGATCCATGGCTTCATTTCTTAGCCAATAACAAGTTGTTTTGATGATTACTGCTTTGTAATAGTATGAAATCTGGTACTACTCAGCCACCTTCCTTCACATTTTTTCTCATTGATTCAATTGATATTCTTCCACTTTTGTTCTTCTGGATGAGTTTTGTCATGACCAAACTTCTTGAGAAAATAATCTATTCTGCCTTCACTTCATACTCTTCTAAAGTCTCTTTGATCTGGCTTCCAAATCTCATTATTCAACTGAAATTACCCTTTCCAAAGGTATCAATGATCATTTAGCTGCCCAAGCAAATGATCTTTCCTCATTTTTTTACCTCTATCCCATTTGGCCATGTCAATCACCCTCTCTTCTTGAATACTCTCTCCTCTCTAGACACTGCTCTCCTGGTTCACTTCCTACCTATCTGACCCTTCCTTCTCAGTCTCCTTTGCTGATTTTTCATCTATAATATAATATATATTTCATCTATAATATAATATAATATAAATAGTTCGACTTTGAGTGTCACCACCACTAAGGGTGTGTTTGCCCCAGGACTCTTGCTGGCCCTCTTCTCTTTTCTCTCTATACCAACTATTACTAAGCTGGAGTCCTTGAACTTGTTTTAAAAATACTTTGGTAAATGTATTTTTTCTTTTGTCTTTTTTAATATATTAAAAAAATTTTTTTAACATTTGATTTTAAAACTTTGAATTCCAGATTCTTTCCCTTCCTCCCTCATCACCCACCCTTACTGGGAAGATAAGCAATTCATTACAGGTTGTACATGTGTAGTTATGCAAAACATTTGTATAGTGGATATATTGTGAAAGACTGACTATATTTCCCTCCATCCTATCCTGCCCCCTATCTGCTCCATTCTCTACCTTGACCCTGTCCCTTCTCAAAAGTGTGTGCTTCTAACTACCCTCCCCCACAAATTGCCCTCCCCTCCATCATCTTCCCCTTATCCCCCTCCCCCCACTTTCCTGTAGGGCAAGATACCCTATTTAGTGTGTATGTCATTCCCTCCCCAAGCAAAATTCAATGAGAGTAAGGTTGACCCATTCCCTTTTGCCTTCCTGTTCTTCCCATCCATTATAACAGTTTTCCCTTGTCTCTTCTATATGAGATAATTTACCCCATTCTGTCTCTCCCCATCTCCTCCCACTATATTCCTCTCTCACCTCTCAATTTCACCTTTTAAGTATCATCCCTTCCTATTCAACTGGTCCTGTGCCCTCTATCTATGTATACCTGTACACATATATACACATACTCACATATGTATTCATATGCCCATATACCCTCCTATATAGACATATATGTATATATATTTATATTTATATTCCCTTCAACTATTTTCATACTGAGAAGAGTTTCATAAGTTACAATTATCATTTTTCCATGTAGGAATATAAATAGTTCGACTTTGATAAGTTCTTTATGATTTCTTTTCCCTGTTTACCTTCTCATGCTTCTCTTGCTTTTTGTATCTGAATGTCAAATTTTCTATTCAACTCTGTTTTTTTCATCAAGAATGCTTGAAAGTCCTCTATTTCATTGAATGACCATATTTTCCCCTGAAACATGATACTCAGTTTTGCTGGGTAGGTGATTCTTGGTCTTAATCCTAGCTCCTTTGACTTCTAGAATATCATATTCCAGGCCCTTCCATCCCTCAGTGTAGAAGCTGCCAGATCCTGTATTATCCTGATTATGTTTCCACAATATTCAAATTGTTTCTTCTTGGCTGTTTGTAATGTTTTTTTCTTGACCTGGGAACTCCAGAACCTGGCTATAATATTCCTAGGAGTTTTCTTTTTGGGATCTTTTTCAAGAGGTGATTGGTGGATTCTTTAAACCTCTATTTTGCCTTCTGATTCTAAAACATCAGGGTAATTTTCCTGGAGGATGATTTCTAGGTTCTTTTTTTTTGATCATGGCTTTCAGGTAGTCCAATAATTTTTAAATTGTCTCTCCTGGATCTATTTTCCAGGTCAGTGGTTTTTCCAATGAGATATTTCACATTGCCTTCTATTTTTTTTCATTTGTTTGGATCTGTTTAATAGTATCTTGATTTCTCATAAAGTCATTAGCTTCCATTTGCTCCAATCTAATTCTGAAGGAATGATTCTCTTCACTGAGCTTTTGAGAATCTTTTTCCATCTGGAAAATTCAGCTTTTTAAGGCATTCTTCTGAACCTCATTGGCTTTTTGAGCCTCTTTTGCCATTTGAATTAGTCTGTTTCTTAAAGGTGTTATTTTCTTTAGTCAGATTGTTGACTCTCTTTTAATGATTTTCTTGCACCATTCTCATTTCTCTTCCCAATTTTTTCTCCACTTCTCTTATTTGGTTTTCAAAATCCTTCTTAACCTCCTCTATAGCCTGTAATCAGTTCATATTTTTATTGGAAGCTTTTGGTGCAGGAGTGCTGACTTCGTTGTCTTCCTGCCATTCCATGCTTTGATCCTTTTTGTCCCCAAAAAAGGAATCCAAAGTTGGATTGCTGTGCTGGCTTTGCTTCCTTTGCTTGCTCATGTTGCCACTCAATTACTTGACTTTTGAGCTTTTTGCCACAGTAGAACTCTGCTTCCAGAGAGGAGAGCTTTGTCCCAAATTGCTGGGGTTTTCACCCTCTTAGTGGGGTGCCCTCTCTGAAGCCTCCATTGGCTCTGGCATCTGGTCACATACCCCAGGACCTCCATCCTAGACAACAATCCAGATCCAAGCAGATTAATGCAAGCGTGATTACCCCTCAGAGTGGTGGCTTGGTCCCCCTACAATCTGCAGGCCAGGAGCTCTGAAGCAGCCACATGGTGGTGGCCGCTGCCCTCAGTTGCTTCTCCCTCTGGACCACCCTCCCTACCTCCTTCCCAAAGTCCACACTGACCTCTCACTTTGTCTTTGGCATTTATGGGTTGATAATTCTGGAAACCTGCCACAGCTGCTGGTGATCTATTCTCCCAAAGTTCCTCCAGTCTTGGCTGGTCGGGGTGCCCTGAAGCTAAAACCATGGGCTCAAGCTGGGCTGGGCTCTGCTCCCAGCATGCTTCCTGTCCACCTGCCAGGATGCCTTCAGTGGGAGATTTGTTTCTCTCTGTCACTTTGTGGGTTCTGTAGCCCTAAAGTTTGTTTAGAGTCATTTTTATAGGTATTTGCTGTGGTTATGGGGGAAGTGCACCAAGTTTTCCTGCTTCTACACTGCCATCTTGGCTCCATCACAGTAAATGTTTTTCAATATGGTTTCCTTTTAATTTCTATTTATCTTATTTTGTGCATTTCAAAACAGTGGTCTTAGAAAGTCAAGACTTTTGCCTCTCTTTTTTTTCCTAGAACTTAACACAGTTCATGACATAGTAAGCACTTAATAAATGCTTATCTACTAATTGGCTAATTAGTAGTAGCAGCAGCCAGATGCACTATAGTGCTTTAAGGCTCACAAAAGTCCTTACCATAGTAAACTTGCAAGATAGAAAGTGTAAACATTGCATCTCTTTTTGCAGATAAAGAAACTGAACAGTCAGAGAGATTAAGTGACGTGCTAATAATAACAATAATAACTAATATTTGTATAGAACTTTAAAGTTTGCAAAGTGCTTTCCATAAGTGATCTCACGTGATTCTCACAACAACCCGGTGAGGTAAGTGCTGTTTATTATCCCCACTTTACAGATAAGGAAACTGAGATTTGTAGATACATCTAGTAAGTTTCTTTTTTTTCCTTTTTAAATTTTTTTCCCTAATAGTATTTTCTTTTTTTCCAATTACACATAAAGGTAGTTTTCAACATTCATTTTTGTAAAATTTTGAGTTTCTAATTTTTGTTCCTCCCCCTCCCCTCCCCAAGACAGCAATCAATCTGATATAGGTTATACATGTGCAATCAAGTTAAACATATCGCCACATGAGTCATGTTGTGAAAGAAGAACCAGAACAAAAGAGAAAAACCACAAGAAAGAAAAAAAATAAAGAAGAGAAAAAATAGTCTGCTTCAATCTTCATTCAGACCCTATAATACTTTCTCTGGGTGTAGACAGCATTTTTTCATCATGAGTCTTTTGGAACTGTCTTAGATCATTGTATTACCCAGAAGAGCTAAGTCTATCAAAGTTGGTCATTGAACAACGTTGCTGTTATTGCTGCGAACAATGTTCACCTGGTTCTGCTCACTTCACTCATCATTAGTTCATGTTAGTCTTTCCAGGTTTTTCTGAAGTCTGTCTGCTCATCATTTTTTATTGCACAATACTATTCCATTATATTCATATGCCACAGCTTGTTCAGCCATTCCCCAACTGATGGGCATTTCCTCAATTTCCAATTCTTTGCCACCACAAAAAGAGCTGCTACAAATACTTTTGTACATGTGGATCCTTTTCCCTTTTTATGATATCTTTGGGATACAGACCTCATCTATTAAGTTTCAGAAGCAAAATTTAAACCTGGTTCTTCCTGATTTCAAATCCAGCACTCTATCCATTACATCAGACTATGTCTCAAATTCTAAAACCCATTAATGTCCTCCTCCTTCCAACTATGGACTCCAAAGGGAAGTAAAACACCAGGTGGTCAAGACAGAGAAACAGGAGATACCAAAAGTCTCATCTGAGCCAAGGAAAAAGTAAATTTACATTTATATTTCCTCCCTTACTCTAGGGGAGGAGGAAAGACTACTCAATCCAGAAGCAGGTGAGAAACCAAAACCTTGGGCCTAGAGGATGCACCTTCCCTATTGCCAAAAGATAGGCTATTGTTAGTCCTTAGTTCTCAAAGAGGACCAATGATGTCAGGAGGATTCTGTCTTGGCTTGCAAGTGAATTGGATTTAAGTGAGGCAGGACTATGCAGTCATCAGCCTCACTCTCTCCTCCAGAATCATCATAATCCAGTGGCAAGTCATAGGTCAGGGTGATTGATGATGGTCCCCCAAAAGATATATTAAGGATTAGAGGAAGATTCTACTGTGTCTCTAACCCACAGTTGATGCTTTCCCTCTCATTGTCCTCCCACGGAAACCCCCTCAGATCTCACATAACATTTTGTCTTGTACCTCTCTAATGTATTTATCATTGTATATATATATATTATTCCTGGTAGACTATAAGCTCCAAGAAGGGCAACTCTATAAACCTAAGGACATTCTACAAATGAATTATTGTTACCATTATTTCCCTTCCCTTGACACCTAGAAATGTTCTGTATGCAGAATTTAATAATCATTTATTAAGTGAATATATGTATATATGAATGAATGGGTCAGGGGCTCCCTGTGCCACTCTCCCACCCTCACCCCATGACCCTTTCCCATCTCTCTGGTCCAAGCTGACTTAACTTTGCTCAACCCTCATTTTTCCCTCCTTTCTCCTCCCCCAACTCTGGTTTCAGATTGCTTCCCCATGCCGAAGTCTTGGGAGGCCCCTCCACCCCAGTCTATTCTGCCCTCCTCCTGGTTGTTAAACCAGGTTCCAGCTGATCCCACTGGGTGGGGTGTTGAATGTTGACTGAGAACCAGGAAGGTGCTGGCACCAGAGACAGAATACACAGAGACCAGGACTGGTCCAGCCCTGGGAGTTTAATTCCTCTATCAGGGACTATGGAGACAGAATAGAAACAGCTGAGTGGCCACATTCCACAGGCTTGGGGGGGGGGGGGAACTGATTAACTTTAATCTTTGTCAATCAATATTTATTAACTGTTCAGAGAGTGGGAGGGGAAATATCCTGGTTTCTTCCCTTCCTGCAGAGAATTTTTCATTCAAGACTAGAGGGACAAAGAGCAACATCATTCTGGCCAGAGCGAAACCTCAGAGGAAATAGAATGTCTCAGGAAAGGGGCCCATCAGTGTTGTACCAAGTCACTGGGCAAAAGTTGAATAAGATCTTTCTCACTCTTTCTCACACCCCCTCAACTACTATCTGCTGGGAAATTGCAAAATGTTATGGAATGGTAGTTGGGGGGGAGGGGGGATTTGGATGGGAGAAGGAAAAGCCCCTAGGAATAATCTTTAGGGTCTTTCTATCTGTCCTTTCCCTGAAACATCCCCTTCAGGTTCTCTCTTCACCTAGCAAAATAAGTTCCCAGAAATGATTCTAGTGTCAGGTCATTTACACTGTAGTATGAATTGAAGCCCAAGTGGTACCTCCCCCAAGATGCATCTGCATCTAAAGCCCCTAATTGTATAAAGATTTTTATGAATTGTTAAGGGAATTTTTTCACAGCAACAAGCAGATAGAGAGGGGCCCTTCAGAAACTCCTGAAATTGTAGGCAGATACCTGTTTTTTTGACAGAGACAGACCTAGTGGACAGCCACAAGTTAGTCCCAATTGAATCCACAAGCAGGGGGGGTCTGGGCACATAGTGAGACCATAGGGGAATCAGAAAACATGATAGAAGGAGTACTAACTCTGAAATCAGAGGACCTAGCTTCAAATCCTCACTCCAATTGCTTACTACCAATGTGACCTTGAGTCATTTAACTGAGCCCTGGTTTCTTCATCTGCAAAATGAGGTAATACCTCAGGTTCCCTCTGACTCTTAAATCTATGGTCCTATGAGTTCTACTATCAGAAATAACCCCATCTCTGGGCAAACAAGTTATAAGGACACAAATTCTACTTTCCTGAAATATGATGGGCTAAAATTAGCCTAGGCAGCACTAAGGACAAAACAGGTTTTGGCTCTATCTTGACACAGAAATTCAAGGAAGGTGAGGAGGTGTAAGAAGAGTTAGAGCCAGAGAATCTTGCTTCTTCCTATGGATGATGAGTGCACTCCAAAATGGATCAGTAAACACACCACTTTAAAAAAAAAATCATTCCAGTGTAGCAGTGGCAAGATTATTGGACCTGGAGTTAGGCCAACCTGGGGTGGAATCCTGGCCCTGTGACATGCATGTAACTAGCTTTTTGACCATGGGTGAGTCAATGTCTCCAGTCCATTTTCTTAGTCTAGAAAATGGGGAATAATACTTGCACTGAGCAATGTGGAAAGGACTGTGAACTTTAAAGCTATTTAAGTGTGAATAACTCCTTTCATGAGCCTCCACTAAGAATCTTTGTCTTTTGGGGTAGGGATCAAGCATATGATCTCCCCAATTTGACCCATACTCCACACATTTGATTTCCTCTCCACTCCCCTGGTCAATAAACGCCAGTGGCTCCCTATTACTTCCAGGATCAAACATACACTTGCATGATTTTCATGATTTGTGATGTGGCCCCAACTCATCTTTCCAGTCTTATTGTACATAACTCTCCCTACAAGAACTATGGTCCAGCCAAACTGGTCTTTCTCCTATTATTTATATGTAACCCTCCATCTCTGTTCCTTTGTACTGGCTGTTGGAACTATCTCAAAAAACTTTCCCTCCTCACTTTGGCCTAAGAATTCCTATATTCCTTCAAGAATCAGTTGCACCTGTCTTCTTAATGGGAGGGGGAGGCAGGGGAAAAGAGAGAATTTAAAAATTTTTAAATGAATATTAAAAATTGTTTTTATATGTAACTGGGGAAAAATATGAAATAAAAGCTAAAAATAAATCAGATGCACCGTCATCTTCTACATTGAGCTTTCCTTGACACCCCAGCTGCTGTGTTCCCCATTATCTCCTATTTATTGTGCATGGACCTAAAAATGTAAGATTCTTAAAGGCAGGAACACTTTCACATTTCTCTTTGTACATCTAGCACTAGCATGGTGGACATGTTTCTTAACTGATGTGATATAGGGAACTCTGTGAGGAGACTCCCTCAACCTGCTCAGCAATGCAGTCTCCTGGACTCCCCCTCCACCTGGGGAACTGAGAGGTCATAGCTAATATCAGGGCTTGGTGCCACCTGGCTCCAAGACAGCTTCACTGTCCTCTCTACACCAGTGGTAATAAATTAAATTAGAAACTGGGGGCTACTGATCCAGCCCTAAAAATCCTTGTGGGTGCATACTGACTTCATTTTAAATTTTAATCTTATCTAGGTTTATCTGTATTTTTATTTATTTTGTTAAACATTTCCCAATTACATTTTAATCTGATTCCTGCTACACTGGGGAGTGCTGTGGGCTGCTTGCTTTGTATATGACGATGTGTATTACTTAACACTACAAAGTGGGTCTTAACAAGAAGGGTATGCTTTGACTTAAGTCTCAGTTCTTCAGTCACTCAGGACCCCAGAGTCCGATAAAATCCTCATTCAGAGACTACCAGGACCAAATGCCTGCAGGTGACAGGGAGGGATGAGAAAGTCTGGATGTGAAATCCATAGGAGACAACAAGTAATCTGCTAGAAAACAGTCCAGTGGCCTGTATCCAATAAAATGTGAGCTCCTTGAGGGCCATAACTGCTTGGGTTTTTATTTTCTTAACTTTTTCTCCCCAGTACCTAGAATAGTGCCTGGCATATAATAAGAGCATAATAGATATTTAATTCAATCAAAGGACACAGAGGCATTATAAACAGAATTTATTACTCTCATTTTAAAGTCATCCCAGAATATTAGTGGTCACAGACTCCTGTCCCCACAACTTCCCAGAAAATCAATTTAAAATAGTCCAGAGCTCCATATATAAGCTAGAGACTACAGACCTTGGTTTAGTCCAACCACACCAGGGAGGTCTCTAGGCCTAGAACAGGAGTCCAGCCTTGAGGTGCCAAAGAACCTTGGCTCAGGGTAAAGTGAGAATGACATCTCAAGGCCCCAAATTCTCTGCCTAATGCTCCCAGGAGCTCCCAGGAAGTCAGTCAAGCAGCTGGAGGCCAGGCTTGCTCACTCTCTCTCTAGCTCTTGGTCTCACTTTAAGCTCAAGTCTGGGCAGAACTTTAGCAGTGGACATGAACAGGAGGAGGAGAAAGAAGGAAGGCCAAAGGGGTGAGAGGATGGGGAACAATGAAAGAGAATGAGACAATCTCTTACGTGTGACATTTATCCCTTACTGATTAGAAAGATTCACATCTGAATTAAATGGAATTGGTTTTTAATCACTGCAGTGTTTAAGAGAATTGTCTGGGTGGTTCATGATGAGATACTAAGGGAGATTTATATTCACCTGGCTAGGGGAGAAAAAGGCACTGACTAAAATCCTCTTGGCTAGACAGAAAGCTTCTTTAAACTGCCTTCTTTTAGAGCAAGGATTTTTGAGGGGTTATTTTTTTCTATTTAATATCTATATTTTTCACAGGTCCCTTTGTCTTGGGGACAATTTAGGGGCAAATACCCCTAAATTTCCCCACATTTAACTGTAGCTGAGGAAATCTGGGTTCCTCAATTTGAGAAGTGAATAAAGTCATCTACTTGGGGAGTGGTGGATGAACCACTGGCTGGGGTAAAACGAAGCGGCTTTATTTTAGAAGGGCCTGGGTGGCTCTCTGGAAGTGAAAGAGTCTGGGAGGTCAAGTTTTATCCTTGGGTCACTTAGCTCAGCTCCTCTTCCCAGACTTCTCTCTAGCAGCTAGCAGTCTGATGGGTCTTAGCAACTAAAGCTATAACTAAAGAACTATTTCTCATCTATATTCAAGGGAAAAAAGCCTGATCTAGATGAAGATTCAATATTTTCACTTTTAAAAAGTTACCACAAACCCTAAGGAGGACTGAGCTACATTTCCCAGTTTCCTTTCCTCATTAAACTGAAAAAATGTCAAATACCCATGCACTGACAACACTGCTTTGGACAGAAATGTAGTAGACCAGAGATAATCCACTGAAGGGTCACTGCCTTTGTATTTCCCTCCCCATCCTCCTCATTCCTCTTAGTGAAATGGGACAAGTGTCACTTGCCTTAAGGTTCCAGATCCCCAGCCTTGCCCAACTAAAACATACCAGGAAAAAGGGGAGTTCCCCAGACCTGAGAGCTAAACTCCACTCTACTTGGGTGAACTCTGCATGGCGTGAACAGATAGCCACTGCTACAAATTCCCCCAAATTCTCCCTGTTTGTATTTTTATCTTAAATTACTTCTAGGATCAAGTTCTCCTGTTAGGATGTATTGCTTTTATTTACTCATAATGATTAAAAATAAATCAATTCAACA
The DNA here is from genome assembly GCA_011680675.1 of Gymnobelideus leadbeateri. Classification (NCBI taxonomy): domain Eukaryota; kingdom Metazoa; phylum Chordata; class Mammalia; order Diprotodontia; family Petauridae; genus Gymnobelideus; species Gymnobelideus leadbeateri. The sequence continues at coordinate 148,008 of WOXC01010878.1, read as the reverse complement.
AAAATGTCCATCCCCTCCAAAGTGCTCTGGTCAGTGAGTCCCTGAGCAGAGAGGAGCAAGAGTGGAGGGCAAGAACTCATATCAGTATTAGGGACTCTGGTCATTGGGGTCACATTTAAGCATGACTTTTAACCCTATTCCCTTACTCGATAATTCAAAAGCCTCTAGAGCCTTTTCCAGAGGAAACCTGTGGGTGACTAAGGGCTTGACATTCACCAACTTGGATGCAAGCATCGAGATTGCCATGGGCCATCTGGGGAGAAAAAAAACACACACATACAACAATTAGACACATCCTGCAAGCATGGTGCAGGCCTCAAACACAATCACTCACCTGCCCATATAGCTAGGAAGGGACAGAGCTGGGATTCAAAACTCAGTCCTTGAGGCAATACTTTGTCTGCCTTACCCCAGAGCCCCTGGCCTCCTTGTACAAGTAACTACAACCCCAGATCACACCCACACAGACCATCAGTTTAAATCTGGAAAGGACCTCACAAGCTATTGAGTCCAATTGCCTCCAATACAGATAAAGAGACAGCCTAAGGGAATATAAGTGACTTCCTAGAAGTCATACGGGTAATTCAGGGTCACCAAGTTCTCCAACTCCAGGCAGAATCTGTGTTCTGAGAGCTCTCCTCCCCTGCCCCACGAGAGAGATAGAACATCCAATATTTATTATCCCTAGGATACATATTAAGGAAATGAGGTCAAAAAGGTCCCTGTGGCTTGTCCAAGGTCAGACATATTAACTAGCATTTACATTTTGTTTTAAGGTATGCAGAGCTCTTTATAAGTATTCTTATGTTTATACACACATATAAACATACATACATATGTGTGTGTACAAGTGCATGTATATATTTCATAAATGTGTATATAGATCTATATGTACACATATATGAACGAGAAGTAGGTGTGTATATATATGTATACATATATGTATATCTATATCTCTATCTCTATCTATATATCTATATATATATATAAAACAACAACCCTAGGAAGTAGGTGTTATTATCTTATTATAAAGATCAAGTAAAATCTCATGCTAATATTATAATAATGTAAAATGATCATTTTACATTATAATTACAAATGAGCCAATCAGAAGTGACACCCAGGGTCACACAACTAAGAAGTATCTGAGGCAGGATTTGAATCCAGGTCTTTCTGACTCTATCCTGAACTGTTTACTTTACTATCCACCTGCTTAGTAAATAGAAGAATTGAGACCCAAATCCTAAAACGACTTCAAACCCAGTGGACTTTCCTACTAAACCAAGCTGCTTCTCTCAGGAGACAGGAGATAGCCTTTAGACTCTTCCTCATATGTAACAATCAATTTCTCCTATGCCAGGAATGCAGTCTGTCCTCACCTCTGCCTCTCAAAATCGCTTGTCTTGCTAGATTGGAAGCTCCCTGAGGGCAAGGTTTGTCTCGTTTTGGTCTCTGTATCCCCAGAGCCAAGCACAATGCCTGGCACATAGTAGTTCTTACTGAAGTGCTCATTGATTGATTCTCTTTGGTTCTCTAATAAACAATCAGGGAAGTGATCATGTCTTCTGGTCTATTCTCCTTGCCCTCAGGAAAGAACCTGTAGAAGGTAGAGGGACTCTCCAGAGATCAGTCTTCCCTGACTGACTTGGTCTAAGTGCAAGCAAGGTGATATTTTTGTTTTCTTTTTGGAGTTCAGTTTCCTAGGGTCAGACTAAACTTGTAAACACCTGAAGGATTAATCTCCTTTGAACCCTGATAATTACAGCTGTGTTGAGTTAATAGGTTTCGTGCCTTCTGGCTCTGAGCCAATCAGGGGCCAAGTCTTTGTTATATATTCTGGGAGGCTGGCATTTTGCTTTGGGGATTCAACTCACAAGAAGGATCTTTTGACTTCCTGGTCAAGCCTCTGAGTGGCCATTTGTTAAAAGCCCCTCCAATTACTCAGATGTTGCCTGTGCTCCCTCAATCCAGTGATGTGTATAAAGTGTATGGCAATATTGCTGTGTTCAGACAGCTGGAGCCCTGTCTGTTGGCCTTTGTGCTAATTTCTCTGCTTGTATTTTCTACTACATCTGTCTTTCTTGGATACTCACTTCTTTATTAAAGTAAGATCATTAAGCCCTTTAAAGCTGTTTTACCTTTAGCAAAGCAGATCAAAGAACCCAAGCTGACAGGTCATCCTGGGTATGCTAGGGTGCTTGCTAATACACTAGGTCCTAGTTCAGGGCACGCTCAGGGGATACTCACGTATTGCAATATCGAAACACGCCTCTGATGTCCACCTCCCTCACTGCTGCATGTACCAAGGGAATAGTGGCCATCTCTTTGCCCAATCCTACTAGCACTATGGTCCCACCAGAACGAGTGGCCTAAAAGAAGATAAAAAATAGGAATTCAGAGATTATAAATATAGACTTTTTTCTTTTACATGCTAAGTGCTATGGGACCTATAGTTAAAGATTGCTTTCTGCTCAGATTAGGTGTCTATTTAAATACAGACACAGTAAAGTATATAATCAGTGAAAACTCCAGAGAATAGGGAGTTTTCAAGACTGGATCAATGGGACAATTACAAAGATATTGGTGAATTTATCTACAATAAAGCTACTACACCACTACAGGATGATTACAGTTTAGCTCACACTTACATAAAGAATTTTAGAGTTTGCAAGACTCCCTCCTCAGAATTACTCTGTGAAACGGCTATTGCAAAATATTGTGATTTTTAATCACTGTGTGCAATTCCCAAAATAAAAACTCCCTCTACTGATCAGATCAGCATTTGCTTTTAGATGACTTGGTCAAACAGTTAGTATGTGTTCAGAGGCAGAATCTGAACCCAGGTCTTTGTGACTCCAATGACACCTCCCTGCCCCCATCTACTACAACATACTGCTTTTCATGCTGCAAACATTATCTCCATTTTAAATATGAAGAGCCTTTAAACAGGTAAATTTCAGATTCAAAAGCAGATCTTTTGCTTCCATATACAGGACTCTTGCCCCTATTCAATGCCGTAAATTTAGACATGTGGAAAGAATACACTTTGTTAAGACAGACATCTGCACTAAGAATATCTTCTACCACAACACCATCCCAAATGGCAAAAGCCAAATTTTATCATATTGCTGAGAATGCAACAATCAAGATTAATAACAATAGTGACCTCTAACAACCTTCCAAAGTTTCATTAACACAATGACAAAATGTGGATTCAAGCAAGACCTCTCCAGACATTAGCCCAGAGTGTCCTCCCATAGATCAAAACCTGATCATGCCAAGCTCCAAGCAACTGGTCACGTGTTTCAGGTTATGCATTATATATCTATCTCACTGGGCTGGTTGTAAAGATAAAATTAATTGGGGCGGCTAGGTGGCGCAGTGAGTAAGAGTGCCGGTCCCAGAGTTGGGACGACACGGGATTGGTTCAGGCCTCAGAAAATGAGCACCCACGCATAAATAATGACTGGCCATGTAACCTTGAGCAATCTTAAGTATAATCTAGTGTAACCTATACCCAAATAATATAGGATGAGAGCGAGCTTTGAAAAACATACAGTGTAAGGGACTGATATTAGAATTTTGTAGCCAGATGTGGTGGTGCACCCTTGCTACTGGGGAAGACAGAGGCTGGTCAACTGATTGGGTTTGGGAGTTCTAAGATGTCGGTGGGCTAAAGCAGAGAAGGTGTCTGCACATATTCCAACAACAATATGGTGAGTCACCAGGAAGAGAAAGACCACCAAAGTGCCTGTGGAAGGCCCAGGTCAGTAACTCAAGGCTTACATGCTGATCAGCAATGGATGGCTTACATAGTTCCTGGCATATAGTAAGCACTTAATAAATGTTTATTGATACCTCCAACCCAGCTGAGCAAGATAAGGAGACCCAATCTCAAGGAGAAAAAAAAAGGCAGAATTTTGTAGTATCAAAACTAAACTAACAAGTTGTTAATAGGCTGATGCTTTAAAATCCTTTATATCACCAAACACATACTAAGGGCTTGAAAATGCTTGTTTAATTGAAATCAATTTTAATCATAATACTATTAATCATCATGGATTTTGAATTGCTCCTATATCCATGGGTTCCTTAACAGGTGACAATTTCCATGCTCTATTACAATCATCTCAAATCAAAATTACTCACATGCCTCATGGAATTTCATCATACAATTTACAATCCTAAAATGCTTTCCTCTTGCTATCCAGATTTGGATAGGCTTCCTTACACTATCATTGAGGGAGTATTCAAAGAAAGAAATTAATTATCATGGTAGTCTAAGCAAAACTTAATCAGAAAAGTAAATTGGTTCTTGTTGCCAAAAAAGAAAACCATAACCACCATTCTAAGACCTCCCCGGACTTCTCCAGACTTCACCCATCCTCCCTTCTCTTATCTCCATAGGTCATTGCACCTCATGGGTGGGATTGGATCATGGGCTGCCATATTTTTCTAATTGTTTCAAGAATGTGAACTTTGTCTAGTTGTCTAAATTTTAAGTAATATGAGGGTGGAGAACATGCTTTCTAATTCTTTTGTGCCCTTTTCATCCCCACCTCTTCATACAAAGCACTAAGCTGTGTGACTCTGGGAAAGTCACTTAATTTCTCTGGTTCAATGAGGTTCAGTTCCCTCATCTTTAAAATGAGAGGGCTGGAGCAGATGACCTCTAAGGTAGCTTTTAGCTCTAGATCTATGAGCTTATAAGGTAAGTAGGCAGCAAAGTGGATAACAGGGCCTGGAGTCTGGAAGACCCAAGTTCAAATCCATCTTTGTGGTATTAGGCAAGTCACTTAATTTCTGTCCCCCTCAGTTTTCTCAACTGTAAAATGGGAATAATGATAGGACACCCCAAAGTAAGAGGCAGGTGAGGTGGCAGTTTCTTGTTAGTGCAAATGAATGAATGAATGAAGCATTTATTAAGCACTTACTATATGCAAAGCAATGTACTAAGCACAGGAGAAATTAATTAAAAATAAAAGTCCTCGTTCTTGAGAAGCCCACATTTTAATGGGGGATTCAACTCATATGGAAGGATTCAGCTTCAAGTTAGATGGAAAACTTCTCATGGTCCTTATGGAACCTCAGTAAAGCAGGTATGAATGCCCCCTCTTTAATGTCACAGATACAGAACACATACACAAATATACAGATCTGGGAATCATCTGCACAGAGAAAACAGCAGAACCTATGGGAGCTGATGAGATTACCAAGGAAGATGGTACAGAGAGAACAGAAAAGGGATCAGGACACAGCCTTGAAAGACATGAACAATCAGCAAAGGAGACTGAGAAGGACTAACTTAGACAGGTAAGAGAACCAAGAGGTTCTCTGTAAGAAGTCAAGAAAGCATAAGATTGAGAAAAAGTCATTGGCAAGTAGGAGGCAATTGGGTAGGGAGCAGGGAACGGGTCATTAGGTAGTGAGGGTTTGAAGATGAGAGACAAAGAGAGGGAGAGTTGGGGGGGGCTGTGAAGGCAATTTGCTGTACAAGCTGTCAGGGATTGAAATCAAGGCAGCACGTTGAGGGGTCATCTTTATGTGAGATTGAAATGAAGGAGGAAATGTTGCTCCAAGGGCTGGGATGGCCTTCTTGGGATAGAAGGTTCTCCAGGTTCCAACTTGAATGAAGCAAAAGAAACTGCTTGGTTGAGAAATTCCAAAAGAAAAAAAATCCTCATTTTCCCCATCAATGTTTCCTTCTCTCCACCTCACCCCTTAATACAGGGAAGGGCAATACCAAACACGGGCATCACAATGGCAGGTCTCAGTGTTTGTTGTCCATGGACAAAGGAATGTGGGGGCAGCCCCGACCTTTGCTCTGTGGGTGTGGTTTTTTTCAACAAGACCAGGGTAAAGAGATGACATCAATTCAGCTCCTGTTGCACAGGTCGCCTCTCCCTGTTAAGCACTATCTAGTCACTGCCTAGTAGGGAAGTGTTTCTTAAAAAGATCCATCCTGGCCACCGGGCCCACTGCCTCCACCTCAGCCTGAGGTGGCCGTAGCATTCTGTGCTGTCTGTCATGCGTGCTGTCTCTGTTCTTGACGTCACTCAAACAGCAGGTTCCCCATCTTAGAGACTGCTGCTGGTGTCAGATTAACACCCCACCCATCATCCTGCCACCAGCTGAAAATGCCAAATACTCCCAAATGCCCTAAGAGTGGGAAGAAAGGAGCTGGTTTGGATGCTGTCTCTCTCAGAATGTGGTATCTGGGAACAGCCTGAGGGGAGGCTCCTACAAAGTGCTGGGTCTCATTATAGTAGGTGCTCAGTAGCTATCTATTAAATGGCTAGGTGGTGTAGTGAGTGGATAGAGCACCTGGTCTGGATTCAGAGAGATCTGAGTTCAAGTTGGGCCTCAAACACTCACTAGCTGTGAGTGTCACAAGCAAATCACTTCACCTCTGTTGCCTCAGTTTCCCCATCTGTAGAATGAAGATAAAATAGCACCTACCTCCCAGCACTGTTGTGACGATTAAACAAGACAATAATTGTAAAGTGGTTAAAAGCCTGGCACATAGTAAACATTATATAAATGTTAGGTATCACCATAACAATGATGACGACTGATAGGTCGTTACCAAGCTGACACTGTATCGGACAAATCTAGAGAGGGGCTCACCCTATTCAGTCTGGTTGAAATGCACTGCTAGTGCAAGCTTAAACCCCTACTATGCCAGAAAAGGTAGCTGCCCTCCCTGCCCGGCTCACGTAGACAGAGCAGTTTCTTCCTGGGGATGTTAGGCTTCCCTAAAATAGCTCTATGACTCAGAGAAGGAAGAAGGAAGTGTCAGCTCCCAGAAGACAGCCCAGAGTCCAAGGTCTCTTGGTGATGCCAGTGAATGATGCCTGAGGCAACCATAGCTGTCACCTACCCTCAACCTCTTTCCTTATTCTTTCTCTTCCCAAGACTCTCTCCCTACGCTCCAGTTTTCCTTTTTGCCTCTTCTTTTCCATTTTCCATGCTTTTTCCTTTCTTTCTTCCTTTACTCCTTCTCCACCTAGACCTTGCTGTGAGGCCATGGGTTACACCTAGTGGTCCCCAGAGACACTGCTGATTTCCACTGGTGGCCCTCAAAATAAAGAAGTCTTTTCCCCAATTGATAAATGGTCAAAGGATATGAACAGGCAGTTTTCAGGGGAAGAAATTATAGCTATCTATAGTCATGTGAAAAAATGCTCTAATCACTATTGATTAGAGAAACGCAAATCAAAACAACTCTGAGGTACCACATCACACCCATCAGATTGGCTAAGATGACAAAACAGGAAAATGATAAATGCTGGAAAAGATGTGGTAAAATTGGAACACTAATTCATTATTGGTGGAGTTATGAGCTGATCTAACCATTCTGGAGAACAATTTGGAACTATACCCAAAGGGCTATAAAAATGTGCACACCCTTTGACCCAGCAATACCACTTCTAGGGATGTATCCCAAAGAGATCAGAAAGTGGAAAAAGGACTCACATGCACAAAAATATTTGTAGCAGCTCTTTTTGTGGTGGCCAAGAACAGGAAATCGAGGGGATGCCCATCAACTGGGGAATGGCTGAACAAGTTGTGGTATATGAATGTTATGGAATACTATTGTGCTATGAGAAATGATGTACAAGTAGACTTAAGAAAAGCCTGGAAAGACTTATATGAACTGATGCTGAGTGAAGTGAGAAGAATCAGAAGAACACTGTATATAGTAACAACCACAGTGTGCAATAACTGACTTTGATAGACTTAGCCCTTCTCAGCAATGCAAGGACCTAAAACAATTCCAAAAGATTCATGATGGAAAATGCCATCCATGTCCAGAGAAAGAACTATGGAATCAAAATGCATAGCATAGCAGACTATTTTCTTTTTGTTTGTTTTGTTTTGTTTTTTTCTTTCTCATGGTTCCTCCCATTCATTCTAATCCTTCTACACAACATGACTAATGTGAAAATATGTTTAATAAGAATGTATATGTAGAGCCTATATAAGATTGCATGTCATCTTGGGGAAAGGGGAGGGGAAAGAAAGGGAGAAAATGAAGACCTACGGAAATGAATGTTGAAAAATAAAAATAAATAAATTAACTTAAAAAATCTTTGGATTCTTATCTATTCCAACTTCCAAGAAGAAGTTTTTCAGCTAACTAATGAGAAGAACTTTGATTTTTATGATGCACTGTAGAAGACTTGCTGGGTGTGATCTTTTTTACACTGAACAGTCACGGAAAGCAATGTCCCTGAACAAAATGAGATAGGGCGGGGTGGAAGGTGCTATCCATCCCTGATCCAAGCTGTGGTTTCCTTGACCCCTCTGAGATCCCCTTAGCCCTCTGAAAATGGTTTTATTCTGTTAAATCATAATAATGCCCCACATATTTATCATACTTTATATGCTCTGGAGCATCATCATCATTTTTCTTGGACTAGACAATGAAGCAGGGAGCTCCCAGTGTGGAAACATTCTCTCCATTGCTGAAGATCAGCAGCTACTCCAGAAACTCAGTTTTAGAGAGTTATGGCATCAAGAGGCCCAATGGCCTGCTCTAGGGCATATAGCTAGTATGTATTAGAAAAAGAATCTTATATTCACAACCACAAGAATATTCCAACACTAATAATAAGAGAAATGCAAATCAAAACAACCCTGAGGTTACCTCTTATGCCCTGAAAACTGGCACAAAAGACCAAAAATGGCAACAGTCATTGTGGAGGGGTTGTGGAATAAGAGGCACACTAATACATTGTTGGAAGAGCTGTGAAATGGTAATCAGTTTGGAATTATGCCAATAAAGTTACTAAAATATCTATGTCCTTTGAATCAAAGCTCCAATACTGGGCTTATATCTCAAGGAAGTTATTGATAAGAAGACATTCCTTTCACACAACCAAAATATTTATCGCAGTACTTTTTGTGATAGCAAAGAATTGGAAACAAAGCAGATGCCCAAACAGTGGTAAGTGAACATAATGAAATAATCCTGTACTATAAGAAATGATGGTTGTGATGACTACAGAGCAGTATGGAAAGATCTACGTGAATAATGTGTAGTGAAGGAAGCAGAGTCAAGTAAACAATATAAACAACAACGTAAATGGAAAGAACAATCACACACCAAAAAAACAAAAGTGAATAATGAAATTATAAATATCCAGCAGGATTTGAATTAATATATATAAAGAAACACCTCCAAATTACTGCTTCATGGAGGTGAGGGGTCTACATTTCACATGTTTTTATATTTTTCAATTTATTGATCAGTTGTGTTTTTATGTTTTTAAAAAATATTATTTGTTATATGGGATGATTCTTGGTAAAGGGAAAAGAGAGAAAAATACTGGGGATAGCTATGATGATGTAAAAAATAGAGGATAAAAATAATTTCATCTCATTTACTCTTCCTAACAACCCTGTGATTTAAGCAGGGCAGATGTTACTGTCCCTATTTTGCAGATAAATAAACTAAAATTCAGAGAGGGTAACTGATGGCCTTTTGAGTCAACCAACAGGTTAACTCACAATCCACAACAAGTCAGATGTTGATGAATCTGGAGACAGAAAACAGGTGTCCATACTTCTTGTTAATATATATATATATATATACACACACACACACACACACATATATATATATATATATATATGTATACACCACACGACCTACAAATCAGCTTCTCATGGTGTCTTATTAACTACATGGAACAATCAAAAAATCGTTGTTCATTTTCTGCTGAAATAAAACCAACTTTATGATTCACGAAGCAGAAGAAAACTCACATAGATGCTGGTCTGAAGAGAAGGTTCCGCTCCAGTGCACTCAATGGTGATATCTGGTTTGCATTGAAGGAGACTTTCTACCTTACTGGCAACTTCCTGAGGGCTCTCCTTATTGATTTGGAGGGTCAAATTGGCCCCACATTCTTTGGCTTTTTCCAGTCGAGAGCTGATCATATCTGAGGTTAAACAAAAGTAGCCTGATCAAACAATGAAACCAAAAAAAAATGGATGGAGATAAAGGGAGAGGGTAGCAACCAAAGTCTTCCTTCTCAGAATCTGAGCAGCTTTCATAAGCATATTCTAAATCATAATATATTCTCTTTCTTTTTCTTTTCCTTCCTCCCCCAACACATACACACACACACACACACACACACACACACACACCCCTTATCAATCTCAATCATTTATTAATAGGAGGATCAAAATATAAGAATATCTCAAAGGACTAAACTAATGCAATAATTTTTTTATCCATAAGGCAAAAAAAAATACAGTAGGATGAAAAACTGTCCCCCAAGTAACATTATATTATTTGTTTATAATTAATTTTATTTAAAGTATATTTGCATAGATAGGAGAAATTATAACAAGTTATGGTAAAGTTATTTTTTTAAATTTATGTGCCAATTGGCATACCTGGCCCTTCTAATGTTAAGGATTTACTGCATACATGCCAGGCACTGAGCTAAGTGCTAGGGATACAAAGAAAGGTTAAAACAGTACCTGTCCTCAAGAAGCCTACATTCAAATAGGGTAGCTCTGACACTACTTAAAACAGAGTTTGGTCACATACAGCCACAGAGCAAAGGTAGATACGTAGCCAGCCTGGATTCTCACAGAAGGAAAAGCTCCCATCTTCAATAATACTCATGTAGTGAAGAGAAAAGGGCTGACACTGGGCCTTGCCTGGACTGGCCCTCCTCAAAAATCACAGTCAAGGGGGAGAGCAAAATAACCCATTCCAATCCATGTGCCCATCTGCTATTATATTCATTATCCACAAGGGTGACAGCTTTCTTCCCATCGAATGTGTTTTCAAGGAAAGCGAGATTGAGAAAAAGAGGCCTTACCAGTCACTATCACTTTGGCTGCACCCATTGCTTTAGCCACAATCAAAGTGACCATTCCAATTGGTCCTAAACCAAACAGAAAGATTTTGTTATAAATGCAATGCCTAACATGTATTTTTCAGTCTGACTCTTTGTGACCCTATTTGGAGTTTTCTTGGTAGAGTTACTAGAGTGGTTTGCTATTTCCTTCTCCAGCTCATTTTACAGATGAAGAAACTTGAGATGGAGAGGGTTAAGTGACTTGCCCAGGGTCACATAGTTGATAGGAATCTGAGGCCAGATTTGAATTCAGGAATATGAGCATTCCTGACTCCAGGCCTGGAATTCTATCCACTGCCATCATTTGGGTTGCCCCCTCAAGAACCATTCAAATCTTCCCAAGTAGAAGATTCACAAACTAATGGATCTATTGAGGGCCAAATAACTCAATTTTTAAATTTATTAATATTATTATCATTATTTAGCTAGGTCACCTGAGTTTCCTTGGCCTGCTCTGGTAATACCCTTAGTTAGCTACCCAGCATTCAAAAATATTTCTCTAAAATTCTTAGTACAGCATCACACCTAAAGGCATTTTAAAGTGTATTTTATAAAATAATATATGCTATCTGAGTGGTAACATATTAGCTAGTTAACACATTATCAGGGATTAGTTTATCAGATTATTATATTGACTTATTACCACCCATTTTTACTGAGCAGAGAGCAAAGTCCTGAGGAAACAGCCCATAGGACTGTTAAGTTTTGATGGGGGAGAGCTGAGTGGGGCTCATTTCAGAGTCAATAGGGCACTAGAAAGGTTGTTTCTGGGAAGTCAAAGGCAATATGGAAGCGCCAGGCATGCAGAAAAAGCTGCTGATAGGGAGTATAGGATTTAGGAAAGGTGGAGTGACGATCAGAGACAAATTATACTTACTTCACTGCAGTTTTGCCCAGCACCAGATCTCTTTAGGAAGACTCCATTCCCCCTTCTCAATGTGGTCTCCCCCACCACTCCCAATGCCTAATTTATGGTTTGTTCTACCAAGAACCAAACCAGAATCAGTCGCAACTCAGAAGCTGAGAGAGGATGGTGTCTATACTTAAAGTTGGGGGTGAAAATAGCATATAATAGAAATGGGAACCAAATCTACTACATACCAGCTCCACACACAAGGACCTTGCTTCCCAGAGTGACTCCACCTCTCCGACAGGCATGGATCCCCACAGAGAGTGGCTCGATAAGGGCCCCTTCCTCAAAGGTGACGTTGTGAGGGAGTCTGTGGGACCACAAGATACAAACACTTAGGGCTTAAGGACAGAATCTCCTTTTTCGCAGATAAAACCAGCTGTAATTGCTCTGGGAACGGTATGCTTGGTTGTTTTTTGCTGAAAACGCAGATCTTCTAAAGTAAAGGAGATGATTCATTTCAGAAGCAGGAAGCCTAACCGTTTTCTGGCAGTTCAATCCCACGCATTGGTCACATCTACGCGTGTATGACTTTTCTCAAGCTGATTAAACCATACATACCCCAGACATTAGAGAGGTGGAAAGTGGTGCCCTTTGCCATACCAAACCCATCATGCTATTTCCACTAGAGTAAAAACTCACTAGCATAAGCACTCAAGCTCTACTTCTACCCCAGCTGTTGCATGTGGGTAAGATGCTGCTCTCCACATGTAAATTATCTTTGTCTTAAGACGACAAACTCCTATAAGAAAGTATTTGATCACTTTGTTTAGGTTTTCTTTTCCTTTTAGGTTTCAAGCAGTATCTTACAAAGGCAGCATTGTGCACTGGCAACCAGTCAAAAATTTAATGGACAAGCATTTGTTAAACATGTTCTGTGTGCCAGGCATTTGAATGAAGATGCAGCGAATGAAACACCACATACTCACAAGGGACTTTATTCTAATGAGGAAGATGAGAAGTCCTTGTCGTAGTGTGGACTTGAAGTCAGAGGCCCCAGATGTGAATCTCAGCTCTTCCCCTTTCTGTGTGACTACGACAAATCACTTTACCCCTCTCGACCTCGGTCCTCCGAGGTTCACCTCTAGTTCCAAATTTATGACCCTATTATCAACCTCTACTTAAAACGACCATCTTTATCTCCCTTCTCCACCTTAGAAAAAAAAAGTTTGGGGGAGGAGAGACATGTATTTCTTAAGAACCTACTGTGCCCAGCACTGTACTGAATGCTCCACAAATACATTATCTCCTTTGAGATCTGAGAAGAAGAACCAGACACAGCGATTTGGTCACATGTTTATCAAACCCCACTTCTTTAAGACAGACAATCACGGCTGTCAGCAGAGGTTGTTTAAGGATTTTCAGCACAACAATCACTTTCCAAGCTGGAGGTAGAGAAAGACAGCCAAGGCAGACAGAGGAGCATCAAACCGCAGCTGGCCGCCTACCACTTGCTAGAATAGGAAGGAAAGAGAAGTTTTGAGGCAGACTTGGGTTGTATTTCCAGCTCTGTCACTGACCAACCAAACCAGCTTGTTTCAATCGCTTGAGCCTCAGTTCCCTCATCTGTAATTTGGGGATAATAATAATGTACTCCCTATCTCACAGTGTTGCTGTGATGATCAAGCAAGGGAATGTATGTAAAGTACTTTGTTTTTTTTTTAATTTATTTTATTTTGGAGAGGGTTAGGCAAGGCAATTGGAGTTAAGTGACTTGCCCAAGGTCACACAGCTAGCGAGTGTGTCAAGTGTCTGAGGCCAGATTTGAACTCAGGTCCTTCTGACTCCAGGGCCAGTGCTCTACCACCTACCTAACCCCTGGAAAGCACTTTTTTTTGCTTTATGGAGGGCAATTGGGGTTAAGTAACTTGCCCAAGGTCACACGGCTAGGTTTTTGTGTGCTTTAAGTGTCTGAGGCCAGATCTGAACTCAGGTCCTTCTGACTCCAGGGCCGACGCTCTGCTCACTGCACCACCTAGCCTCCCCAAGGGAAGCACTTTCTGAACTGCCATGTGCCATATAAATTTGGGCCATTATTATATATCACCACTCATTGCTGCTTTTCTCTTTCTCCCTTTTCTACTCATTTGTCTTCCTCCCTCCTTCTCTTACCCAATTTTGGTTCTTGACCAGCAATGAGTTCTGATAGTTGACACCATATGTTTTGCACACAGTGTGTCTCCTTAATAAAGGTTTGCTTAACTGGATTAGATTCTTGTTGCTTCTCTTGGACCAAGGGGGAAAAAATCCAATTATTTATAATTTTAAAAACCCCAAACTAGAATTCAGGGAGGGCAGGGCAAAATATAAAAACAAAAAACAAAAACCACTCCCAAACTGTTCCATTACTTAGAAAATCAATTTATCCTTTTCTCCCTTTCAAATACACAAGCAAGATCAAGCTGATACTTCAAAAAGGGGAGTTTGCTCAATCAGTCAGTAAGCCAACCAATATATATGATCCGACTATAGGCCAGGCACTTCTGTTAGGGTGCTGCTGATATAAAGAAATATAAACAAGGTGCCCCACCCTAAAGGAGCTCACTGTCTAATGGGGGAAAGAACATGCAAATAACTGTGTATAAACAAGCTACACACAAGATAAATGGGAAATAATCAACAGAGGGAAGGTATTAGAATTAAGAGGGATCAGGAAAGCAAGAGGAATGTAGAAGGTAGAATTTTAGCTAGGGCTTGAAGGAAGCCAGGGAAATCTGGAGGTGGGAGATGAAGAAGGAATGCATTCCATTGGTGAGGGACAAGAGGAAATATCCAAAAGCAGAGTAAAAAACTGTCTTACTCATGGAACAGCAAATAGGCCAGTGTCAAAGACTTTCTTCCATTCTAAGTTAAAGGACCACAGGTCAGGCCTGAAATACTCTTATAATCCCTCCTACCCTGAGCAAAAACATCAAGGGAATAGGGTGTTAGGGGGGGGATGGAAGATTATGTGAGAAACATGGCATTCTGACCGACTTTTGCTCAAATAGGTCCTTCCTTAAATTTATAGCTCAATACCAATCAACACAATAAGGGAGTGGCAACATGATGAACTGGAAAGAGCCATAGACTGAGAATCAGGAAATCTGGGTTCTAGCCTCAGCTCTGCCACTAATGAGCTTTGTAATTTTAGCAGATCTGTTAGGAGCCTTCAGTTTTCCATCACTCAAGTGAAAACAATTGATTGACCCACAAGGTGATCTGTGAGGTCTCTTCCAGTGCTAATATTTTATGTGCTAGACTGAGAACCAGGAGATCCAAGTTCGAGTCCCAGTCCTGTCATTCACATAATCTCTCTCAGCCTCATTTTTCTTTATCTCTAAAATGGAGACAACAGAATTTGAACTATCTACCTTACAGTTATGGTATGAGGAAATCACACTGTCAATTTTAAATCCTCATAGAAACATGAGATAGTATTATTATTATTATTATTATTATTATTATTATGGCTGTATTTTATGTTCTAGCACTTTATGCCCTAAGGTCCTTTCTAGCTGGGGTGATTTATGTTCTACATTTTAACTTTCCGGGTTCTAAGATCCTTTCCTGCTTTAACATTCTATATTTTAAATTCTAGCATTTTATATTCTAATTTCATTTCCATCTCTAACATTCTAGGAGCCACCCAGCCATGCAAATGAAGCAACCTGGTGGCATCATCAAGAGGGCTCAGAAAATAGGGAAAGGGGGCAAAAGAGTTCAGAATGATGAGGAAACCAGCAGGGAGGGGGAAGAAGGAAGTAAAAAAAAAAACAAAGTGAGTAGCCTGATTACAAGGCTGTGGTAGAAAGCAGGGCACAGGCTTAGCATTGGGTTAATAGTGAGTGGGATAAGTCAGATAGCTATCAGAAAGGATGGAAGTATTCCAAAAAACACCACTGTCATGACCCAAGCAACACTACCCTGATACAAACCTCCCTGTGGAACAGGTCCCTCTTGCTTACTG
The DNA here is from genome assembly GCA_011680675.1 of Gymnobelideus leadbeateri. Classification (NCBI taxonomy): domain Eukaryota; kingdom Metazoa; phylum Chordata; class Mammalia; order Diprotodontia; family Petauridae; genus Gymnobelideus; species Gymnobelideus leadbeateri. The sequence continues at coordinate 132,266 of WOXC01010878.1, read as the reverse complement.
GGCTAGTCCTTTCTCCCTGGGCTCCCATGTTACACCTGAGTCAGATTGCTTTCATAGACATCTTTGAAATTTCTGGGTCACTATTGTTTCTGCATTAGAAAAGGAGAAGTAGAAAGACTCTCTCCTAAGAAAGGAAGGGGAGAGGGGGGAGATCTTGGAGCTATTTTTTAAAAAATAATAACATTTTATCTCCTCCCTCTGCTTCTTTGCAGAGGCAAGAGTCTGTGAGTGTAGAACATTGCATACGTCAGCCTTTTTGTTCCAGATGTTGGTTAGTTTTGCTGACCTGGGTTTTTTCCCCCACTTTATTATAAGGGACTGCTCTAACCATGCCACATCCATGACCCAAAACTCTGAAATTCTCCATAACCTCCCACCCTTCCATCTCTTCCTTTGCCTCCCACCTCCTGAACCCTTTCTTCATCTTTCCTGACTGCAAACCCACCATCTCTCTGTTCTCCCAATTCACCAGCCCTACCCTAGCATTCCTTTTTGTTGTCTTGAGTCTGGACCCTATAGTTGACTAGTTCAACTATCTAGTGCCCTCCTCCTTTTTCCTTCACTTTTCAACAATTTCTTTCTATTATTGGAGCATTCCATTCAAGTCAATAAACATCTGTTAAGTACCTGCTAGGTCCAAAGCACAGAGCTAAGGAAGACAAAGTTTAAAAAACAAAAACAGGTCCAGTGTAAAGATCACCCAGTTTGAGCAGTGAGCCTGAGCTTGAATCCTGGCTCTGCCATTTACTACCTGGGTGAACCCAGGTAAATCATTCAACCTTTCAGAGACTCAGAATTCTCATCTGTAAAATGAGTGTTAGACTGCTTCACCTTTAGGGTTCCTTCTAGCTATAAAGTTATAATCCCATGATTATAGGATCTGGGAAGGAAATCAAGTCCTGCTTTATGCTCTAAGCTCCACAAGGGAAGCCTTGTCTGCTTATCACCTCCCTCCTGGACTACTGAAATAGCCTGATAGCTGGTCTCCTGGCCTCAAGTCTCTTCCCACTTCAATCTATCCACCACCTAGTTGTCAAACTGACCTTCCCGAAGCACAGGTCTGACCATGTCACTCACCCCACACACACTCAATAAACTCTGGCTGCTCCCTATCATCTCCAGGACTAAATATAAAACCTTGTGTTTAGTATTTAAATCCCTTTAAATCTCACCTCTTCCTACCTTTCTAGTTTTCTTAACCATTAATTTCCTCTGCTCCCTCTGGGATTCAGCAACACTTACTTGCTTGCTATTCCTCACACTGGACATTGCATTTTCCAACTCAGTGCATTTTCACTGACTGCCCAACCCTGCCTGGAGCTCTCTCCCTCTTTATCTTGGCTTCTTAGTTTTCTGGGCTTCCTTCAGCCTCAGTCATCTTCTACATGATGCCTTTGTTTCTCAGTCTCCTTAATCTCAGTGCCTTCCCTTGGAGATTTGCATTGGTTTCCCCCATTAGACTGTGGGCTCCTTGGTTTGTGACTTGTTGTTGTTGGTTTTTCTGGGTGGGGGGTGGAGGTGGGGTTTTTGTTTTGGTATTCTCAGCACTTAGCTCAGGTACTTAAATGCTTTTTAGTTTACGCTGATCTCAACCAGTAGACAACAGGCAATTAACTAAATGTTTGCTTATTTTTCATCAAATTTTCAAATTCGAATTTGATTCAAAAATTCAAAATTTCATCAACTTTTTAAGGTCATGCTATTAAACCTATGTAGTGCTTAAAATAGGTTACCTAATCTGAGCCTTTCACAGCTCAATGAAAAGGTGAAGGCATGTATTTTTATCCCTATTTTATGGGTGAGGAGATAGAGGAACAAAGATTTTGTAAGTTGCCGAGGTCACTCTGAACCAGTCTGGACTCCCCTGACTTTGGCTTGACTCTCTACCAAGCCTCAATTCTGCGTGACCTCCACCACCTGCTGAACACCATCAGAGGAAGTCAACCAGTCATGCCAACTGGACCCTCACTACTACACAGCAACCTTCTACTTGTCCCTGGTTGACACTCTCATATTTTCCTCAGCTTCCCTCCTCATCTATAAGAGGAGGGAGTTAGACCAGATGATCTCAAGACCCTTATCGTCAGTCTAGAGCCATGCTGATGCTTCCATTAAGTCAAATTCATAGCCTCACTGTCATCCTTGTCTCTTCTCTCCCCTTTAGAGCCCACATCCAATCACTCAAATCCATCCCCTTCACCCACAAACACAGCCAATACTTTAGCTCAAGCCTCCATCATTTCTCATCTAGGCTATTGCAATAATGCCAATTCCAGTTTCTTCCTTCTCTAGTCCACCCTCCACACAACTGCTAAAAACAATCTTCTGAATAAGGCACAAGTTGGACCTTGTCCATGTACTACTCCTCAAAAGCTTTCAATGGTTCCCTATTACCTGTAGAATAAACTATAAACTCTTTAACCCTGCAGTTAAGGCACTCAACAATCTGGCTTTAGTATCTTTCTAGCTTTATTGCACATCATGCTGCTCAACTGTTCTGTTACAGCCAAACTATACTCTTAGTGGTTCCTCGAACTCAACATTCTATAGCCCTTCTGTGTTTTCTGCACAAGCTGTCTCCCAAGCCTAGACTCTACCAGACCCCTCCAGGCCCAGGTGGCACCACCCCCAAGAAGTCTTTTCTAATCCCCACCCCCCTTGCTTCCTTGCAGTAACTTTGCATTTACTTTTCTGGGTACAGACAGTATCCACCCAGCCCAAAGGGAACTCCTTGATGGCAGACTATTTTTCATTTTTCCTGTGTAGCCTCGTCACCTAACAGTGCCTTCCCCTTCATAGGCACTTAATGAATTTGATAAATCCAACTGCAGCAACATCCCCTTGTAGCTCTTACATTAACAGCAGGGGAGAGGGAGTGTGGAGCAGTGGAAAGAGAGACAACCTTGGAGAGAGGATAGAGAGCTAGTCTGGGAGACAGGAGGCTCACGGTTCAAACTCTGACACTATCATAAACTACCCTAAGAAGTCCTGACTAATGAGCTATATCAGTAGAAAGAGCTTCAAGACCAGGAAGCTCCTTAGAGAGACAAAATTACAGGTCTGGATCCTATCCCAGACACCTACGTACCATACATGCATATTCCCTCTACCCCCCCTCCATACCCCCTCCACACACACCACACAAACATCACACACATACCCACACAGCACACAAACACTACACAGACATCACACCACATACAATATATACACATCATACAAACACCATACCACACCATACATACACATATCACCGAAATACCCCATAAAAACCACTCTTATCACACACACACCTTACAAACATCACATACACCATACACACATCACAAATACCACAAACATCACACATATACATACCATAAACATACCATACCGTACAAATGCAACACATGCACACCATACACACACACACACACACACACACACACACACACACACACACACAAAGTTGACATTTCTATAGAGCTTTAAACTTTAAAGATTGTGTTCCATGTATCAATTCATTTCATTCTTACCATGCTATGAAGTAAGTATTATCTACTTTTACTATTATCATCCGTATTTTACAGGTGATGAAAATGAGGCTCAGGAAGGCCAAGCAACCTGTTTGTGGCTGAAGAGCTAAGAAGTACAGAAGGCAAGATCTGAATGCTGGTCTTGATCAGGTGTCTCCTGCCACCCTACCACACTGTGTCTCATGAACCTCTGGTTCTAAGGAGGCTGTGTGGCTCTAAAAGTTCCCATTTTACAATAGAGATCACTGAGGTTGACAGATGTGCCCTCATTGGTCCAATGGTCCCAACTGCAGTCTATGGATCATTCTGTGTGACCATGCTGTATCTCTAGACCAGAGTGGGAGTACCAAGGAAAGGGTGTTCTCTGGTTCTAACGACAATGTCTCTGCCATCCATATCAGTGGCTATTCACTGCTACAAACAATAGCCTCTCTTTTGAGGCTAGACTTGAACAATGTCTAGAAAAAACATCAGCTCTTGCAGGAAGCAACCTGCACTTACTTAGGGGCCTCTTGTCACATGCCAGACGTTCCTCTTAGATTCCATAGTCTCTGCACATATAGCCTATTTTCTCCTAAAGCCAGGTGAAGCTATTGATTTAAGCATGTAAGGAGATTTGTGGCTTTAAAGGCTGCTCTGTGGGGGACTCAAATTCAGATCTACAGGACTGCTCCTGTGGCTAACATTCAAATCAGAAAAACGAGGAATTTCAGAGCTAGAACAGAGGGCTTCCAAGGAGGCAATGTCAACTTACTTTTGTCTGGGGATGAATTTCACAGACAAGTCTTACCCAAATGAGGCTGGAGGTCTTAGAAAGAGGGATGGAAAGATGGACAGTTCAGCAAAGAGCCAGTGCTGGCACCAAATATGACTACTGTTTTAAGCAGTTCAGAAACCCACATCCAAGTCTCCTAAGCTAACTATGTGACCCTAGGCAAATCACTGGACCTTACTGGGCTTCAGTTTCTTCAGCTATAAAAGGAGTGAACTAGAATAAGATCTAAGGTAACTTCTAGTTCTGGAAAAGTCTGTTCTATGAAGAGTAGAGCAAGCCCCATTCTGGTTTAAATTTAAACAAAAACATTTCTTATAGTAGCGGGCATAGTAGTGGTAAATAAATTTTTTTTTCAAACTTTCCCAGTCTTAAAGTTCACTGTACACTGGTTTTCAAATCAATGTCCTGAACACAATCTCCCTACTAAGCATCTCAATCCACTGATACACAGGACAACTTGGCTTCTTGCTCATATTCCAAGGAAAAAGTTTTGAACAAGAATTTTTTTCAGACAGTTTTACCAGAAATCGTCTTGTTAATGAAATATTAATTGTAACTAAGTTCTTACTAAGCATTCTGTGATTGAATTCCTCCCTCGGAAGGGAATGAGTGATTTCTGCCACTATTTTCTACTTGACAGCAAAGGTACAGTGGAAAACCAGATCAAAGTACAAGACCAACCAATGCCCTCTTACGCCAATGGGACCCTCCCCTGATGGGGGGAGGGGAGTAGGTTCTGTCTTGTAGCTAGCCGGGAGGGCATTCCTACCAGAATGTTAAAAACATGATCAAAATTGTGTTGGGGGATGGGGGAGAGCTCTCACAGCAGATCTTGGAAGAATCTCCAAACAGATGACAAAAGATGATCTTCTCTCACCCTCCGATACTACCTCCCCAACAAAACATGAGGGCAAGCCAGGAGATTTCTGTTAAATGGAGGAATAGTGAGTCTTTAAGATATAAGTGGTACTAACTTGTAGCAGAAATCCGCGTTGTGAATATAAAACCTGCACAGGTTCCCGTCGTCGGGAGGCGTAGCACAGAAAAAGATGGTAGGGGACAGATTGTACCTGCCAATCTTACAAAATTCATCTGTGTCTCGGGGAACACCCGGTTCAATGGCAACCCTGTCACCTGGAAGAAGAAAACAATCAGCCTTCAATACACAGGGGTAGTGCTGAAATGGGGGCCCCAGGGCCTTGTTCTTGATTCTTTGTTCTCTGTGATCAGAAGGAGACAGTCTACAGCCTGTTACCCAGGCTAAGTAGCAGGCACAGATGTTGTGCAGGAATGAATATTCATCAGCAAGCACCACAAAGAGAAAACCTGGACTGCATCTCCCCCAGGGGGTTATAGGGCATCTCTGTCATTAGAGTCAACTTAAGGAAGCCAAAGAAATCCTGCCACAGATTCATGCTCTCAGTGAATTTGGGACTCAGCCATCTTCTCCAGGAAAGAGAGCCCTTTTGTTGATTTATATAAAGATCCAGTCAGCATGCCTTTCACCAGCTAACAAAGAGGACCCCAACTAGCCAAGATTGGCACCAAGCTTAGGGAAAACAGCAAGCTGACACATGACCAAGGCAGGCTCAACGTTCCTTCCTATTGAAAAGACAGGGTAATGAAATGATGGTGGCATCAGGGGCCTGGAGTTTATGGCCTGCTTGTCCTGAAAACAAGGGATAAAGTCACTTAAGAAATGCAGCTACAAAAACTGGGGAACAGTGGAAAGAGCCCCAGACTGGTCATAAGAGGACCTGGGATCATGGTTCTGCAAACCAGCTGTGCAAATTACTACTTGTGTGACACTGACATCTCAGGTCAAGAGCTATAAGGGACCTCCAAAGACACCCAGCATACTCCCCCCTCCCCAAGAGGCCATGTGACTGGTCAGATTATATTATCTCCAAGACTGCTTCGGAGACACCATGGTAGAGTGGAAGTGAGAGAAGGAAAGAAGGAAGGAGGGACTTATTAAGGACCTACTATGGGCCAGGCACTGTGCTAAGTTATCTCATCAACAACCCTGGAAGGCAAGAGTTATTTTTATCCCTATTTTGTGGTTGTTGTTGAGTCATTTCTCAGTCATGTCCAACTCTTCATGACCCCATTTGTGGTTTTCTTGGCACACTCCAGTAAGTGTTTTGCCGCTTCCTTCTCCAGCTCATTTCACAAATGAGAAAACAGAGGCAAACAGGGTTAAGTGACTTTCCCAGGGTCACACAGCTAGTAAGTGTCCTGGCTGAGGCTAGTTTTAAAAAGGAAGATGAGTCTTCCTGACTCCAGGCCTGGCACTCTGTGCACCATGGCGCCACCTAGCTGCCCATTATCCCCATTAGAGCTGAGGTAAATGGAGGTTAAATGATTTTTCCAGATTTACCCATTCATCCAGCTTGTGAGTATCTGAGACTAGATTTGAACTCAGATCTTTGTGACTCTAATGTTCATCCCCTATGCCACCTAGCTGTTGACCCTTTCAGAGTTTCAGGACCTGAATTCAAATTCCAATTTCATTTTACTGTCATTTACCAATGCTTAGCACCAGGCCTAGCACATAATAAGAACTTAAATGTTTTCGGAATGATTATGACCCAAGTGACCTTAGGTAAGTCATCAGGAGATTGTTTGCTTAAACCATCTGCTTCTGAGCCTCAGTTTCTCTATCTGTAAAGTGAAGAAATTAGACCAGATGTGGTCTCTTCCATCTCTAAATCTCTGATGTGGGCATCCTTCCAGCTCTGAGATCTCATGATTCTAAGTATCCTTGCTCACTACTAAGGCATTTCTTAATTGGTGGGGAAAAAAAACTCCTATCTGTGCTAATGGAGGGCAAGAATGAGGCATGCATGATTTAAAGGAAAGGATTATTCAGAGGCCATTTGCATTTAGTTTTAGAGCAGATTAAAAACACAACTTGCACTCAGTCTAGTGCCCAACCCTAACCCCCTTCCCAACCCAACACAACTGTTAGTGGCCAGAGCTGGGCTGAGGAGGTCCGAACAGCAAGGTGAAAAAGGGCTCCAAAATATATATTAATCCAAATAATATTTAAATGGATAATCAGTCATTTGTAGAAAATAGACATTTGGGAGAGGGGAAGGAGGTAAGTTTGTTGTTACAGGTATTGCTGTCCACGAACAAAGGTATACACAAAACCAAGACTTAAACCCCAACTGAACTCAGGGTGTGACCCATAGTAGCCAATAGGATGAGGGCCCTGAAAGCCCTGGGGGAGGCAGGCCTCCTGCCAGAGCTTCAGACATGAAATCTCCATTTTTGGCTACCCAGAAGCACACCGCAGTCAAACAGAATCTGTCCACAGAAGGGACAAGAAGCCTCAAGATGTAATCCCAAGGAAAGCCCTTCAAGACAAAGCTGGACAGACAGCAATCAACAATACACCGTTTAGGAATGGCCTGATAGCAGCCTTCAGAGGAAAATGGGGACAAATTGTCCAGTTAAAATGACTGAATTAAATTCTTAACAGTTTAATTCACTCACCTTACTGTGGGTCCCAGATTTTGGGGATACATTATTTAACACAGGAAGGACATGGATATAAGATCAATCAAGTCAGATCAACGGGCATTTACTAAGCACCTCCTATTTGCTAGGCACTGTGCTAAGCTCTGGGGATAACAAAGAAAGGCCAAAAACAGTTCCTGTCCTCAAGTACCTCACATTCTAATTTGGAGACATCTTGTAAACAATTATAGTTATATATATTTAGCACATTACACATAATGTCTGTATATGTATATACAAATGTATGCATATGTGTATATACACAACACTCAAATCTCCTATATATAATATATCTTACCCAGGTTGAAAGTATAGGGGTTATTCATTGGCCAGAACCTACCACTGATCTATATGAAAGTTGTCATGCTCCATTTCTAGCCTGGGCCTCCAGTTCACCCTTCCTTCAGTACTACCCCAGTGATCCCCCACTCCTAGGGGCTCACCATATTGATGCCAAACTTAGTAGGGACATACAACTGTCATAATTTACTACATCCCAGAACTCTTAAGAGTTGTTCATGACTGACAGGTGGACTACAGAAAAACCTAGAAAGACTTATGCAAACTGATGCAGCGTGAAGTGAGCAGAACCAGGAGAACGCTATACACAGTAACAGCCACAGTGTTCAAGGACTAATTTTGATAGAATTAGCCCTTCTCAGAAATGCAAGGTCCTAAAACAATTCCAAAGGACTCATGATAGAAAATGCCATCCACATCCAGAGAAAGAACTATGGAGTGTGAATGCAGAGCTAAGCAGACTATTCTTTTGTTTTGTTTTTCTATACAACATAACTAATTCAAAAATATGTTTAATAGGAATGTATATGTAGAGCCTATATCAGATTGCATGCTGTGTTGGGGAGGGAGGAAGAGAAAATTTTAAACTTATAGAAGTGAATGTTGAAAACTAAAAATAAATAAACTAACTTTAAAAAGAGTTGTTCATGACTGAACGACTAAATAACAATAAAATGTACACATATATACACAGAGATACATGTGTATACTGACAGGCATGTGTACAAATGTTTTCTCTCTCCAGCTAGGCTGGAAACATGTCAAGAGAATGCTAGAAAAAGCACTGAATACTTCTTGTTATTATAGAAGTAAAAAGTTATATCAATAAAAGGTTTTTACATCAATAAAAAGTTACATCAACAATAAAAAAACACATAACCAAGACCAAGTTCAGACCTTTATCTTGTAATTAAGAAATAAAATCTGTTGCTATGTAAACCTTTGCACAATTTCCTTGTAGTAGCCCTGAAGGGTAATTCATGGGACCATAGGAAGAGACTTCAAAAATCACTTATTGTGACTCCCCTTATTTTACAGATCAGGAAACTGAGGAAGGAGAGGCTCAGTCACTTACCTAAGGTCACAAAGGGAGCAGGAAACTGAACTGGGATTTAAACTCAGATCTTCTAACTCCAAATTCAATGAACTTTTCTCTACTACTGCCTCACAGATAACCAGTGCCTGACACATAGTAAGTGCTTTAAAAAAAATTTGTTGATTGATGATTTAATTGATAATCACTAATATGAAAGCAGACCCTCCTCAGGGAATATTCTCAGATGACTAACACCAGTGTCAAACTGAGGGCTGTAAACTGACTTAGAAAACCACAACATTGTCTATGGTTTATTTTATTTTTATTCATTTTTGTAAAACATTTCCCAATCCCATTTTAATCAGATTCAGGCTGCACTAGGGAGTTTTTTGGCCAGTCACCTGGGCTATAAGTTTGATAGCTCTGACATAGCTCTAACACCTTCAGGAGTCCAGTCATACCTGGCTGCTTTAGCAACTTCTACATGCTTAATCTGCCTCCAGGAACCTCATGAAATGAACTGAGGGTGTGATGAAGGGGTAGATTCCAACAACAGTTTCTCCCATATGATTTTTTTAGAGGCCTCTTTGCCAATAAAATGTAACATTAATCAAAGCCAACAGCTGTAACAAGACATCCTAGAGACAGTCCCAGAATCCTACTGATGAGGTTTCCTTTCTTCAATTAAGTGTACTACAGAGGAGTTTAGAGGTCCTCCTACTGTCTAATCCCTGGTTCCTGGGCACAGGCAAAGCAATGGGAGATAGCCTCATGTAGGAGAAAGAGCCTGGGGACTTGGTCCTACAATCCTTGGTCTTCACTGTGTGGGAGGGACACTGAGCAAATCATTTAGACTCCAGCCCTCTGTTTGCTTGTCCGTAAAATAAGGGGGTTGAACTAAATTGGGGGGGAAGGGTAAAACAAAATGACTTCCTTAGCTAGGTCCCTTTCAGATCTGATAGTCAGTAAGAAGACTCCCCAGTTACTGGCTGATTGGAAAAGGAGTCTGCTCACCTGGGAGAAGGTTCTTGACTAATGCTCCCACCTTCACCACAGTTCCTGAGGCTTCATGTCCCAGCACCATTGGCTTTTTAACCACAAAGTCTCCAATCCGACCATGCTGCCAGTAGTGGACATCAGAGCCACAGATTCCAACTGAATGCATTTTCAGCAGCACCTCTGGAGAAAAGGAAAGGAAGACATGAAAAACTATGAAATGTGTAAGAGACTTTCTTTTTAAGGGCTTTCAAGCCTTCCCTCTGATATGCATGCCCTCCCCAACCCATCCACCCCCAAATTTTTACCTTAAGTATTTATTTTACATTTATTTGTAAATTCATTAGCTTGTGAGCTCCTTGACAGTGTTGTGCTGTTGTCCAGTTATGTCTACCTCTGTGTGACTCCATGTGGGATTTTCTTGACAGAAATACTAAAGTGGTTTGTCATTTTCTTCTCCAGCTCATTTTACAGAGGAAACTGAGGCAAACAGGGTTAAGTGACTTGCCCAGGGTCACATAGCTAGTAAGTATCTGAGGCCAGATTTAATCTCAGGAAGAAGAGTTTTCCTGATTCCAGGTTCAGCATTCTAGCCGCTGTGCTGCCTAGCTGCTCCAGGGACTGTCTTTTGACTTTTTTTTGTTTTCCTTTTTGGTATCCCCAGCACTTAGCACAGTGCCTGGCATACAGTCGGCACTAAATAAATGTATTGAATTGAATATATGTACATGTTTTCTGCCCAATAAACTCCTTGAGAGTAGGGACTTGTTTAATTTTGGTCTCTACAGTGTGCCTGGTATATGTAGGAACCTGATAAATTGTCATTCACTGAATTTCCATTTGAGGATAGTTTGAGAAATAGGCAGGATGTTTTAGCTACAGAGTAGAAAGCACTTCAAAGGAGAGTCCTCAAATATAATCAGTCAGGATTTAAGGACCTTCTTTTGCCCAAATTCTCATACTCATACACAAAACAATAAAATCTCACAAATTGAGGGGACTTCTTTTGTGCTTACACTGGCGGGGGAAAAGTCTGTAAAAGAAAATTAACAGAACAAGCCAAGGGAAATGTTTAAATGATTTAAGGAACTATGTGCCAGTAAGTAATTGTTTTCAAACAATTAATGTGTTAATTATCAGCAATCCTTATCTCTCCATTAGATTTGGCAGGCACTCTACTTAGCACCCTTTTGTGAGCCATTAATGTGAGTTACTATCTCTACTTAAAAGTAATAAAATGGCATTAAGAAATACTTTGTGGGGGCTGCTAGGTGGCGCAGTGAGTAAGAGCGCTGGCCTCGGAGTTGGGATGACCTGAGATCGAAACCGGCCTCAGAAAATGAGCACCCACACATAAATAATGACTAGCCGTGTAACCTTGAGCAAGTTACTTAACCCCAATTGCTTTAAAAAAAAAAAAAAGAAATACTTTGTGATTCAAACCCTCCACTAATTTTGACTACTCTTCTCTCTAATTAGTCTGAATTAATGAGGTTCTACTGCATTGTTAATGTTCTTGTTTTAATCTTGGGGAAAAAATGTTATGGAATGCCTAGTTTTGCTTCAGACTTATTTTAGGATCAAAGTAAAATATATACATTAACAAAAAATCTCCTTTAAAAAAATTCTGGTTTATTTTGAGAATGTTGGGAAGAGAACAGAAAGGAAAAATCTTTGCTTTGCATTGCTGAATCTCCTTTAAGTGAAAAGTCAAATGAGAAGAATGGGCTGAACTTTCCTAGCTCTCAGTTTTCAAACTGAAGTTAAGAAAGAGTCAACACTTAAATCCATTCTTCTGAATTTAAAGTGTCTTGGTTTTTCTTAGCTCAGTTCAACAAACATTTACTAAGGGCTTATTATGTGCGAAAAACTCAGAGGCTCACAGTTTTAGAGCTGGAAAGGGCCATGGGGACCATCCTCTGACCCCTTCATCTTATATAAACTCTGATGAGAGAAATTAAGGAACTTGTTCAAAGTCACACTGCATGTGGCAGATTTAGTAATCAAATCCAGGTCCTGTCCCTCCAGATGCCACCAGCCCTTTCCTCACTGTCATGCTCTGCCTCTCCTCCCCTACTTTGCTATGTGGTGGTACAATAGGAACTTCCATCCTATCCAGAGAACATTCACACCTGGAATGCTGTCTGTCCCTCCTCATCCTGCTTCCTGGCTTCCTTCAGGTCCCAGTTAAAATTCCATATTCTACACAGTCTTTCCTGATTCCCCTTAATGCTAGTGCTTTCCCTCTGCTGATTACCTCTAATTTATCCAGCATAAAAAATGTTTACACATAGTTATTTGCATGTTGTCTCTCCCATTAGATTGTGAGCTCCATCAAAAAAGAGACTGTCTTTTGTCTTTCTTTGTATCCCCAGTATAATAGCACAGTGTCTGGCACACAGTAGGCACTCAATAAATGCTTACTGGCTGCTTATTGACTAACTGACACAAAAGAGTACATAGAAAGTAATTTGAAGATGAAGAGCCCAACTGTTTAGAAGAAGCTAACAACTAGGAACAGGAAGTGGCATCTCATCTAGGTACCCATTCCCCCTTATTCAAATAATTCTTCAGAAAATCAATTCCATAGCAGGAAAAAATGTTGTGGAGGGAAAAAAGAAATTCTTACCAGAATGGGAGATTTAACTGAAATACCCCCATTCCCTTGCTAACTAATTAACAAAATCGGACCTGCTTACGCTGAATACACAAAACCCTTGCTATATAAGGTATGTCCTCAACCTACAAATGTAGTACCCAACTGGCAACTAGGGACTTCCTAGGCCAATTTTACTATAGGGATAGACTATATCCCATTAGTCCATCCAAGTGCTACAAAATGGTACTGATTGGGTACCCTAAGCAAACTTGAAAAAAAAAAAAGCTAAACCAAAGCTGAGGCTAAGTGCCAAAATTAGCACAGGAAGCCAAAACTCCTATGAGCAAAGAGATCTCCTTAGCATGTTGATAAATTTATTTTCCTTTCAGTTTGGCTGCTCATATAAAATTATTCCAGAGCTCTCAAGGAACCCAGGCTGAAAAATTCTTCAGCCATATAAATGCAACGCAAATATGCCAGCTTATTAAGCCCTTCAACATCAAGACCCATAAATAAGACAAGAATAAGTATGGTAAGGAAATAGTGAGGCCTGAATACTGCTCTAGGAAAACCATCTCTTTTAATAAAAAAAAGAGACTAGACCAAGCTTTCCTTGCCCCAAGGTACTCCCTGGTTTGTAAATCAAGTCCCTTAACTTTTAGGGCACTGGAGTCTCTTCCTGTGTTCACAACACACACACACACACACACACACACACACACACACACACACACACACACACGAAATGGCTAAGAGGATGAGACCACTGGGCCTGGAATCAGTTCAGTCCAGCCTCAGACACTCACTAGCTGTGGTGACTCTGGGCAAGTCACTTAACTTCTGCCTTACACCATTGGAGAAGGAAATGGAAAACCACTCCAGTATCTTTTCAGGAAAACCCCATGGATAGCACTGACGTACTAATTCATGGCTCACGAAGAGTCAGACAACTGAACAAATGAACAATAAATATTTACATTGTCAACTAAACGTCATAAAAATCTTTGAACAGATTTCTTTGGAAGCCTCATCCCTTCTTTATTTATCATATGTCAAATAATCTAAAAGTTCAAAATACTTTTAAGTACCAAAGATCACTGCTGTGTGAAGGCTGCCAGAAAAGCTCGTTTTTTCTGATAAGGCAATAAAGGCTTTAAAGCCCTCTTGAGTCATACCTACTCTCTAGAATAAATGAATATGCCAGTAATTGAAAACTGTAAAAGCAGGAGTTTCTATAGAAATCTTTCAAGATCCCTCCCCAAAGGGAAAGGGTAAATTATAAACTTCTTGAAGGCTGGAATCTTCTGTGAGAGTGTGTGTGTGTGTGTGTGTGTGTGTGTGTGTGTGTGTGTGTATGTGTGTATAGTTGTATTTTTTTTTTTATTAGTCTTGTGATTTTATAAATGGAAAGCACCCCAGGGGAGGAACTCTCTTTACCGATGTTGATCAGCATCTTCTGGGCAACCTGCAGACTTGGAAAGTTGCCTGGAGATCTGAGAGTGACTCACTCAGAGTCACAGAAGGGATGTGTGTCAGACACAGAACTTGAACCCAGCTCTTGTTGGTTTTGAGGCCAGCTCTCTACATTATACTACATGACACTTCACACAGCTGGCGGGAAGTAAAAGTTTTTTGAATGTTGAGTTTGTAAGGCTAGGAGAGGCAAAGGGGAGATCTGCCCAGCAACCTAACACATATCTGCAGAAGGAAAGTAGGGCAAAAGCATGTATGCCTCCCGCCCTTCTTGGCAGAGCTGATTACTGTACTTCTTGGCCTTTATTGTGTGTCACTTTGATATACATACACATGTGCTTTAGGGGCTTTTCCTTAATTGGCCGCCCTTGTAAGCCAACCCCTACAAAGCTATCCTGGACATAGGGCTAAAAGGACATCCCAGACACAATGGGGTCCTATATAAGTGTTGGTTAACTAAGTGACAGTCACTTTTTAAAAAGTTAATTATGTTCCTTGAGAAGGGAGATAGAGGAAGATAACTTATGCCTCTCATTTGAAAAATGTTTTGAATTCCCTTCTTTCAAACTGTTGTTGCTTCCTTTTTTATTTCTCTTATTCCTTTTTAAAGTTTGCTGAGCAAAATCATTTAAGTAACCCCTGAATCATAAGTTGAAAAGAGAGCTAAATTTGCCTTCAGGTTTTCTGGGGTATAGGGAACTCTTGGATACCACAGAAAATCAGCACCTGCTCTGCAATGCACAGCTGCAAAGAAAGGCTCCGAGCACTGAGGAGTACCTGCCTCGACAGGATCCCAGCACCAGGATGTCTCTGAGCCCCTTGACTCCAAGGTCAGCTCTGTATGTACCATGTCAAGTTTGCCTTCATCACACAGAAAGCCTTTGGAAAAGGCTGATCCTCTGAGATGGTGCCTTTTGCTTCTCTGTCTCTATTCTTTTTTATTCTGGGTAGCATAATGATAATAATAGCATTTACTGGTGCCAGACACTATGCTAAAGTGCTTTACAATTAATTATCTCATTTGATCCTCACAACCGTCCTGGAAGATAGATGCTCATTTTAGAGATCAGAAAGCTGAGGCAGTTAAGACTTGCCCAGGGAGAGACTGGATTTGAACTCAGGTCTTTAGACTCAGACTGTAGCACTCTATCCACTGTACCACCTAGATACCCCCATTAAACTCATCCATCCAAACTTGTACCATGGGATGGTAGGCCGGCAAAAGTTAAGGGAAACAGGAAATGAGAGAGGAGAATGATCCACATAGTCATCTATGGGGAGAACAACAGGAAAGAGATATTGCTTGAGACTTACCATTTGGGCCTGGTTCATGAATTGGATAGTTTTCCTAAAGGAAAAAAATACAACATATTCAGAGTACATTGTAGTGAGGATAATAATCATAACTCCTACTGAAGTCGTGCTTCAGAGTATTCTCTGTGCATTTGGTCTTCACTACAACCCTACGAGCTAGCAATCAGTACCCCTATTTTACTGATATGGAAGCTAAGGCTCAGAGACCAACCACATATTTAGTAAAAGTCCACAGGAGGATCTGAATAAACATTTTCCTGACAAATTCAGTGTCCTCCTTACTTTACCACACTGCCACTGGTGCCATTGTGAACTTTTCCCCAGGTTTCTGGTTAAGATTAGTGGTACAATGGAAAGAAATCTGGGTTTGGAGTCAGAAAGCCTGGATTTCAATCCTCAAATCTGACACTAGCTGAGTGACCTTGGGCTTTATTCTCCTTTGAAAAATAGAGATAGTTGGCCTGATCTTTAGGGATCCTTCTCAGTTTACGGTCATAGAATCCCATCTGTGCGGCCTTGGGTAAATCACTTAACTTCTCTGGGTCTCCATTTCCTCATCTGTAAAAAGAAGGGATCATTCTAGATGACCTTTGAGGACCCATCTGGCTCTAAATCTATGATCGATACCACTTTCACTAAACCATTTCTTCCATGAGAGGCAGAGAGCTCTCAAGATGACATTATTATTGGATGGATGCCCAGTGTGTTCAAATGTCACACCATGCAAGCAGTTACCAATGATTCAAAGTCAGTCCAGGGGGATACAGTAGCAACACTCTGGAAAGGTTTGTTCAGCTATTTAACAGCTGGTTTCCTGAATAATGGAACGACTGACCTGTAAATAACACCAACAGCAGGCTCTTTAAGTTTTCGGGTAACCCCAAGATAATGACATCAATGTCACTGGAACCTGACAGAGGGCTACCCCTGGTCCTTTGCCACCTAGAAAAGTGCCAACTAAACCACAGAGGGGAAAACACCAAAATAGTTCTCTGGGGCAGTCCAGCCCTAGTTGTAGGGACAGGCACAGGAGGGGCTGAAGAGGGAAGGAGTTCCAAATACCAATCTCTCTTCCACCTACTACTGCAAATTGCCTGGGGCTCAGGGGAACCAGGTAAGTACACCTATTTTCTCTGTTCACCTTCACCACACTCCCTCCTCCCTCTTACAACTCCCAAGATTGCAGTTATCTCTAGCAGGAACAATTCTTGGGATTGCCCCAGGGTTTTTTTAAGCCCAGGATCCTTCCCTTTAGGAAAAAATATATACCTAGACATAGACAAGCATTTATTTGTTTGATCTCTGTAATCAATTACAAGGGTACCTTCTCTTTAGAACAGAAATAAAAAATGGAAAAAGGATCACACTGAACCATCTACTTCAGTCAGTTGGACAACTGGCATTTATTAGGTGCCATATGTGGCAGGCACTGTGCTAAACCCTGGGGATTTAAAAAAAAAGTGGAGAAAAACAAAACCAAAAAGCAGCAATAACAAAAGTCTCTACACTCAGGAGTCTAATGAAGGATACAATATGTAAATAACTAAACACAAACAAGATACCTACAGGATAAACTGGGGGTAGTCTCAAAGGAAGATACTAAGATTTAAAAAGACTGGGAAAGGTTTCCTGTTTTAACACCCTCATAGATTAGCCTATGTGGGTAGACAGCCAATGTTTGTTCAACCTCTTGTCTCCCAGAATATCCAGGCCACACTTTAGCATCTGAAATTTTAAAGGAAGTTGTAGGATTTTTGGCCCCCTTAGTGAAGTAGGGTAATAATAATCCCCATTTAGAGAATATTTTAAAAGGTTTGGGAGGCAGCCTGAGTAGATAGAGAGCTGGCCTCCAACCAGGAAGACAAGTCCCATCTCTGACACAGGGGCCTACACCTATCACTCACCCTCCTCAGCACCCATGTGCACAGGCAGAAGTTCCTCATCTATACAGCTGGGTCCTTTTGATCAGTTCAAATAAAAAATTCCCAGAAGGGGTCTCATGTATTTGAATTCTCACTATTTAAAGTTATAATTCTGTAAAATATGATCATTGGTTCCAGCCCAATGGAAATAGGAAGTATGAATTATTTGCACTAAAACTGAAACCTAATTGTACCAATAAAATCATAGGTACAGTGGTCCCTGTCCTTTAAGGTTTACAGAGTGTTTCCCTTATAACAATCCAGTCAACTGATATGAATTTATCAAACACCAGGTAGTATGCTAGGCTTAGAGATACAAATATAAATAACAAAACCATCCCTGTTCTCAAGGAGCTTAAATTCCAGTGGGGGAGAGACAAGTCTAGGGGTTAGGGGTGGGGAGTAGGGGAGGGAGTACAAAGAGAAAACTGAGAAACAGAGAGGTTAAATGACTGCCTGTGCTTCATTCATTTTTTTCAGTCATATCTGGCTCTTTGTAACCATATTTGGAGTTTTCTTGACAAAAATACTGGAGTGGTTGACCATTTCCTTCTCCAGCTCATTTTGTAGATGAAGAAAATTGAGGCAAACAGGGTTAGGTGATTTGTCCAGGGTCATGCAGCTTCTAAGTGTCTGGTATTGGATTTGAACTGATAAAGATAAGTTTTTCCAATTTCAAGCCCAGTGCTCTATCCACTGTACCACCTGCCTGCCCTGAATGTGTGGCAGAACATCTAGTAAAGGTCCAAGCAGGATGCAAACCCAAATATTCTGATCCCAAGACCAGCACTCATTTCACAACAGTCTACTACAGTCAGAGCTACTCTAGAGTATGTAGATGCCCATGTTGTTTATTTTCCCTTTACAGTAAGGTCTAAAATTACTGCTAACTGGCAGCAAAAGGGAAAAATGGAGGAGGCAAAGTGTCCATTTTACAAACACTTGAAGAGGTACCCAAGAAGTGTTCTCCTTCAGGGCAGAAATCAGAGAGGACAATCATATATAACCTTGTGCAAATCTCAGTCACAGAGTGATGCGTCAATTAAATATTAATTTAGCAGTTACTATGTGCCAGGCACTGTGCTAAGTACAGGAGATACAAACAAAAAGCAAAAACTATTATTCTGCCCGCAAGGAGCTTACATTCTAAGGCAGAAGAAAATAGCCATATAAGTAGGTACATAAAAGATAGAAACAGAGTAGATTAGAGAGATGGAAGCTAAGCCTTGTAGGATAAAGCACTACAGGTGGGGAAGGGGAGGAAGAAGGGGACAGGGACAAGGGACACTGGGATTCTAAGAAGCAAAGAAATGAGGAGGAAAAGCAATAGCGATCTAGGGAGAAATCAGTGAAAAGAGACAGAGAGATAAGATGCATCTTGGTAAGAGGAGGTGTGCGTTCCATTTAATTAAAAATCATTCTAAAAAAACCACCTAGTTCACAATTTAGAGCCTCATGAGCCTCACATACTGGTGCATTAGATGTCACTAAGACCTTACCTGTGACATTGCCTACCCTTGTAAGGCTCTTTTGAGCTGGATGAAATCTTCAACTGCAGATGAATCATTTAACAAAGGATTATGGTCTTCACTTCTAATCATGGAAATGCAATCTACCTTGTAGGCAGTGGTAGGATCTTCCTACAAAATGTATGCAGGTCATGCCTTTAAATTTAATCTGCATTAGTAACACTTTATCACTTTCTTAAGGATAGACAATAAATAATAAATTAAGTCCTGCTTTGTAATATTTGTTGATTTCCAAAGTGTAAATACTCTATACTGAATATTTTACCATCAGATCTAAAGAACCACTATGAGCTGGCTCCAGCCAAGGCCCCTCTGTCAAGGCAGGGACTGATTTTGTTTGAGTATTCCTAAGACCTAGTATTGTGGCTTTGCCAAAAGTAGGTATTTAATAGATGCTTGTTGAATTGAGACAAATTTTAGGGTTGCTCAAAAGAGGGAAAAGTATATTTGAAAAAATGAAATATTAAAGAAAAGAGCATCAGTAAAATTTTTTTTTTAATTTAGGGTTGAAGAGGATTTTATGATCTCCTTAAAAAGTCATCTAATCCAGTCCACTCATCTTATATGGAAAGAAACAGAAATTTCAATTTTAGAAGATAGATAATAGGATTTAGCGCTGAAGTCACCTCAATCTGAGTGCATTTAAATACATACAATATACATATACAATATCTACTATTTATACATACATGTATATACTTATATATATGAACACACATGTGTATATGTATGTATAAATTTACTTAAAAGCACTTTCCTTTAAATAGTCCACACTCCTTGAATACAGGCAAAGAATCAGACTGTGAGTTATTGCTGTCCACAAAACTCAGTAAGCAATCCCCAGGTTGCCTTCGATATAAAAGCACTTGGGAAGTCAGACTGTAGAGTACTGTACTTTGCTTTCTAACTAAAACAATCAGAGAAAGCCCACACAGTAAAGCAGTACAATGTTTGCTTGGCACTCTGCCCATTCCAAAGATGTGACAGTACCACTTTGTAGACACTAGAGGGTACTGTGCCGATAGCCAGTTGGTTTCTCCCTGTTACCAGACAAGACCTTGAGAGATTTAAAAAAAAAAAAAAAGGCTGGCAGGCTACCCCACTCCCTGGGGAGCCCAGAAAGCTTTTCTGGGGCCTTGTCTTTGTTCATTTTCATTACTGTTACAATATAGTTCCTGCTCCCCACCTCAGCAGAAGACAGGTCTGAAGTTGCAGTCCCAATGAAACTAGCATGAAATTAGTTCACAATACTTGTAATTATTGAAATTAATATTAATTTTACTAATTAATAAAATTAGTTTACAGTGATTGTAGGCTCTACTTTTTGCTAGGATGATCTTAGAATCACAGAATGTCAGAGATGGGAGGAATTATGGAGATCCATTAAATAAGGAAACTGAGGCCCGGAGAAGAGAGTAGTAATAAGTGATGGTAGGTGATTTGACAGTTAAGTGGTGAAGTGGATAGAGCACCAGGCCTGAAGTCAGGAAGACCTAAGTTCAAATTTGGCTTCAGATGCTTACTAGCTAGCTGTGTGACTCTGAGAAAGTCACTTAATTGTCTGCCTCAGTTTCCTTATCCATAAAACAGGTTGGAGAAGAAAATGGCTAACCATTCTAATACCTCTACCAAGAAAATCCCAATTGGGGTCACAAAGAGTCAGACACATCTGAACAACAAACCATTAATTCTAAATCCAGCATGTATTCCAAGCAAAGGAGAAAAAGCTTTTATATACAATGTGTGTATGCATTTAAATATATATAGAGAGACACACACAGACACACACGAGTATTTGTTAAGCACCTACCATGTGTCAGACAATAAGCTACATTTTGGGGTTATGAAGACAATAGTAAAAGTCTCTTCCCTCAAGAAGCTTACATTCTATCAGAGAAGATATATATGCATATATATATACATATATATTCTATTTATATAGATATATTTTTAATACTTATATATAGATATATGGTATTTATAAAATAAACACAAGGTAATTGGGCATGGGCGCTAGTAGCAGGGAAGGATCAGGGATGGCTTCATGTACAAGGTAGCCCTTGAATGAGACTAGGGGGTCAGGTGAAGCAGGACTGCATTTCAGGTGTGGGAGATGTCCAGCACAAAGGTATGAAGAAGGGAAAGGGGGAAGGTGCTGGAAGGTGGCCAGTCTGACTGGACTGTAAAGAATAGGAAGGGAAGTAATGTATAATAAGGCTGGAAAGGTAAGTTGGGGCCAAATTATGAAAAGCTTTAAATGCCAAACAGAGGATTTTATATTTTATCATAGAGTAAGAGTCCTCAACTCTTTTGTATCACAGACAGATCCCTTTGACCATCTGGTGAACCTATGGACCTAGAGGTTAGTAAAAGTAACTGCTTAATTTGCTTTTCCCATCCAAGTTCACCGACCTCCTGAAATGTAGTCCATGGACTCCAGATTAAGAACTCCTGCTTCTAGAAATGATAGGAAGTCACTGAAATTCATCGAGACAGAAATCTACATGGTCAAATCAGCATTTTAGGAAAATCACTTTGGCAGCTGTGCTGAGATGAATTAAGAGTGGGAAGAGTGGAGCTGGGAGACACTAATTAGAAGACTATCGTGGTAATCTAGGCAAAAGGTAATATGTGGTACATGATATCATGGTTTGGGGCATGGTAAAAATATCATTATTCATAAATACTGAACTAAGTGGTCGTCGATCATTCTATTCCTAAATCTGGTTGCTGCTGTTTAAAATGGAAATAGAAATGGGGCGGGGGGGGGGGAATCCTTTCTTTACATATCACTTAAGTACAATTAATATATGATCAGGTAAAGATAAAAAAAAAATTGCAGGCCCTGCACTAAACAGTTCATAGTTTAAAATGATATTACAATTTTAAGAAAGAATAGCACATATGGTTTTTCATTTTATGGTTCTTCATTGGCCAAATTCCTCTATTTGATGCTTTTCCTTCCTGGTCTATTCCTGGAATATTCCTGTGGTAATGTGGTTCCATCTGTCCAGTTGCTGTACCAAGCCTCTCAGCTCAGCTATGACAGCCCAAGCTTTCATATTGCCTCCCAAGTCTCATGTCTTCATTAGGTCACAAAGTTTTCTGAAGCTCAATCAGGCATGTAAAAGAGATTTGGAGGTTGCAAATTCTCATCTCTAAGGGACGTTAGATATTAGTGAGGGGCTAAACAGATGTTAAACAACTATACTTGTTATCCCATAAAAGCAGATTAGTATGAATTATTCCCTTGAAAACACAGTTTAGTCACCTACAGTCCTATCTATCTTCTTTCCTTAAGATCGTCTGTGGGTACAAATAAAAAACCTTCCAATTTCCTTGGCAATGAGAGCATGGTTTTCTCCTTATAAAATAAATCATGTTACCCCCTGATGTCACCCCACAAATTTCCTTACTCTGCCTAGAGGCAAAGCCCATTTTCTGGCACTGAAATCCACCCACAACACTGATCTGAAGATTCCTTTCAAAGTGTGGGCTGACCTAAAATGTTTTAAAAATAACTTAGCAACCAGCATGTATTCAAGCTTGAACAATGACTGCTTTAGAATCCAAGCTTTGTTCCTGGTATTTAAAATCAAAATCCTGCAAAGGAATTTATCCTACTCCACGTTTCAAGGTCTGACAATATTAATGAATATAATGCAATGTAAAACACCCATAAAGCTTTTTTAAAAGCTACCTCTTAAAACATTGCTGCAGAACTGCAAAACAGATAGTCACCTCAGTATCCAAGAGAAACAAGCTGCTTAAAAATATCACTAGTGATGGGATCATCTATATTTCTATCATACTATAGGTTCTTGGGGCAGCTAGGTGGCAATAGAGCAGGGAAAGAGTGCCAAGACTGGAGTCAGAAAGACCTGAGTTCAAATCCAGTATCAAACACTTACTCACAGTGTGTCCCTGGGCAAGTCACTTAATCCTGTTTGCCTCAGTTTTCTCATCTATAAAAGGATCTGGAAAAGGAAATGAAAAACCACTCCAGTATCTTTGCTAAGGAAAACCCAAATGGAGTCACAAAGAATCAGACAAAACTTATCTATGATGCCTATGAACTACTCCTCAGAATAATGTATTTAAATGCATAAAATAAATTACATAGGATCACAACAGAAACCAGTTATATGGGAATGAAATTATCAAAATGTTTTTAAGAACAAATTAACGGACCCCCTGAAATCTATCTATGGACCCCTTGGGGTTCTGTGAGCCCAAAACTCTGTGTTATACCTATTCTAACTTGTGGACTTCCATCTACCTCTTGCCTGGCAACAGCCTCCAAATTGGCCTCCAGACCGCTAGTGTCTCCCCACCTGCCAAAATGATATTCCTAAGGCATCAAAAGTCATAGATTCAAAGTTTAAAGGGACCTTAAAAAACCATCTAATGGAACCCCCTACTTTGACAGATGAGAAAACTTGAGGCCCAGAGAGTTCAAGTGACTTGACCAAGGAGATACAAGTAGCAAGCAGCCATGTCACTCCTGTGACATGTGGCACTCCTTAAAGAATTCAGTCTAAAAAAAAAGAACAGAATTATGTCATATGCATGTTCATTTTCGGGCAGAGCCTAGAGGTGGGGCATCCATGCGGAGCTGCAGTCAAAACTGAGCTCCCTTTGGGGTTAGGGTACAGTTTATATACCCTTTCAACAGGGGCTGAAGTCACTCCATTATCATTTCACTCCCAGCCTGAGAAAATGTCTCTGCACCAGACCACTCCCAGCTTCACTAGACCTGTCCCAGCCTAAAACAGAAGCAGCCAAGCTTGACTAGAACACAATGCATTTCCCAATTTTAGATTAAATTCCTTGCAAACTTGGGCAGGGGGCTGACCAGGATAAGACGAGTCAATGTAACCTCATTATCAGTAATGTCCTTCTGAAGAAAAACTGAACTTACTGGAAGGAGGGAGGGGGGCTCTGAATCTCCAAGATATTTGTTATTAATAATAATTTTTCACACTCCTTTGCCCAAGAACCTCCACTGGCTGCTAGGCACAGGCCATAGAAGTCTCTTGTACTAAGTATCTATAGTAGAACTTTCTGTGGTCAGAAAGGACTGGAAACTAAGTAGATGCCTATTGATTGGGGAATGGCTAAATAAACCGTAATAAATAAAAGGGATATTATTGTGCTATACAAAACAAAAGGTATGATGAATATTGAGAAGGATGGAGAGACTTATAAACTGATGCCATGAAGTAAGCAGAGCCAGGAAAACATAGGTACAATGTTTACAATCAATAAATATTTGTTAAGCACCTACTATGTGCTGGATGTTGTGCTAAGTGCTGGGGATACAAAAAGAGCCAAAAGAGAGTCCCTGCCCTCAAAGAGTTCACAATCTAATGGGAGAAACAACATGCAAACAAATATATACAAAGCAAGCTATATGCAAGATAAATAGGAAATAACAGAGGGAAAGCACCAGAATTTAGAGGAGTTGGAGAAGGCTTCCTGTAAGTGGGATTTTAACTGGGAACTGAAAGAAGCCAGGGAGTTCAATAGTCAGAGAGGAGGAGAGCATTCCAGGCATGAGGGACAACCAGAGAGAATGCCAGAAGCCAAGGGATGGAGTATCTTGTTGGTGGAATAGCCAAGAGGCAAGTGTCACTAGATCAGAGTATGTGTTGGGAAGTGAGGTATAAACATACTGGAAAGGTGGGGGGGGGGGGTAGGTTGTAAAGAGCAGAGAATGCCAAACAATATTTTGTATTTGATCCTGGAAGCAATATGGAACCATTACTAAATATGAGGTGAGGATGACATGGTCGGACCTACACTTTAGGAAAATCACTTTGGTGGTTGAATGGTTGAAAAACTGGAGTGGGGGGAGACTTGGGGCAGGTAGACCCACCAGCAGGCTATTACAATGATCTCTGTGTGCAGTAATGAAGGCCTGGACCAGAGGGGTAGCAGCACCAGAGGAGAGAAGAGGGCATATTTGAGATGTTGCAAAATTTAAACTGACAAGTCTTGGCAACAGATTGGGTTTGGGGGGAGGGTTAGAGATAGCGAGGAATCCAGGATGACCCCTAGATTGTGAGCTTTTGGATATGTTTGGTTTAAGATGTCTGAAAGGCAGCTGGAGATATGAGATTGGAGGTCAGCAGAGAGATTGGTGCATTGTGTATAAATTTGAGAGTCATCAGCATAGAGATGATATGGCAGCTGATAAGATCAAGTAAAGTAAAGTAAAAAATACTCTATATACCAGTATAGAGACTTGAGAGACACCTATGCTTAGAGACAGAGAAGGAGCAGTCTAATGGGTAAGGGAAGGAGAACCAGGAACAAGTTGTGTCCCAAAAACCTAGAGAAAAAAGAATTTCAAGGTTGGAGAGAGGGATCATCAGTGTCAAAGGCTGAAGAGATGTCAAGGTGACACGGTTGAGGAAAGGCCACTGTATTTGGCAACTAAGAGATCAATAGGAGCTTTGGAGAGAACAGTTTCAGTGAAATGATAAATAGAAAGAACTGCAAAGCAATCTGAAACAAATGTCACAAAATTATAAAGACTAAACTTGGCCCCAAAGAAGAGATATGAAAAGACACTTTCCATTCCTTTTTGTCCATGGGTGTGGAATATTGCACCTAAGATTTTTTCCAATACATTTATTTTACAAATTTTTTTCTCTTCCTACTCTTAAAAATTATTATTATTATTATTATTATTATTATTATTATTTTGTTATAAGGGGTAACTGGAAGGGGGAGGGCCACAGGGGAGGGAAATCTAGAGTTATCAATAAAAGTGTTGTGTTTTTTTTTAAAGAAGCTCCAGTGCCCCCTGCCCATTTGCCTCTAGGATTAAATGATACTAACTCCCCTTATGGTCATTTAAATCTGTTTGCATTTTGGCTCAGTTGCAGGTTTAGGGGTGCTGGGAACAGCAAAATGCAAGGGCAGAGGGCATGGGTCTGCCCCCAAAGAATTAAAAAAAGGAAAAGACCCTCAGTCCTTGAACTTTCCCACAGATTTCAGGAACCCAGGTTCACCTGAGGCATCTGGCCCATCCCAATCAGCTCTAGCCTTTCCCCACATTACTTCCCTTCCCCCTCCTAGGCCAATGATGGATCCCAGTACATAATATTCTATCTACAGCCTTCAAACAGGCTGTCCTCCATCCCTGGACCACTCTCACTCCTCTGAGAACCCCAAGTTCTCTTCCAAGCTGACCTTAAATGTCATTTCATTCTTGACTCCCAGTGGCATCCATGAAGTTCCTCCCCACCCATATTCCAAATACACACAATTACTTTGTATTTATTTTGCATATATCCTGAATTTACTTATCAGTGAAAAAGCCAAAGCCTCCCAGTAGAAAGTAAACTCCGTGAGGACAGCAACTACTTGTTTTTTCATCAGCACAGAGCTCAACATTTAGTGAGCCTAGAATACCAGTTGACTAAGCAGTCAGAAAAAAAAAAGTCCAGAGCTTTTCAAAGTAGTAACATTGGCAGTTACCATTGCAAGGGAAGATCTGTAGTCAACAAGTATTTAGTAATCACCTGCTATGTGCCAGACACTGTGATGAGTACCGGGGATACAAAGAAAGGCAAAGGACAGTCCCTGATCTCAAGCTCACAGTCTAGTAAGGGAGACAATATGCAAACTATGTACAAACAGGTACATTGGAGACAATCTCAAAGAGAAGGCACTAAAATTAAGGAGGCTTGGGAAAAGGCTTCTAGCAGAAGGTGAGATTTTAACTAGGTTCCAAAGGAAACTAGGAATCTTCGAGCCAGGTGGAGATGAGGAGGGAGGGTCTAATTTCCTTTGGAATTAGCATAGTAAACCTAGGATTCTGACAAACAACGCATTAGCATTTCCAACGACAGAAAGAAGTGGGATGAACAAAGGGAGAGGCATTTTCACAATTAAGTTTTTTATTGACATTTCGAACTGTCTGAACTCACAAATTCACAACAACCTTATACTTGAAAGCCTATCTGAGGCTTCTGCTTGGTTGGTTTTGTTGGAAATCTGATTGAGACAAAGGGCTGGATATGGTGTCCTTAGGTGCTCATACCACAACGTTTTTTCCCCTTTCTTGGAGGAATGAAAAATAAAATGTTAAAGCTCTGAGATTTCTCTGATTTCAAGTCTAGACTGATTATGAAATTAATCAATAGAACCAATGGACTCAGATCAACTGCAAGTATAATCCTATTACCTATTAATAGTTATCCTTTGAAATTCTAATCCCATGGCCCAGTGGAGGGTCCAGCAGAGGGCATGCCTGCCAGCCAAGTGAAATTCTAATATCCCATGGTCCAGTGGAGAGTCCAACAGAAGGCAAGGTTGCCAACCAAGTAAAGTTATGCCCTATGAGACACAGTTCTACTACATAATTCTAACATCCCTCTTCAAAAACCATTTTGGCAATAAAATATATGGGTGCAAGTTATTATTTGAATAAATACAACTACATAATTATTTTGGACTTTTCTAAAATAAATCTGTTTTACTTTTTAAAAAAATATATTGATGCTTTTTTTGTTGTTACATTATTCATTTCTGAATATATCCCTTCTTCTTCTTCCCCTATCCAGAGATATCCCTTGTAACAAAAGGGGGGGGAGGTATAGCAAAACCAACCAACATGTCAACTGTATACTGTCAACCATTACTGAGTTTGTTCTAAGAAAGACAAAATAAGGCTGCATGTGCATGTTGTTTCTCTCAAATAATGGAGGAACATGTATACAGAAATATGCCTGGAGTTCACTGTGAAAAATGAGCCCAGGACACAAAAACAAAGGGGACCTTATATCTTCAGAATAATTCCCTCTCACCCCTCCCTCCCTCCCTCCCTTGTTCAGAATGCCTGTGTCAGTGAAAATTATAGTCTCCATGTGTGTTTACCATAATATGAAAAATGAGTTTCTTAATTAGATAGATTATAAATACAATAAGAGAATGTCAAGGTGTCAACTGAAATTATAGATCCAGGATGTCTGTGTTTCTCCTTTCATTAACACGACATAATATAGTATAAGAAAAATCCCATTATTCAAGATAGTATCTGGTTCAAGGTTTTGTGCCCTGGACTGCCAAAAACAGAAGAACACTCCTGATCAGTTTCATCTGGCCTTATAGTTGCTTACACAGGAAGGGGCATTTCGGGTTCATTCAGAGAACAAAGCAAAGCATGTCTGTTATGCCAGAGCATACAAGGCTTTATTGTAGGTTAAGCTCAGAGCAGGCCAAAAATGTCTTTCTCTTGATTTGCTAATCCAGGTTTTAGGTCTTTCTCACATCTTGTGGGGGGCTCAAAATGGTTCACAATATATTGTTCCATGCCCACAGTCCCCCACTTCTGCAATGAAGGAAAGGTGCAACAGTTCTATTATCTTAAAGATAATAAAAATAATAAAAATAAATTTCCTCCTAGCTTAAAAAAAATTAGATAATCTATTAACCATTGCAAAAGCAGATGCCTTATTCACCAACCAAGAATCAAACTTTAGAGTCAGAGGTGGCCTGAAGAATCATCACAGAGATGAGGAACCTGGGGCCTCATGGCCATATGTGTCCTGTCTTTTATTAAGGAGATTGGTTTGATGAAGTTTAGACTCAGTCAAAGGGTGGCACTTCAGGCCATAGTTTCCCTGCCCCTGAATATAATCCCCTTATTTTGCAGATGAGGAAACAGAGGCCCAGGGAGAAGTAATTTGCCCCAGGAACACAACCAGTTCTAGAACCAAAATCTGACTGAAATTCCAGTGCACTTTCCACTAAATCATGCTGTTTTCTGTCACTTAATCTAACTGAACCTCAGTTTCCTTTTCTGTAAAATGGGGATAATAATTCTTGTATTAATGACCAACCTCATGAGGTTGTTAGGAAGAAAAGTGCTTTCTTAAACCTTAAAAAACTAAACAAATGTGAGTTATTATTACTTGCTGTGTGACTTCAAGTAAGTCTTGCAACTTCTTATCTATAAAATGGGGAAAATAACTGCACCATGTACTGGTTATTGTGTGGGTCACAATGAAACAATATAAACTGTTTTGTAACCATGAAGTGTACATATAACTTCTGTTTAAATGAGATAAAACACATCTCTAATTAGACAGTGTGCATAAAGTACTTTGCAATCATAAAGGATAAATATCAACTACTAATAATTTTCATTTATATCAACCATGAACTCTAAAATGCTCTTTTTAAATTTAAGGTGGACTGTTGGTTATAAAACTAAAGTTGATGATGGAGATACAGAGCATGTGGCAGAGGCTATCAGATCCAATCTCCTTATTTGACAGATGAGAAAACTGAGGTTAAAGAGAAGTTAAATGATGGGTCCAAGATCATATAGATAACAGAAGTATCAAAGGTGGATTTAAACTTATATTATATTATATCCTCTGACCCCACAGCTAGTGTTTCCCTCTACATGGGTGTTTAATAATAGCCTTTCCATGGTATTCAGTGGGATCATATCCCCACAGACTTCCATCTCTGAATTGTGTTACAATCTTCTCTTAGTATATGCTGAGAACTGTTCTTTTTTAGAGAGAAGGGGTGGAGGGAGTCTGAAGAGGAGGTACCTACTATGTGCCAAGCACTGTATTAACTTTACAGCACTTTACAGTTATTATCTTATTTG
Source organism: Gymnobelideus leadbeateri (assembly GCA_011680675.1). Lineage (NCBI taxonomy): Eukaryota > Metazoa > Chordata > Mammalia > Diprotodontia > Petauridae > Gymnobelideus > Gymnobelideus leadbeateri. Next base: position 102,646 of record WOXC01010878.1, on the reverse strand, counting down.
AACCTCAAAACAAACCTGGAAATTAGGTGCTATTATCATCTCCATTTTATAGCTAAGGAAATGGAGGCAGGCAGGAGTTAAATGATTTGCCTGGGGTAACTCAGCTATTAACTGTCTAAAGCTGGATTTCAACTCAGACATTCCTGAATCCAATCTTCTACGTCCACTGTGCCACCTAGTTGTCATGAACTGAACCCAAGAGAGGGGGACTTTCAGTGTGAAAACTCTCCAGGCAATTTATAGGCTTAATGAGTTATCCTAGGCACAGAGAGGTTAATCTACTTGCCCATGGTCAGAGTTATGTGTCAGGCCCAGAATCTGAACCCAGGCCTTTCTGATTCTAAATCAGTCTTTTATCTCACCATTTCAAGCTGCTTCTCCATGCTAAGTATGTAGCATTAAAAACAGTCTCCTGGAGGTTAGTTAAGCCAATGTCCATATTCCTTCATCTTTCATCTTCATGATGACTTCCAAATTTCCAAAGAGGCAGAATAGTATTTCTAGCAATTGAATAACACAGTCAGGATATACCCATGTTGCTCCTGTAACTGTATCTGATTAAAAATCTGCCCTTCCCCAGAAACCATTTGAACCTAGAGGCCATTCACTGCATTGAATTTGTGGTTTTAGATTTTAGATTTACATGTTCATTTACTTTAAATGCTTAGACACTGTCTCTACGTTGTCTACATTTCTAGAGTTAAATAAAATGTCAATAAACCCACCCGTGTCAGCGTTCCCCACTGTTTCTTTCACAACTCAGTCTACTTTACTGGAATTTTAAGGATGGCCTCCTCTATGCCAATACATTTTCAATGACAAGAAGTCAGTCCTGCTATTTCCCTACATACTTGCCTCCTCATGCATAAATTTAGCCTTTAGCCTCTGCTCCCCTACCCTTTCCTTCTTAGAAATCATTATTTGCTTGAAAAACAAGTGACAGTCACTATCTTCCACTCCAGGAATTTTCAGGGGCTATCCCTGTGCCTGGAATGCTCTCCCTCTTCATCTCCACCTTCTACAGGGAGCCTTTCCCCATTCCCTAAATTCTAGTGCCTTCTCTCTGTTAATTATTCCTATTTTTCTCCTGTCTATAACTTATTCATACATAGTTGTTTGCACGTTGTCTCTCCCATTACACTATCCCTAACACCATCCCTCAGGAACTTCTTTAAGGTTCATACAATCTATATCCACCACCCAGTCAAAATCCTGATAATCGTTTGTCTACAGACCACCCCTTCTCCCCAGGACACCTCCCCTTCCCTCCTCAATTAATTCAATATCTGGCTCACAATTTTTACCTCTTCCCAATGCCTAACCTCATATTAGGGGATTTCAACATACGTATTAATACTCCCTCAAACACCTCACCTTCTTCAAACCTCCCAAGTCTGTAAGACTATGCATAAATGTACCACCTCCACGTTCACGAACTCTGAAATTCCCTTCTCTTACCCATTGTCTACTGGATTTCTACCTCTTAATCTACTTTCCAATACCCTCCTCTTTGTTCACATTATAACCTCCAATCTCTTGACCTCTCAATTCTCTCCTAGTCTATCATACCTATACTAGTCACACTTTTTTCTTTTCCCCAATCTGACCTCTAGATGAACCAGTTCATTTCTAATACTGTCTTCTTCTCCTGAGTTCCCAACCCTCTTATCATATCAGTTATTATATCCTGCCAAACCCTAGCACTGGATCACTTACATTCATCCACAGCCTTTGTTCCTACACATGTGTTACTGGATGAAGGTGGTGAAATTCATGCAATCATCCTGGCTGGGTCCACTACAAATTTATGTTACAGAATCTCAACTGGGCCCTCACTGAGACTCTTCCAAACGTTTCATCCCTTTTCAAGTGTCCCAAAGCTGCCCCCCCCCCACCCCGCCCCCAACTGAGAATTATGGAGGAAATGGATAAAACCTATGTGCTGTAATTTCTGGAGAAAACATTTCTCCACTCCCCTCACCCCCAAAAAAGCAGTCTTGGAGATAAAAAAAAAGGTAGCTATTGAGTTGAGTAAATAGACAGATACTTGGTCTGTATTTTAAGCCACAAGACAAGATCTTATCTTCAAGATAAAATAGATATTAAGGATAAGACAGATATTCTGATGAGACTGATTAGAAACAAGCTGTATCTCTAGCCCCACACCAAGATGGTCTGATGAGACTAATAACTACAGGGAAAAAAACCCACCAGAACAGGCATAATCTTAGGCCACTCAAGAGACAAGGTGAACAAATTACAACCCAAGCTTAAAGCATGCTTGGGCAAATCACCTGACCTCTTTTTCCTGTTATTCAACCTCCCAAATAAGGAGAATAGCTGAGCAGCCTCACTTGGTAAGTTCCTTTTGCCACATGTAATGTGGCCCTAAAGTGATATAAAACCCTACGTATACGTGGGTCTCCCTTACTTTTGCAGATCTGCTAGCTACCTAGCAACAGCCCATCAACTGATAATTAAGGTTTTATCTTCTAGCCTTCCCTTTGAATTTATTGTTGTGTTTGCTTTACTGTTGTTCAGTTGACCTCCAATCAAATGGACCAAGGTGAGGAAAAATGACTCTCCTGGAGGATCATAGGACCTTTGAAGAATACCACATATTTTACTGAAAAAAACCTGAGGACATTCCCTGGAAGCTACATTTTCTCCCCTTCTCTGTAGCTCACATCACCCCTGATGCCCTCTTACCACCCTCTCCTTTTCACCTGTCTCACAAGACAAAGTAGTGTTTCTACTTGCTAAGACCAATCCCTTTACCTACACAAGTGATCCCGTCCCATCCAATCTACTCTGGTAAACTGTTTCCCTATAACCTCTCTAATGTAGCTATCATTCATTAACGTACCCCTCTAACATATCGGATCTTCAATCTCTCCTTGTCCAGTAGCTGCTTCTATACTGCTAACAAGTATGCCCATCTCCCTATCCTAAAACAGTCCAGTCATCAATGATATATTAATTGCCACATCCAACTGCCTTTTCTCTACCCTCCTCCTTCTCACCCCCCCTGTAACCTTTCTGTGGATCACCACCTTCTTCTCCTTGGTCCCTTCTCTCTAAACTCCCTGAGAGGCTGTCTTCAATGAATATCTCTCCTTCCTCTCACTCTCTTCTTGACTGTACAGTCTGGCTTTCAACCTCATCATTCAACATGTCTTGTCTGAAACAACTCATCATCTCTCCGCCAAACCCTTACCCCTTCCAAAACTCGATATAACTGTCAAGGGCACAGGGCACGGCCATCCCCCCAGGGTTGAAACCTGTCGTCCTTGACTCCTCACTCTCTCTCCTATCCTAAATCCTGTCTGTTGCCAAGTCCTGTCAATTTTACCCTTGTCAAAGCTCTATAATAAGCTGTCTTCTCTGATACTGCTACTACCCTGGTAGCGGCCCTTGTGTCCTTGAGCCTCAACTAATGAAATAATCTGCTGGTTGGTCTGCCTGATACAAATCTCTCCCCCCTTCAGTCCATCTTCAGCTATCAAAGTGATCTTTCTAAAGCAAAGTTCTGACTATATAACCCCTCACTCAATAAAGTCCAGTGGTTCCCTATCATCTTGAGGATCAAATACCAAATCCTATTTTGTGTTCATAACCCTAGGCTCCCCCCACCCCCAACCACCACCTACCTTTCCATTCTTCTTATATCTCATACTTCCATCCCACATGTACTCTTCATTTCAGTGATACTGGACTCCTTTCTGTTCTTGCCACAAGACCCTCATCTTCCAACTTCAGGCACTTCCACGGCTGTCCTTGTGTCTGGAATTTCCTCCCTCTGCATTTCTGCCTTCTGGCTTCCCTGGCATCCTTGGAGTCTTGGCTTAAATCCTACCTCCTACAGGAAGCCTTCCCCAAACTCTCTTAATTCTAGTGCTTTTCCTCTGTTGATTATTTCCTTATTTTATTCTCTATATAGCTTGTTTGTACATAGTTGTTTGCATGCTGTCTTCCCTATTAGATTGTGAGCTCCTCAAGGGGAAGAACTGTCATTTGCCTTTCTTTGGATCCCCAGGGCTTAGCACAGTGCTTGACACATAGTAGGCACTTAGTAAATGTTTACTAATTTGGCCTAGAGAAGGTCAGCTTTGATGGCAACTTAGTGGCATAGTGGATGGAGTACTAGGCCTGGATTCAGGATGGCTTGAGTTCAAACACAGCCTCAAATACTTACTGTGTGGCCCTAGGCAAGTCACTTAACCTCTGTTTGCCTCAGTTTCCTCAACTCTAAAATGGAGATAAAAATAGCACCTATGGCCCAGAGATATCATGAGGATCAAATAAGCTAATATTTGTAAAGTGCTTAGCACAGAGTAGGCGGTAAACATGCTGGGAAAAGTATAGTTCCTACTATGCGCCAGTCATTGTTCTAAGCACTTTCACAAATATCTCATTTGAGATATACAAATGTTATCCACTACTGTTATTATTATTATTATATTATTATTTCACTGGCTATAGAGACCTCTGCTAAGGTGGACAGGGATTCACAGCCTTAGACAGTAACCTGGGCACTGAGAGATTAAGTAACTTCTTAGTATATGTCAATAAGTAGGGCTAAAATCTTGACTGTCCCGATTCCCAAGGGCAGCCCTAAACTACCAGGCCAGAATGTCTCTCAGAATAAAGGGCGGGGGGGAAGACTAATGTTTAAAAATCTCTCCTAAGCCTAAGATTTTCTTACAGCTGTAAAGATAGCCACCAGCCTGTCATTTTATTGGTGAAGGAACTCCTGCCACCTAGAGATAATGATCTTATAGACTTAAAGAAGCTCTATATTATAGGTTAAAAAAACTTCCCCAACCCCCACTCCCCATCATATGGCCTTCTGGAATACAACCTGTTTGTAAAGTGGGGGACTGCTTGCCTCTATTTCATTTTTGCCCACCTAATCCAGAAGCCTCTGAGGCTGCTCCCCAAGGTTTTGTCCCTGCCTAGCCTTCCTACTTTAGCCCTGGAGCCTTCTTCCTTCATGTAGGAATGGAAACAAACTGGGCTAACTTCTAATTTGTGGTTTTTGTTTACAACACTGGTCTTGATCTTCTGATCTGATCTCTTCTCTGGATCTCATTGGTAAATTCCTTTTTTTTTTTTCTGTGTTTCATAGTCAACTCATGCCCTGGGACCAGAGGATTCCAGAGCCAGATAGAAGCTTAAGAGATTATCTAATCCAAATCACTTGTTTTTATAGATGAAGAAATAGGGCCCAAGAGATGATGTGAGTCTTCAAAAGTCACATGGGTCACACAGGAAAGATCCAAACTCAGGCCTGATTTTTCCAAACCCAACCTTTCTTTCACTATTTCTCATCAAAAAGTCAGGGGCTCCATGAAATGTTGGTCTCTAAATTTTGCATATCCAAATGCTCCCTCATAACTGTAAGGAATTCCTATTGAGAACCTCCCTCCCTCCCTCCCTTATACACTGGCTCTGCAATGCCCAGGGTTAGGTAGCCACTGTACCAAGTAGTAGGGCTCTATTGAGGTCTTCCAGACTTACAAGGTGGCCTGTCTCACATAGGTTTAAGTACAGATGCTCATTCTAGAATAGTGTCCCACAAACCCCATCTTCACATTCCCTTTTTTGCCTGTTGCTTTGTTCTGGCAGAAGAGTGGCAAAGTAACTATAGTGATACTAGTCTGTGCCTGCAGAGATGAATGAGTTTTTTTTGGGGGGGGGGTAAGAAAATGGATGAGACATAGGTAAATGTTAAACTCTCCTTCTTGGGAATATAATACCAGAACTGAGTTTTTCTTTCACTTGACTAATATGAAAATGTTTTACATGACTGAACATGTATAACCTATCTTAAACTGCTTGCCTTCTCAATGAGGGTGGAGTGGAAGGAAGAAGGGAGGGAAAGAATTTGGAGCTTGAAATTTAAAAAAAAATGAATGTTAAAAATTGTTTTTACATGTAATAGGGGAAAAACATTAAATAAAAGCATTATCAGGGAGAATATAGCACCTGAGATTCTGAGCTAGAAGGAAACTGAAAAGGCCATAAAATAGTCCAACCCCCTGATCTTATAAATAAGGAAACTAAGGCACAGAGATGTAAAATGACTTCCCCAAGTTCTAAGGTGAAATTGAGTCTAAGTCTTCCTGACTCCAAGTCCAATGCCCTATCCACCATACCTCAATGCATCTGCCACAAGGTTGAGATGGCAGGGTGCTGGATATCATGGGTCGATGATGATGGCTGTGCAGGACTGGTTTGGCCACTTACTCTGGGACACTGATTTCTCCCTATCCCAGTATCTCAGGGAACATCTCTCTAATTATAAATCATAAAATAATAGGCTGTTAGAGCTGCAAATGACCTTAGAGATCAATGACTTTGGACCCACTGAGAAAAGTAGGACCCAAGAAGAGCTTATCTGGAGTTTATGGTAACAAACTCTAAATTCTTTAAAAATCAAAATATAAATATTATCTCCAAAGACACAAAAGGGACAAAGTGAAAATATCCTCATGATATGGTGGGGCAGTGTGACATAGTCAAAAAAGCACTTAGCTAAAAGACACCTGGGATCTGACCTGGAATGACACTTACTAGGAAGAGACCACTGTCTTTTGATCTTGTTTCAATGAGTTTAGGCTGTGAGAAAAGGACTAGAAAGTGCTAGAAGTGCTAGAAAAACATGAGTCGTTATTATGGGATGAAGAATCTTCCCTTCTGCTTTGACTGACAGTGTCAGACTTGAGCAACCTGGGCAGGGGTGAAGATGCAGCAGTGAAGGGAGGATTGACCAAAGCTTAGCTGACTTGGCAGTTGCTTGACCTTTAGCCCCCAGGGGCAGGGAACAAAGGTAGCTAGGAGTTTGGAAAAGCAGAATAGGCCAACAGAGCAAATACCTAATTTGCAAGCCAAGCACCAGGGGGAAGGGAATGAGAATGAGAAAAGGAAAACATTCATTGAAAAGTGCCAAGATAAATAGAACGCGGCAAAAGTTCAAAGAGAAGGGAATAATGAAGGATGGAAAGAAGACCACTGACTGTAGAGGGAAGTGACCAGTGGATAATGAGCCAGAAGGGGGGTCTTGTGCAGGATATGAGGCCGGGGGAATACCTAGGGAAAGGAGACAATGAATCACTCCGGAGTTCAGAAAAGGATGGGTCAGGGATCTCAGGAACAGCCTACTTTGTTTTTCCTTGGCACTACTTTGGGGGGATGCAAATGTAAAGACTAGAAAATGCACCCACAGTTGGCATGAGGGAGCGTGACTCTGCACCCCATTTTCCCACCCCTAAAGGCCTTAGATCCGAAGATGAGTGCACCTAAATTGAGGGGCACTGGGGGAATACTTCTGAGCTGAACTGGGCATTTGGTGGAGGGGAGCGCGCTGGAGATGGATCAGAGGCAGGGGAAGAGAGTCCGAATCTGGCAGGGGAATGTTTTCTGAGAAAGCTACCGGGACCAGTGCGAGGACGAAGAGCGCTGGGGGAGGATCAAAGGAAGCGGGATCCCCACCACCACCTCCCTTCTTGCTTTACCAGGCGCAGGTCTCCGGGTCCGTGCACCACCACAGAGAGGTTATCAATGTTGCCCGCCGCCATGTCGCCAACTGCCAATCTGAGGTCTGGGGCTCGTGACTGCAGAAGGCTGGTTCCCGCTACGCAACAGTCTGCAGCCGGAGCTGGAGCCGAGGTGCTGGAGGAGGGCTCCGGTCGGACGCTAGATAGCGTGGGGCGGGGCTTTCCTCCGCTTAGGCGGAGGGCGGGGCCGGAGGGCGGGGTTCCACTCCTCTGATGGAGAGAGCAGGGCTTCTCTAGGCTCTAGCGATCCTACAAAGCGCAAGTTCAGCCCTAGTAGAGCCAGAGAGGTAGATCAGTTTGCATGTTGTCTCTTCCGTTAGACTGTAAGTTCCCTGATGGCAGGAATTGTGTTGCTTTTTAAAAAAGTTTATTTGCTTTAGACATTCATTTTTTTTCTCTCCCTGTCCTCATTCCTCTCCTCCCCACTCATTCAGAAGGCAGGCTCCATGATATCAGTTTAACATGTGAAGTCATGCAAAACATTTCCATATTTGCCATTTTGAAAAAAAAAAGCAAGAAAAATGAAGAAAGTGGGAAAAGGATCCTCCAATTTGCCCTCAGAGTTCATTAGTCCTTTCTCTGGAGGTGGATAGCATTTTTCATCCTGGGTCTCTTGGAATTGTCTTGGATTTTTTTATTGATTAAAGTGGCTCAGGCTTTCCACAGTTGGTCATCATTACAGCATTGCTGATATTATGTACAATGTTCTGGTTCATCTCCTTTCACTTTGCATGAGTTCATATAAGTCTTCCCAGGTTTTTCTGAAACCATCCTACTCATTATCTCTTATAGCACAATAATATTCCATCACAATCATATACCACAACTTGTTCAGCCACTCTCTAATCTCCTCAGTTTCCAAATCTTTGCCATCACAAAAAGAGATGCCATATTTTTGTAGCTGTGAGTTTGACCTAGTAGTGCTATTACTGAATTAAAGGGTAGCCACAGTTTTATAACTTGGCACATAGTAGGTGCTTAATAAATGTTTATTGATTAAGAGTTAGCATGCAGTGCACACCCTTTAATTCAGCAATACTACTATTAGGTCTGCATCCCAGAGAGTCACAAAAAAGGGAAAAGAATCTACATGTACAAAAATCTTTATAGCAGCTCTTTTTGTGTAGCAAAGAATTGGAAATTGAGGGGATACCCATCAACTGGGGAATGGCTGAACAAGTGGTATATGAATATATTGGAATACTATTATGCTATAAGGAATGATAAACAGCAGACTTCAGAAAAACCTTGAAAAACATATATGAACTGATGCTGAGTGAAGTGAGCAGAACCAGGAGAACATTGTACACAGTAACAACCACAGGGTGCAATTATTGACTTTGATAGACTTGGTCCTTCTCAGCAATGCAATGTCCTAAAACAATTCCAAAGGACTCGATGGAAAATGCCATCCACATCCAGATAAAGAACTATGGAGTGTGAATGCAGAGTGAAGCAGATTATTTTCTTTTTGTTTGTTTGTTTTGTTTTTTCTTTCCCATGGCTCCTCTCATTCATTCTCATTCTTCTATACAACATGATTAATGTGAAAATATGTTTAATAGTAATATATAGGTAGAGCCTATATCAGATCGTATGCCATCCTGGGGAGGAGGAGAAAATTTTAAGCTTATTTAAGTAAATGTTGAAGACTAAAAATAAATAGATTAACTTTTTTAAAAAGGAGAGAAAAAAAAGAAATGATGAACAGGTAGATTTCAGAAAAACCTCGAAAGACTTACATGAACTGATGCTGAGTAAAGTGAGTAAAACCAGGAGAACATTGTAGACAGTAACAGTAATATTGTTTGATGATCAACTATAATTGATTTAGCTCTTCTCAGCAATGCAATGATCCAAGACAATTCCAAAAGACTCATGATGGAAAATACTATCCACATCCAGACAAAGAATTGCTGGAGTCTGAATGCAGATCAAAGCATACCATTTTCACTTTTGGAGTTTTTTTTCATGTGTTTTTTTCCTCTTGTTCTGTTTCTTTCACAACATGACTAATGTGGAAATATTTTATAAGATTGTATATGTATGGGGTGGCTAGGTGGCACAGTGAGTAAGAGCGTCGGCCTCGGAGTTGGGTTGACCCGAGATCAAATCTGGCCTCAGAAAATGAGCACCCACACATAAATAATGACTAACCGTGTAACCTTGAGCAAGTTACTTAACCCCAATTGCTTTAAAAAAACAAACAAACAAAAAAATAAGATTGTACATGTATAACCTATATCAGATTATTTGCCATTTTAGGGAGGGGAGACTGGAGGGAGAAAGGGAGAAAAGTTTAGAACTCAAAATCTTTCTAAAAATGAATACTGAAAATTGTCTTTACAGGTAATTGAAAAAAATAAAATTCTATTTAAAAAAAAAAGCTCATCTGGACCAGCAGGCTCTTTATTGGACCACAATAGATTCCAGCCCAAGCTCCACTTAATGGCCATATTTTGGGTCCACCTGGCTTAGAGTGAAAGTCAATGATAACGATTTCTCTTTGGAACTGTAGCCCTGAGGGTCTTCCCTTCCCAGTTTGATTTTTTTTTCTTTTTTTCTAGTTAAAGGGACCATCCCTTGACTCACTTCTTAAAGAGGCCTGTTCACTGAATGGGTGTAATTTCACTCAAAATGAGAACCTAAAAAGGCCTTAGCCTAAAAGGGCCAGGGCCTCCCATTGCATCCTGGGCCATCTCCAGTCATCCTGATGAATATCTGGCCACTGGATCTAGATGGCTCAGGAGGAGAAAGTGAGGCTGGTGGCCTTGCACAGTCCTCCCTCCCTCAAATCAAAGTCAACTTCGAGTCATGTTGCATTCGAGATCATTTCCCTGATGTCATGGTCCTCTTCTAAAACAAAGGACAAACACTTAGTAACTATGTAACCCCAGGAAAGTCATTATTTGAATTTCTGGTTATAATACTTGGAGCAGCTACCACTGAAGGTTGGGGTGGGTAGCTAGCATTTATATAGCTCTTTATGTTTTGGAAAGCACTTTACATATGCTCTCTCATTTGATTCTCAGAACTCTGTGAGGTAGGTGGTGTTATCCTCAGATTAAGTGATTTGCCCAGGGCCATGCAGCTGGGCACTGTCTGAGGCAGGTCTTCTGACTCCAAGGCCAACACTTTATCCACTTTGCCACCAAACTGCCTCCTTCTTTTAAGATAAGTATGAAAAGTGATGGCCATAAAGTGCCACATAAATTTCTGCTATTATTGGTGAATTGGTTGGTAGAAGTCATTTAATGTCTGCTATTATTATTATTGATGAGTTGGTTGACCTAGATCTATGGTTTCACTGGGGAAACAGAACTCCCCTAATGCTAGGGCCTTCCCTCTCTGGATTTATCTCGTGTGAGTTTCTTTAAGAGCAGGGACTCTCTTTTGTCTTTCCTTATATCCCCAGTATTTAGCACTGTGCCTGTCACAGAGTAGGTGCTGAATTCATGTTTATTGACTGAATGGCTCCAGATAAGAGGAATTTCTCTACAGATGAAGATCAGCATTGGCATTTCAGCTAAGAGTCTTAGAGAGTTTCCTAAACACTGAGATATTAAATAACTTGGCCCAGGATAATAGGACGGGATATGTCAGAGGCAGGACTTGAACCCAGGGTCTTCCTGACTTTGAGATCAGTTTTCTGTACATTGTGGATTGGTTGGCTTTCCCCCCAAATTCCCATAGATCCATAAAAAGCCAGGGTTCAAAGGGAGTTTAAAGTTCATCCAGTCCTCTTATTTTATAGAAAAGGAATCTGAGGCTCAGAAGTGTGGGATGAATTGCTGAAGATTACACAGGTAGTTTATTAGCAGAAGAGCAAGAACTTGGTTATTTTTTTTTTCTTTTTGGAGGGGGAAAAGGTAGGGCAATTGGGGCTAAGTGACTTGCCCAAGGTCACATGGCTAGTTTTTTTGTGTTAAGTGTCTGAGGCTGGATTTGAGCTCAGGTCCTCCTGACTCCAGGGCCTCTATTCACTGTGCCACCTAGCCACCCTAGAACTTGGTTATCTTGACTGGAGTTCAGCAATCTTCCCATACTGTGCTATATTTCTATTTTCTCTCTCATTTCTCCTCCCCTCTTGCTTTTTCATGACTGAGACCCCCTAATCAGAGAACAATAAAGGTGGAACCATCCATAGCTGGCCCTCCTACTAAATAATCAATAAATATTTACTAAGTACAAGTGTCTAGTAAATAATAAAAACAAAAAAATAAGTAAAATAGCAAAGGTGCTAACACTATGTATTAGGCATGAATGTTGCTAAGCACTGGAGATACAAAGGAAGGCAAAAATATAATTCCTATTCTCAAGGATACAATATAGGAAAAAAAGTACATACAAAATACAGTGCAAATGGGAAAGCAGTCTGTGAGGCAAGGCAGCAACAACTGGTTTATATAGGGCATGTTATATAGGGCTATCAATCCAATAAATGTTTCAGTCAGTCAACAAGCATTTATTAAACACCTGCTGTGTGTCAGCGTGCTAAGCACTGGGGATACAAGGAAAGGAAAAAGACATTCCTTGCTCTGAAAGAGCTCACAGTCTAATGGGATCTCACATTTAACATCCAACAATTCTCATACAACAAACTCTTTAGTAGGTAGTAAAAGTATTATCATTCCCATTTTATAGAGGAGAAACAGGTTAATGTTCTACAGAGTGCCATAATGCAGAGATGGACCTTCCAGGTGATTCCTAAAGTAGACTCACTGAAAGCAGAATCAGCACTACTATCACCTTAGGTTTAAAGAGACAGAACTTAATCAATTCAGTTCAAGAAACATTTATTAAGCACTTCTTTTAAGTGGATGGTGATATAGTGTTCAGTCTGATCCAAACTTTCTGGGACTCCATTTGGGATTTTCTTGACAAAGATATTAGAGTGGTTTGCCATTTCCTTTTCCAGCTCATCTTATGAATGAGGAATTGAGGCAAACAAGCTAAAATGTTGATTTCAAAGACCAGTAAATAGTCTAGTTTCCTTGGACAGGAGCAGGGGTGGGGGACATGCAGCCTCGAGGCCACATGTGGCCCTCTAGGTCTTCAAGTGCAGCCATTTGACCAAATTCAAACTTTGCAGAACAAATCCCCTTAACAAAAGGATTTATTTGGTAAAATTTGAGCTCAGTCCAAAGGCTCAAGGATCTAAAGGGCCACATGTGGCCTCAAGGCCTCAGGTTCCCCACACCCGTACTGGAGAATATGAAGAGGAGTAGTGTGAAATAAGTCTGGAAGAGTAGGCTGGAGTAGACTGTGAACCCCTTTAATTGACAAGCTGAAAATTTTGAATTTTATCCTAAAGACAAGAGAGCCAGAAAAGATTCTTGAGTGGAGGTATGACACGGTCAAACCTACACGTTGGGAATATTCTTTGGCAATTGTATAGAGGGCAAATTGGAGAGGGAATAGAAGGGGAAAACTCAATTGGGATACTATTACAATAGTCCATGTGAGAGTTAATGAGGGGTTGAAGCTAGGTGGTGGAAACCTAGCAATTAATTGGATATAGAAGCAGGAGGGGGAGAGAAAGTGAAAAGGATGACTAAAATTCTTTTTTTTTTTAAACAAATGCTTTATTAACTTCTGTTTTACATCATTCATTTCCGCCAGATTTTGAGTTACAATCATTTTCCCCTACCCAACCTCCCAAAATAGTAATCCCACAAGATATCGCTTCCTCCAATCTGCTCTCTCCCATACCTTCTCCCATACCCCCTTCGACCTCTCCATTAGAGGAAGGTGAATCTTTGTGTCCCAATGCCTGTACATCTTATCTCCCAATTACAAGCAAAAGAGTATTAATAATAGTATTTATATATATTTGAAACATTTAATGTTAAGACCTCGAATTTCAGATCCATTTCCTTCCTCCCTTGTCACCCATTCCCTCTGGGGAGATAAGTAATTCAGTATATGTTGTACATGTCTAGCTATGCAAAACATTATCATAGTAGATATATTGTACAAGGCTGCTTATAATTCCCTCCCACTCATCCCACCCCCCACCTGGTCCATTCCCTACATGATCCTGTCCCTCTTCTATAGTGGGTACTTCCAACCTCCCCTCACCCCAAGGATGCCCTCCCATCCATCATCCCTCCTCTCATCCCCCTTCCCCCTATCCTGCTGCAGGTTGAGATATCCCATTTAGTATGTATGTCATTTTCTCCCTGAACCAAATTCAATGTGAATGTGGTTTTGCCTTTTTAGCCTTCCTTATTCTCCCCCTCCTTTGCAACCACTTCCCCTTGCTTCTTCTACATGGGATAGTTTACCCTACCCTGTCTCTCCCCATCTCCTCTTGCCACTTTCCTCTCTCACCTCATAATTTCATCCCTTGATTATTCTCCCTTCCCAACAAATTCAACTATGTCCTCTATCCATATATAACTGTAACCATCTACACACACATTCACATATGTATTCATATGACCACACACCCTTCTTCCATTATTTTCATAGTGAGAAAGATATCATCAGTCACAGTTATTGCTTTTCCATATAGGAATGTAAATAGTTCAACTTTGATAAGTTCCTTTTGATTTCTTTCCCTGATTACCTTCTCAGGCATCTCTTCCTTCTTGTGTCTGGGTGTCAAATTTTCTATTCAATTCTGGTTTTTTCCTCAAGAATGCTTGAAAGTCCTCTATTCCACTGAATGACCATATTTTCCCTGAAACAAAATACTCAGTTTTGCTGGGTAGGTGACCCTTGGGTTCATTCCCAGTTCTTTTGCCCTCTGGAATATCATATTCCATGCCCTTCAATCCCTCAGTGTAGAAGCTGCCAGGTCCTGGGCTATTCTGATTGTGTTTCCACAATATTGAAATTGTTTCTTCCTGGCTGCTTGTAGTATTTTCTCCTTGATCTGGGGATTCTGGAACCTGGCTATAATATTTCTGGGAGTTTTCTTTTTGGGATCTTTTTCAGGAGGTGATCTGTGGATTCTTTCAACCTCTATTTTGCCCTCTGGATCTAAAACATCAGGGCAGTTTTCCTTGAGAATTTCTTGAAGGGTGATTTCTAGGTTCTTTCTTTGATCGTGGCTTTCAGGTAGTCCAATAATTTTTAAATTGTTCCTCCTGGATCTATTTTCTAGGTCAGTGGTTTTTCCCATGAGATATTTCACATTGCCTTCTAATCTTTCATTTGTTTGGATCTGCTTAACAGCATCTTGATTTCTCATAAAGTCATTAGCTTCCATTTGCTCCAGTCTAACTCTGAAGGAATGAATCTCCTCAGTGAACTTTTGAGATTCTTTTTCCATCTGGCAAATTCGACTTTTTAAGGCATTCTTCTCCTCATTGCCCTTTGGGCCTCCTTTGCCATTTGAGTTAGTCTATTTTTTAAGGTGTTGTTTTCCTCAGTCAGGCTGTTGACCCTCATTTCATACTTTTCCTGCATCCTTCTCATTTCTCTTTCCAATTTTTCCTCCACTTCTCTTATTTGATTTTTAAAGTCCTTCTTAAGGTCCTCTATGGCCTGCAACCCGCTCATGTTTTCCCCTGGGGCTTTTGGAGCAGGACTTCTGACCTCACAGTCCTTTTCCCGCTCTATGCCCCCAAAATAGGAGTCTAGGGTTGCATTTTTCTGTTTCCTTTGCCTTGGCATGTTGCCACTTAATTACTTGACTTTTGGGCTTGTTGCCACACTATGGCTTTAAGGCCAGATAGAGGAATTTTCGTCCCGAACGTGTGGGGGGCAACTTCCGTTTCTGGCAAGCTGTAAACCCACCCACGACTTCCACCCTAGATCACAATCCAGATCCAGGGAGGTTAAAGCAAGAGCGATTACCCCCCAAGACTGATCGCTGGATCTCCCTATAAATTTGCAGGCTGGGAGCGGGAGCTGCCTCTGAAAACTACAAAATGGCATTTGTCCTCAGTGGCTTCTAGCCCCCAGGGGAGGGAGCCGACGCATTCCCTAATACCAGTCCCAAAGTCCATAGGACACTAACCTCTTACTTTGTCCTAGGCAAGTCTATGTTGATAATTCTGGAGTCGCCACAGCTCCTGGTGTTCTGGGGTTCCTCCAGCTGGCTGCTGGCCCTGCCGCCCTGGGGCTAAAACCTCGGCTCATGCGGACCTGGGCTCGGCTCGGCTCGGCTCCTGCGCTCTGCGCGCTGCACGCTGCCAGGTCCCAGACCACTGTGCTGGTCCTTCCTGCAGGGCTGCTGGGCTGTCCTCAGCGGGAGGTTAGCTTCTCTGTGTCGTTCTGTGAGTGCTGGGGCTCCAGAAGTTGTTCAGAGTCCCCTTTTACATAGTTTGGGGGGAATCTGGGGGCAGAGTGGCTTGGATGAGCTGTTTCTACTCCGCCATCTTGGCTCCGCCCCCCATGACTAAAATTCTGAGTCCAGATGATTGGAAGGTGTGGAAAATGATTATTAATAACCAATATCTTGGAGATTCAGAGCTCCCCCTTCCCTTCTTCCAAAGTCCTGACTTTAAATTCAGTTTTTCTGGATGGAGACAGATTTTTTTGTCTAGATAGCCCAAGGCTTAGAGTGGTCTGGTATATCTGGGAGTGGTCTGATATAGAGATATTTTCTCTGTCCAAGGATGAAATGATGATGGAGTGGCATCAGCCCCTGTTGAAATGGTATATAAGCTGTGTACCCTAACCCCAAAGTAAGCCCAGTTTCAAACTTCAGCTCCCATGCATGCTGCCTGCTTTGAGAGAAATAAACATGGACACAACCTAATTCTGTTTGTCTTTCTTAGACTGAACTTTGAAGGCTGACAAAGGATAATGGTACTTTTAACAGAAATAATTTGGAGGGTAATAAAGATTTACAGGGAAAGCTAATAAGTTCTATTTTTAATGCTTTGAATTTGAGTTGCCAATGAGACAACTAGGTGATGTCCAGTAAGCAACTGGTGATAAAGAACTAAAACTCAGAAGAGAGATTAGGGCAAGATATATATAGAGAGAGATATGGTTTATTAAGTACCTAACTATATAGAGAGAGAGATATGGTTTTATTAAGTACTTACTAAATAATAGTTCCCACTTCAGGGAGTTTATAATCTAATATGGGGGGATAAAGATACATACAAAAATATCTACATACAAGTTGTAATATAGTAGGCACTTAATAAATGCTTATAGAATGATGATCAATTCATTGATCATACATGCATAGGAGAGAGAAGTGAATACTTCTAGCTAGGTTTCTCAGGGAAAGAGGTAGCTACTGAACTAAGACTTCAATTTAGTATTTGTTATATTTGTTATTATTTGCAAGCACTGTGCTAGGCACCGAGAATACAAAGGTTTAAAATGATAATCTAATAAAGATGATATGACACATACACAAATAAATATAATACAAGAGAGAATATAATAAGGGCCAAGGAGAGATGCAAAGTAGTATAGAAGAAAAACTGTATTCTGTATGGTAGACCTAAGTATACAAGAAATAATTTTCATTAATGTAATCATTATTCTAAATTCAAGCATTATTCTGTGTGTGTGAGAAAGAGGGGGGGAGGGAGAAGAAGGCAGGGAGAGAGAGAGAGAGAGAAAAAGAGAGAGAGAGAGAGAGAGAGAGAGAGAGAGAAAGAGAAATCCAAACTGACAGTATCCCCTCATGCTCTAGGACATATCTCTACACAAAATATTTTTTGAAGTAACATTTAGAGGAATCTTGAATCACAATATGACAAAACATTTTTGTATAACTCAAGGTAAGGTAAAAGATAGTTTTTTACTTAGTCAATCCTGAACAATTACTTAATCTTGCGGAATCATTCTCCTGAAACCACTCAGTTCTTCTATGACCACCAAGCATGTGAAGACTCTCCGGTGGAATGATCAGATGAAAACAAACTGTTCCAATGGACACGAAAGTAGCTGACGCAGTTACTATGGAGCTATTAGAGTTTGGTCAGACATCAAAGGTTATCCACTGCATCCCAGGCTGTGACCAGTCATTTTCTGTCAGGACTTTTGTCCTGCCACTGGGATTTGATGACTCAGGAAGAGAAAGTGAAGCTGACAACTTTGCACAGCTCTGCCTCACTTAAATCCAATTCAGTGGAAAGTAAAGACCACCTGTGATGTCACTGATCCTCTTCAAAAATGAAGAATGAACAACAACAACCTCTCAAGAGCTCTTTCCAATCTTCTAATCTACACTACAAGCTGGTCACAGGTGAATATAAGTAATCAAGGTACCACCTTCCTCAGATCAATACACTCTTCCCTTTGGGGGAGGGGGAAGGTTATGTTCTTAACTAGATGTAAGATATTTTTCTATTCTAAATCTAGTTACCACTCAACCCATTTTCATAAATTATTTCTTCAAAGTTTTATTAAATACTGACAAGATTGGTTTGTTTTTTTTATTTCATTCTGGTAAGTCTGGAAAAGACTTTAGACTGAAGAAATATTTGTTGTTTGGTATCTTCAGCTCAATTTAAAAAGGCATTTTAATATGTTAACAATGGGGGCAGCTATGTGGTGCAGTGAATAGAGCACTGGCCCTGGAGTCAAGAGGACCTGAGTTCAAATCCAGCCTCAGACACTTAACATAAAAACTAGCTGTGTCACCTTGGGCAAGTCACTTAACCCCAATTGTCCTGCCTTCCCCCCTCAAAAAAGCAAAAATATGTATGTTAACAATGGTCAAAGAGCTAGCCATAGCTAGCATTTATACAGCCCTTTAAAGTTTGCAAAGCATTTTACAAGTATTATGTCATTTGATCCTCACAACAATCCTGGGAGGAAGTTACTATTATTGTCCCCATTATACTGGTGAAGAAACTGAGTAAGCTAAATAGTGGTTAAGTGACTTGCCCAGGGTTACACAGTTGGCTGAGGTAGGGCTTAATACTTAGCTCTTTCTGACTCCAGGTCCAGTGTGCTATCTACCCAAACACCTAGCAACCTGAGGAAGGAGAGATCACTTTAAGCTGAATGTATTGGGGAAGCCTTCATGGAAGAAAGGTGTAAAGCCACACACTAGCAGCCTTCTAGAGGACTGCTTCTGTGAGCAGCTTTCAAGGTTCTGATTACATAGTATAGCAAACACTCTATTTATTCAGTAACAAATCAGAGCAAAACACTTGCAGGAAATCAACATACAGTATTCACAATGTTACAGCTTATCACAGAAAATCAAAATATAGCATTCAACATGTCACAACTCAACAACTTATCACTAAAATGGCCATATAGTTTTCACCAAAGTGGCCACATAGTTTTAAACAAAATACAATCATTTAGTAGTCAATCATTCAATCATCCTTAAGGGACACAAAGTACAAAAAGTCAAAGCCCTCCACCCATGGGATGCAATTAAATTACAATTTCATCAGTTACTACTCAGTACCCTCTTAAGGGGTAGTGGAAAGTACAAAAGCATCTACCCCTAGGTCACAAGCAAATCACAATTTCATCAATCATTACTCAGTATCTTATTTTATCCGTCACTATTCAGTATCCACTGAGAGGTCTTTTCATCTTGACTTAGGGCAGGTAGCTCCTACCTGAATCCTACCAAATTGTCATCTGGGTTCAAAGGCAGACAGCTCTCAGTTCTTTGTCCAGCTCCCAGTGCAGTTCCTGCTCCACACTGGAGCTCACAGTGTCCAGTCCATCTCAAATCCTTCATAGTCTCTGTTCCTGGGAAGACAAGGCTTAACGAAGCCACAATAACATTCATTCACATTAACAAAGCCTCAACAACATTTGTACAAAATGCTGGCACCACAGTCATGCTTCCTCAATCTTCAGCAGCTTCAGTTGGCCCTTGGAAGTCTTGCTACCAAAAGTTCAAGTTTTGCCACTGCAAGTTCAAGTTCTGTGTCAGTTCTCAGTTCTCATTTCTCTTCTCAGTTCTTCTCAATATATAGGTATTAGCTCCTCCCTATTCAGCCCCTTCCTGTTATGTCAGCAACAGGGGTTCATACCTCCTGTTTCTTTAACAGAGTCTTGATATAATTAGCTTGAGACTAAGTGCTCAGTACCTGTTATGTTTCCAATACAAAGGGATCTTCAAATTTCATTACCATTACGAAAGGACAACTAATTACCCCCTAATCATTGACATTTGAATGTTTTATCATTGGTGTCTCAAATTCAGCAAGAGTAGTAAATGTAGAGTAAAAGAACTTGGGCTCAAATCCCAGCTTTGCCACTTCCTACTTGTGTGACCTTGTGCCAAGTCATTTGCTCTCTCTGGGTTTCTTCTATGTAAAAATAGGAAGATTGAACTAAATGCCTTTTCAGACCCCTTTCTGCTCTAAATTCATGATCATATGATCTTTCCCCCTAGTCTCCCCTCCCCCAAACTTCCCTATTTCTCTTAAAGGCATCAGGACCCTTCTAGATGCTTCGATTCATAAGCTTGGTACCATTTTTGATTCTTCTCTCTCTCTTGATCCTGATATCAAACCAGTTCTGCCTCCACATCTTTCCCATCTGTCCTCTATCTATTCACATGACTAATAGCATAATCCAGGCTCATATTACCTCTTATTTAAACTATAGTAAGAGTCTCATAATTGTTTCTCAGTCTTTACCCTCTCTAATGGGGATACAGCATGCCATGCCCTAAGGGTTAAAAAGAATACTAAGGGTTGCTTTCCCCAGTACTTTGTGAAGCCTTTCCTGAGGGAGTTTAGAGCTTATTCTGTAGCTCATCCTGTAACTTGAAGGCATCCAAGAGTCTATTTCCTCTTATTTTGAAATACCATAAAACTTCTCCTTAATTTGCACCAAAAGAATTGCTTTTGTCTCCCTTATCCTATGTCCTCCTGTCCTTTTTATCCTGTCAACCATCTTCTTCATCCTGTGTCATAAAATTCCTCTTTATCTTGTAAGCAATCTTCCTCATCCTGTTCATCCTTCCTTAATCCTTAAGCCCCATAAGAAACCCTAAAATTACATCATCATTCTAAAACCCTTTTTACAAGCCTACTTCTCCAAATATCAGCCCCTTTAACAGCTACAGTAAAAGGTAAAAGGTCCATGTGTGCTTTCACATAATAAAGCTCCCACTGGCTACTGAGAAGTCTAAGTGAATTCTTTCACACTTGAACCCTTCTCTGGAATCTGACCTCAACACTCTCCACTTATTCGTCCACACAGCTGCCAAAATAATCTTCCTAAAATGCCATCCACATCCAGAAAAGGGAATATGGAGTCTGAATGCAGATCAAAGCAGACTATATTCTTTTTCTATTTTTTTTAATGTTTTTCTTTCTCATGGTTATCTCCATTCATTTTAATTCTGCTATACAATATGACTGATGTGAAAATATATTTAATAGGAATGTATATAGAGAGCCTATATTGGATTGCATGTCATCTTGGGGAGGGCAGAGGCTGTCTGTTAGACCAGAGTTGTGGGGTGAGGGAGGCCGGGGCTATGGAGCTGGGGACCAGTGTTACCACACCTCTGGCCTTCCCCTGGCTCTGAAGAGAGGAGGAGGCTGCAGTTGACAGAAGCTGAGGGTTGCTTGTTGCCAGGGTCTGCAGATGCAGCTCCAGCGGCCCTGGGGTGCCCCTTCCACCACTGCTCTGGCTACTGGACTACAGCCTCCTGAACTTCATAGCCCTGACCAGTTACTCAGATCAGTGAAGATGGAGAGGGAATGGTTTGTCCCATGAAGTGGCCATCCCTGTATTGTGCTAAGGGTTTCCTGTAGTGGCTCTACCCAGCAGGTACCCTTTGCCTTATTCTCTCCCCTAGACTGCCCCCAGGCAGTACTGGAGCTGACCAGAGTTCCAGGCATATCATAGCCTACATCAAGTCCTCTGGCCCCTTCTGGGGGGTCCAAGTCTAAGAGATGAACTCCCAGAATTACTGTTGGCAGAGGCCCAGGGACCTCCCAGGGGCTGATATGTCCATTGGCAGCCACCAGAGAGGATAGCACTGTTCGTTCTGTTTACCTCACATCAGGACATCAATCGCAGAGTAGCAGCGCTGCTCTATGAACTTCAGGGGGACTGGCACCTATACCTTTGTCTTGTTCACCCACAACCTTAACATGGAAGGGACCTGTCTTAGTGCAGTGATGCTGAGGTTCTCAGGGCTGTGTGCACCAGCAATTTTGTGGTTTAAGGGACGGTCTGTGGAGTTACTCATGACCAGGAACTGCAGGAGTCAGTGATCAGCAACAGTAACCCTCGAATCCATCCTCAGAAGTTCCCATTTTTCCAGCCAGCTGAGTCCTCCAGGCAATTATCTGGTATTATCCATTCCCCTCTGCACCATGACTTCAGGCCTAGCCCTGGCATCTTCTTTACTGGTTGGCACCACTTTGGGGAGGCCTGGCTGTGCTGTGCTCCTTCATACCAGGAGG
This sequence comes from Gymnobelideus leadbeateri, assembly GCA_011680675.1. Lineage (NCBI taxonomy): Eukaryota > Metazoa > Chordata > Mammalia > Diprotodontia > Petauridae > Gymnobelideus > Gymnobelideus leadbeateri. The sequence goes on along the minus strand of WOXC01010878.1, from coordinate 80,766 downwards.
CATGAAGCAAATGGAGGTAATAGTGAGAATGAAGAACAGAGTTAGGAGTCATAAGACATAAGGAAAGGTGGCCTGTGGCCTGGTGCTAGGGAGAAGGGCCTGATGGGAAGCCAGCACCAGCTTGGACAGTATTAAGTCTTATGTCTCCCAACAGGCAACCCAGTTCCACAAAGAAAAGTCCAATGGGATAATTCTTTGTATTATACTTATTTGTATTCTTGTATTCCTACAGTAGAATGTAAACTCCTTGAGGGCAGGGGCAGATTTGTTTTTGTTTTCTAAATTGTCTTTAAATTCCTAGTATCTAATACTATGCCTTGAGCTTACTAGGTCTAGTAGATCATAATAAATATTTGTTATTAGCCAGACCTGACTTCCTTTCACTGCTCCAGTGGTGTAAATTCAAGATTGGAATAAAATGAGACATTTGACATTTAGCAAGAAGTTTACCTCCTGTTCATGGAAAAGCTATCCCTCAAGGATACAGTATTAGTTCAAGTGGATGCTTCCTTCTTCTTATAAACAGATATATCAGGTCAAGAAGGCATGTTGTCTATCCTTTGGTCCAGCAATATCACCACTAGGTCTGTATCCCAAAGAGATTTAAAAGGGAGGGGGCTGAAGAGCCTATTTGTAAAAAAATATTTATAACAGACTTTTATATGGTGGTTAAGAATTGGAAATTGAGGGGATGCTCATCAACTGGGGAATGGTTAAACAAATTGTTGCATATGATTGTAATGAAATATTATTGTGCTATAAGGATAATTTCAAAAAAACTTGGAATGACTTACATGAACTGATAAAGTGAAGGAAACAGAACCAAGAGAACATTGTACACAGTAACAATAATATTATATGATGATCAACTGTGAATGACTTAGCTTTTCTCAACAATACAATGATCCAATACAGTCCCAAAGGACTCCTCATGAAAAATACAATTAGCCTCCAGAGAAAGAACTGATGTTGTCTGAATACAGACCGAAGCATACTTTTTCTTTCTTTCATTTTTTTGTTTGAGTCTTCTTGCACAAAATGACTAATATGGAAATGTTTTACATGACTTCACGTGTAGAACCTATGATTGCTTACTGTCTTAGGAAGGGTGGAGGGTGGAAGGCAAGGAGGGATAGAATTTAGAACTCAAAACTTTTTTTTAAAGGACTAGCTAGGTGGTGCAGTGAATAGAGAACCAGCCCTGGAGTTAGGAGGATATGAGTTCAAATCCAACCTCAGACATTTAACACTTACTAGCTGTATGACCTTGGGCAAGTCACTTAACCCCAGTTGCCCTGCTTTCCCCCCTGCAAAAAAAGTGTTAAAAATTGTTTTTACATGTAATTGAGGAAAAAATAAAAAATTATTTAAAAATAAGTAAAATGAACTTTATTTCTCCCCTTAAAAAGAAAAAGAAGAGAGAGAGAGAGAGAGAAAGAGAGAGAGAGAGAGAAAGAGAGAGAGAGAGAGAGAGAGAGAGAGAGAGAGAGAGAGAGAGAAGGCATGTTGTCACCAAGTAGAGATTCCATAAAATCTGAGAATCCCTGACTTCTGGTGGGGCAGGGCTTTTTATGCTATAGGCCACCAAGAAGCTTTGTCAATAACTGTAGCCTTAGTGCCCTGGACCAACTAAGTTTTCAGGAAAGGTTCCTTGCCTTTTAGGAAAAAACAAATCTACCCTACATGGCAAGGGTCTTAGTAAGTGTCACTCCTGCCACTGCACTGAAACGAAGTTGGCCCTTCAAGGAAGAGAATGATTTCAGTAGACGTAACCAAAGAGGGAATTCCAGGTATGAGAACCGACTTACACAAATAAACAGAGGAAATCCAAGACAAGACAAGATCAGGTTAGTAGTTCAGTTTGACTTGAATGAAGAGTGGGCAAAAACCTGTATTGTGAAATAATGCTAGAAAGACAGATCAGAATTACATTGTAAAGAGCTTTAAATGCCAGGCTTACTAGGGAGTTTGTAGTTTATCCGAAGGTAGCTACTGAAGGTTTTTGAGGAGAGCTATATGATCAGATATCTGAATGATTCTTCAAACATGAGGTGTTTGAAGGCGACTTTGAGGAAAGCCTCTAGAGGTTGGAGGCCTCTCTTAATGATCTCTTAATTGCCAACTCTTAGGACCTTTCCATAGTCCTCAGAATCTACTGGCCTCCTTGATCTCTCCATCCTTGATCTCTCTTCAGCCTTTGGCACTGCCAATTACCACCTTCTTTTTAAAACTCTTCTCTCTAGATTTTTGAGGCATTGCTTTCTCCAGGTTCTTCTTATACTTGTCTGACCACTTCTTTTCTGTCTTCTTTGCTAGATCTTACCTGTATCTCATTCAATAATGCTGGAGTTTTCCCTGAGGTTCTATACTGGGCTATCTTCTCTTTTCCCTCTATATATACTATTTCACTTGGGGGGGTCTTCATCAGCTCCATGGCTTCATTTAACATCTCTGTGCAGATATGTCAACTACACCAGGGACAACTAGGTGGTGCCCCTGGCCTGTAGTCAGAAAGACCTGAGTTCAGATCTGGCCTCAGACACTTACTAGCTACATGACCCTGGGCAAGTCACTGCACCCTGTTGGCCTCATGTTTCTTCATGCATGAAACAAGCTGGAGAAGGAAACAGCAAATCACTTCAATATCTTTGTCAAGAAAATGGGTTTTGGGGTTGAAGAAGAGTTGAGCACGACTGAACAATAACATGGAGATGACTCTCAGTTCTACTTATCCAGCCCTATCCTCTTTTATGGCCTCCAGTTTCATATCTCCAACTGCCTTTTAGTCATCTCAAATCGGATTGCCATAGACATCTTAAATCCAACATTCCTCCCCCAAACCCTCCCCTCTTCTAACTTCCCTATTGTGGTCATTCCAGTCTTCAAGGCCCACAACCTAGGTATCATCCTCTACTTCTCCCTCTCTCACACCCACCCCCCATATCCAATCAGTGGCTAATAACTGTATGTTTTACCCTTTTAATACTTTTCCTGTATGATGACTCTCCTCCAATATTACAACTATCCTGGTGAAGGTCCAGGCAGACTGGTTAGCCTCTTCCTCAAGTCTCTCTCCATTCTAATCCATCCTCCAATCAACTGTCAAATCTACTTTCCTGAAATACAGATTTGACCCTATCACTCCTCTACTCAATAATCTCCAGTGGGCAGGCCCCTGTTGTCCCAACAATCAAGTATAAAATCCTCTGCTTGGCTTTCAAACCCTTTTATAACTTGGACTCTTCCTCCCTTTCCAGTTTTCTTATACTTTATACTATCTCCTATTACTTTTCACTATCCAGTAACACTGGCCTCCTAGATGTTTCTAGAATGAGACATTACATCTCCAGACTCCAGAAATTTTTACTGGCCATCCCCCATGCATGGAATACCTTCCCTCCTGGCTTCCCTGGCATCCTTAAAGTATCATCTAAGTACTACCTTCTACAAAAAAAAAAAAGCTTTTCTTAGTCCTCCTTAATTATAGTTCCTTCATTCTGAGAAAACCTCCAATTTATCTCCTACGTTTCTCAAATATACATAGTGATTTGCATGTTGTCTACCCCAAGAGGCTGTGAGCTCCTTGTGAGTAAGAATTGTTTTTTGCCCCTCTTTGTATCCTCAGCACTTAGCACATAGTACCTGGTAGGTATTTATTTGAATAAGACACCAATGTTCTAAAGGACCTTCTACCACTTAGCTGGCCTTAGAGGCATTCCTGAACAACCCTTACCCCAGGGACTAAAGAACCTTGGCATAGGCACAACTGGAAGAGAAAAACTAAAACAGAAAGACAGCAAGAAGGATTACAAACAAGGTGATGGTTCCTTTCCGGAGTAACAGAAAACTCTGATTTCTAGGCTCTGCTTCCCCAATTTGGAAGAACTGGGTCCTAGATCTCAGTGATCTTTTCTATGTAGTGGTGAAGAGGGAAGGGAGTTAAGGAGGCGAGGAGGGTAAGTGGTTCTGCCAGGGATACCTCTCCTGGCATCCAGTCTGGAAGGAATTCACCAGGCTCAAGCAAACTTTGAAGCCGAAATTGTAAAGTTTATTGTTACGCTGTAGAGAACAGTGGGCTAGATTCTTATGGAACCTGCAAACTCGCAGAGGCCGCAGGCATAGTTTTAAGGGGTCAATTATGCTAACTAGGTGAGTAAGGGTGGGATCAGGGAGGAGTTAAGGAGTGGTCAGTGCTCAAAGGACCATACACTTTTAATATCAACTGCGAAGGTGTATTGCCCATGATTCACTGGGAAATAGCTCAAGCGGGGCTACCTGGAGGTGTGGTTTTAGGCCTGACACATCACTAAAGAGTGCCCAGTCTGCCTCCCACCAAGGTCATCAGAGACAGTGTGGGTATATAATTGACTAAGGAGTTACCCTATAGATAAGGTATTGAAGAATTTATGGTGGGGCTGGCCACTCTAACTAAGGGAGATAACATTTACATAACTTATTGTTTCAAGCAGAGATAAACAGGTCATGAGTTGTTGCTGGGCAGAGTGCTGGAAGGGGGAAGGGGCAGAGTCAATGCTCTGAGGCTGGGGGGTGGAAATGTGATCTTACAGACTGCTTTTACAAATTGATTTTACAGACATAGATCCCAAAGCACCCCATTTACAAACTGATGTTACAGATTGATACTACAGACATATATACATCACAAGGACCCCATCAGTGGGAACTCATGGAATTCACAGAAATCAATTTGATGCCAAATCTTTGCAGTCTACAGTGTGTCTTCAGACATAAAGCAATGAGAATGAGCAGTAGTATCATTAGGAACATCGTGGCCCCAGTAGCCTGTCCCAGTGCAGGGCCAATAACAAAATTTAGCTTGGATCACCTCCACTCAATATTCTTCATTTTTCCAGCCTATTTCTTGACATTGAACTTTATGTTAAAGTTGGGCTCTGCTTACTTGGAGGGGGCACATGTCATTGTCTCAAGCTTTAGGATATTTCTTGCATAGCTAGTTCTGGGGATATGTTAGTGTTTGGTGCTTCCAATGTGGTGTGATCTTGGGAGAGGCATGGTCACTGTTCTCCCACTGTCTTCTCTTCTAATTACCTTAGAAGGGCTTCTGCATCCTTTGTAGCCAAAAACTCTAGCACTGGGACTATGACCTGGAACACAGCATGTGGTCCTGTGCCCAATGCTAGCACAAGGGTCACCTGTAATCTTTTTCTAATCAGCTAATTCCCTTACTGTCTCCAGGCTGAGATGCCTCAGATGCCTCCACACCAGTGTCATACATCTCTCCTGCTGACCTCCTCAGTTGTCTTAAGTTAGAAAAATATCTCATCCCAACCTTTTGTTGGCTCTGACACTCCAAAATTTGATTTGAGGATTTTTTTAAAGTTGTTTGGAGGGGAATGTTGGGAGAGCTTGACTGTAATGCTTCCTTTATTCTGCCATCTTAGCTTTCAATTTAGATCTTCATCTTGGGTACAAAGACCTCAGTTAGAAATGACACTGGCGAATATGATTACATTGATCCTCAGTCGCTAGAAGGTTCAATGGATAGAGTGCTGGGCCTAGAGTTAGGAAGACCTGAGTTCAAAGCTGACCCCAGACATTTATAAGCTGTGTGACCCTGGGCAAGTTACTTAATCTATGATTTTCTTAAGCCACTAGAGAAAGAAATGGCAAACCACTCCAGTATCTTTGCCAAGAAAACCCCATGGGCATTGTTAGCATGCTACAGGCCACAGGGTTACAAAGTAGCACACAACTGAATGAAGGAACAACAACAGTATTACTCAGCCCTCTGAGAGAAGGACAATGTGGAAGACCCACAGAAAGGTGAGAAGTGGGGTGGAGAACAGTAAAACAAGCCGTCAGAGCTTCTTCCTATACAGACCCACCAACACAGCAGAAAATAAAGAAACAGAAGATTCCCAGTTCCCTTAGGCAGCAAGTAAGAGCTAAACAACTTTTGCTCTGGAGCACAAGGAGAGACAAGGCCACCTTTCTACCTAGGAAGCTGAGGGGGAGGATAGAACTTGGAGAAAGAGGATACTATCAGGAAATGCTGCAGAATAGAGAAAATATATCTAGCTTTAACCACCAGATGGCAATGCTAGTCACCAACCTGATCCTATTCACTGAAAGTCTTAGTCTCTGGAAAGTCCCCTTCCTTATTTATCTTCCTGGTTATGAGCTCCTTCCTGATCCAGAAGGAGTTTGGTTGGGGAAGTACCAAGGTAATAACTGAAAAATCACACCTTCTACAGGGAAATTCAATTAAAGTTTCAAAGTCTTACCTCATATAACCTCTCCCAGTTAAAACCCTGTATAAAAGTAAATATCATAAGTATTTAAACAACTTATTGTCAATGCTCCACATGCTCCTTTAGAAACAAATAGCTCTCCTGTCTTCCAAGTTTTTGTTGAGTAAAATCTAGGGTCTTTAATTTACTTTACTGGTCTTCCACTTTCTATTTATAAGATCCTTGATGCTTCCTAAAATTGTACATGTCCTTTTGATACCCTCTGTTTCCTGAAAAATTTCTCTGAATAAATTTTGATAAAGCATTGTTATCTGTGAGAGAAAATTTCTGTAAGAGAAATATCTGTGAGAGAAAATTTCTTTCTTTGAAAATATTAGATCAGGGCAGATATTTCATCTTAGAACCAGGTTGCTAGGAGAATAGTCATTTTTAATTAAGGCTATATACTCTAGCTTCCATTAAAGCCTATTCTGATACCTTATCATGGCATAGAAGTGACCTGGAGCCAAAGGGGGTATAGTGGAAAGACCTGGAGTCATAAATCTTAGGTTTTGAGTCCTGGCTCTGGCACTTACTATGTATAGAGTTTAGAAAAGACACAACCTTCTTGGTTTTCAGTTCCTTCATCTCTAAAATGACAAAGTTGGTTGAGATGATCTCTAAGGCCCCTTCCTAAAATTATGGAGTTCTGACTCTTGAAGATTATTTCTGCAGAGCACAAGCTCTGGAAATTAAGCTCAAATTGAAAAAATTCAAATCACAAGATTATGGAATCATAGATTTAGAGTCAGAAGGGACCTTAGAGGTCATCTAGTACAATATTCCCTCCTGCCCTCTCTCACATTGTAACTATAGCTCCAAAAAGTAAAGTGATTTGCCCAAGAGGGCCTCTGTAGTTAGGACAACAGCCACATTCCAAACCCAGCTCTGATTCCAAAACCAATGCGGTTTCCCCTGGACCATATGCCTGATATAGACTGACATCTTAGGCTGACTTAGGCCAGCTGTCCCTCAATTTAGAGAAGCTCACCCCCCAAAAGTTGCTGGTCATGAATGTTTTTGGCCATGGCAACTCACCAAGACGTATTATAGATTGTTTTCTGAGTCATGGAACTCCCACAATAATAATCTCCCACATCCATTATACAAGGCTATAAACATTTACAGCTCTTTCCCTTTATAGTACTGTCTGCCACAAGGGCCTAATTTTATAGAGCCAACAGAATTATAGTACTATGAATGATGCACCAGGCACTACCCTCATAAACTGCCTTTTTCTGTTAAAACTCTCTCTCTTCATCATAGATGCTCGTTCTCTAGAGAGCTAAGTCAGACCTAGCTTTACAATTATCTCATTTGATCCTTATAAGAACCCTTGGAGATTGGTGCTGAGGATGAAATTCAAGCAAATAGGGGTTATATGACAGTCAGTGTCTTGAGGTAAAATCTGAACTCAGATTATCTTTTGCTGTTGTTCAATCTGACTCGTCATGACCATATTTGGGGTTTTCTTGGCAAAGATACTAGAGTTGTTTGGTCATTTCCTTCTCCAGATCATTTATAGATGAGGAAAATGAGGCAAACAGGGTTAGGCAACTTGCCCAGGATCACACAGCTAGGAAGTGTCCAAGGCCAGATTTGAACTCAGGAAGATGAGCCTTTATAATGGTAATGTAATTTGAATTTGAAGATCCCTTTGTATTGGCAAAGGTAATGTTGTACAAGGCCTCATTCTGGTTCCCTTACTCTCTTTCCCCTCCCCCAACCAGCTCTCCTTCACAAAAGTAAGCAAACTGCTAGGTTAAGCTCCACCTAGGGAAACTGGGGGGTGAGGGAGTTTCAAAATGTGTACTGACCAATCACTGATTTTAGCCTCTGCAAGTTCCTGCTTACCTAGTCCCTAACTGTTGGCCGCCTGGGCTGCCTTTAAAAGCTGAGGCTTTGCAGGCGGATCTTGCTGTTTGATTTGGGGAGGGGCCCTGAGCAGTGAACATGGCGCCAATAAAAGGTTCACTTCTAAATTGTTACTTGGGTCTTGCTGGTGTTTCAGGTACATTAGCAGCTACTTAGCACTTAGTAACTGATCAAACCTCTGTTGGAGAAACAGGTATGAACGCCTGTCTCCTGTTGCTGATATAACAGGAAGGGGTTGACTGAAATGGGAAGCTAATGCTGTGTGTATATAAGAAAAGCCCCAGAGAGGCGCAAGTCAGAATTTCTTGGGACCAGCATCTGGTGGCAGAGCAGCCACAGAAGAGAGAATCGAGAACTGAGCCAGAATTTCCTGAGAACCTGTGGTGGTGGAGCTTCTTCTAAACAGGAGCCAGGAGCCCAGAGCCCAGGAACCCAGGTGACAAGAGGAGCCCAGGAGCTCAGGAGAAGACTGAGGAAGCATGACCGGGATGCTGAGACTTTGTCTGTTTGTGGCTTGGTTGAGCCTTGAATTCTTGGGAGCAGAAATTGTGAAAGATTTGAGATGGACTGGACTCTGTGAACTTCAGTGTGGAGCAGGACCTGCCCAAAGAGCTGGACAAGGAACTGGGAGCTGTCTGCCATTGAACCCAGGTGACAGTCCGGTGAATCCAGGTAGAATCTGGGACCATGGAAGGGGATCCAGGCAATCTGAGAACCAGCTCCAAGTCAAGATGAAAAGACCTCTCCATGGGTACTGAGTAAAGATGAAATTGTAGTTTACTAGTGACCTAGGGGTGGAGGGTTTTGTGTATGATACATAGTAATTGATTGCTGAATAAGTGACTAATTGAGTTAATCAAGTGTACCCCATGAGTGGAAGACTGTTGTACTTTGAAATGATTGTTATTGATAAGTGACTGATTGAGTTAACTTAGTTGCCCCACGAGTGAAAGACTTTGGCTATTGTACTTTGAGATGATTGTTCTTTGTTCTAAATATTGTGACCACTTTGGTGAAAACTATGTGGCCATTTTAATGATAAGCTGTTGTGAATACTATATTGTGATTTTCTGTGATAAGGTGTAATATTGTGAATGCTGTACCTTGATTTTCTATGGATGATTGCTTTGATTTGTTATGGAATAAATAGAGTGTTCACTATACTGTGTAACCAGAACCTTAAAAGCTGTTCATAGTAGCAGGCCTCTGGAAAGCTGCTCATGCATGGCATTACAGCCTTCTTGACTTTCAGGCCCAGCATTCTTTGCACTATGGTGCCACCTAGCTTCCTACATGTTCCTTACTCCAGGTCCACAGCTCTATCATCTCCTTCAACATGTAGCTGCCACTTATGGATCTAATTAATGAGAGAAGGCCTCTTCCTGCAGCACAGACTTCATTAGACATCATAAATTTCATACTGTGCATGAAGCCCTGAAGATGGATTGAATTCTTCTCTAAAATCCTAAAGTTTCTCGTGGTTCCCCTAAAATATTCCATGGCATTCCTTTGTCATAACTTCTTTAGCCATTCTCCAGTTGACTGGTACTTACTTTGTCTCAAGATGTTGGCTGGCACAAAAAGTCCTAGTATAAATATTTTAGTATCTGTTAGACATTCATTTTTGTAATGATGTTTTAGGCTACTGGTTGGCACAATGGATAGAGGGCTGTCCCTGAGTCCATAGGACCTCAGTTCAAATTCAGTCTCTGATATTTACTAGTTGTGGGACCCTGGGCAAATCACTTAATATATTCCTGCCTGAGTTTCCCCATCTCTAACAGCCCCTACCTGCCCGGGTCAATGAGAGATGATTATTTGTCAAGTGCTTTGTAAACATTAAGTCACTATGTAAGGTGAGCTATTTGTAAACTCATTACTATTATTATTTTCCTCTGGGATCATAAATCTCACTGCAATGTCAGTGCCCTAAAAGGTATGGATAGTTTAGTTACTTTCTCTTTTTATTCAAATTGACATCCAGAAGATTATAGGTGAAAGTAGTGTATTGTAATGGAGGGTGAGAAGGATTTAGAGTCGAGCAGATTTACCTTCAAATCTTGCCTCTGATGCTCTTTCACTGTATAACTCTGGGTGAGGAACACCCTCTCTGTGCCTCCCTTTACTCATCTCTAAAACGGGGAGGTTGAGCTCAGCGGCTTCTAGGATTCATCTGAATTCTAAATCTGGGCTCTCATTGAAAGTACATTCATATGTCTCTTTCCAAAGCTTCTTCAAGTATTTCAGGAAGGAGGCCTAGTAGGACCAAGGCTGAGACTATAGCAGAAAGCGGTAGTCACTGAAACTGTCCTGTGCTACTTAAAAATAGTGACCTTGTACATGTCAGATGTGTAATATAGAAGAGAAAATGGGGATACTAACCCTATGTTCAACAATCCCAAGACCTCACCTGTTAGGAATGGATTTTTAAAATGCTGGGAAAACTGGCAAGCAGTGTGGCAGAAACTGGGAAAAGACCAGTCTCTCATAGTATAGACCAGGATTAGCTCCAAATGGATATATGCCTGAGATATGAAAGGTCACCTCAAACAACAGAGGAACCATGATGAAGATTCATTTTGTAATTATAGAGTGGGGAGAAAGTACATCCCCAGAGAAGGGGTGAAGAAGATCATACAGGAAAAAAAGAGGGATTTTTTTTAATCACATGAAGAAATTAATGTATCTAAAATGTAAAAGCTAAGCAATTAAATGGAGGGATGATTTTCAGCCAAGTTTCTCCAAAAACAAAATCAAAAACAAACATGTAGCTGCCTCTGAAAACAACAACAATCACACACACACACATACACACACACACACACACACACACACACACACACACACACAGTAAAGGAACAAGAGATAGCCATGGCACGGTGGAGAGAAAGCTGACTTCAGAGCTCGGTAGAACTGGGTTTAAATTCTGCTTCTGCTATATATTGGCTGTGTGACGCTGGGCAAGTCACAACCTTCTTAGTGCTCTCAGCAAATACCTAAGAGCATGTATGGGCGGTTGAGGGTGGAGAAGGAGTCTGGACTCCCTGAGCAGCTGCTCTCCTGGCCTTTAAAAGCAAGCTAGAAATACTCTAGGGACTTTCTGCTCTTGAGGAATTCTTCTTTTTGACCATTGAGAAAAGGTTAGGGGAAGAAAATTTCCCACCCTTTCCCCTCCCCACTCCACCCCCCAAAACAGGAGCAAAATTATGACAAATTGCCTCAGAATCTCATGGTATGTACAGCTCAGTGAAAATTCCAGCTTCTACAGGAAAACTTCCCCAGTCTTCCTTAATGCTAGTTCTCAGGAGTTATTAGAATGAAATCATGGGTCCATTCTCTATCTTTGCCCCTAAGTGAAGGTTATACAAGTAGCTGTTCTCAGAGGTAAGTGCCTTGTTTGCTAAATTATTCCCCCAGAAACCCTGGAGTCCAAGAGTCATCTGCAGTTGTCTCAAGCCATCTCAAAGTCTACCTTTCTTTTCTGATAACAGTTATGGCGAACAGGCTGTTTACAAAAAGGCAAAAGAAATGGCCAAGCTTGCTTTCTTACTCAGCTTACAACAATCTGATTACTTCTTTCAAAGCCATTAACAGCAGATGAATCTACAACCCCAAGCTCTTAGTTTAAAAGGCTAAGTTTCAGATGGGTGACACCCTGGCATTGGCCTCTAGAAGACCTGGGATTCAATCCTGCCTCAGCTCCTTATTTAACTGATGGTATGACATTGGGAAAATCTTGGATATTTGCTGCACAAGTTCACAAGTTCTTGTATCACATAAGAGATGTGTGGAAAGGGTCATAAAAATGTCAGCTGTTGACCTAAAGCACCAGATATTTTCCCACAAGCAAATGATCACATCAGGTTTGGGTGCAGGATATCCCTTGATTAGGAACAAATCTCATTTTTTCTGAAAAACAAGTCAATCTATTGAGAAAAAAAAATTCCCTGCCATTGTTCACTGAACAAAATACTCTTCTCAGGTAATCATGAACAGTATTCAACCTAGCGTTGACTGTAATTGATACTGTGGGGAAATGAGGTTATCTATATATAGGTGGCATAGTTTTCTTCCTGCTTTGGAGCTGGTATGTGCTGGATTTTGCAGCCTTGTTAATGGTTTTATACAAATGAAATTAGGTACCTTAGTGTGGAACATCTTATAAAAGTATAGTGAAAAGAACACAGAATTTTGAGTAAGAGATTTTTGTTGTTTGGTCATTTTTCAGTTGTGTCAGACTCTTTGTGACCTGAGCTTAAATACCAACTTTGTGTGCAAGGCCTTAGACTGTGAGCTCCTTGAGGGCAGGGAGAGTCTTTTGTCTCTTTTGGTATCCCCAGCACAGAGTAGTATCTGGCCCATAGCATGTGCTTAATAAATGCTTACTGAATTGAATTGAATTGAATTGAAAAATTGATGGTCCTGAGTCCCGTGTGCTCTTTGCTTTAAGTATATCTGGATGAATCCCAGGACACAGTGTTTTTCTTCCATTCTTCCACTGATGTGTTCCAGGCCTAAGGATAAGAGTAAATCCCAAATTAGGCCTAAAGTTCCTTCAAGTTCATAACAGGCTTGGGAGGTTGGACTTAAGGGGTCCTAAATTGAATGACATCCAGGGTTTGGTTGGAATGGATTATATTTACTTCCCAGGGGCTGAGATCAGAGCTAAGAAACATTCATGAGAGTGAAAGAGATGGGGGAAACACTATTTACCTGGACTTTGTCCTGCTTTCTCTTAAATCATTCCTGGGTGGGAGATTGTGGTTTTTGTCCAGATCAGAAGTTTTATCAATGAATTTAGGGAATTCACAGTGAGGGAACTCCCTCTACCTATGTTGTTCAGTCACAGTTCTTTAATTTAACTTAGAAAACTGCCTAGAAGCCCTGAGAGATTGTGACTTGCTCAGGGTCTCTTAGTATGTGTAAGGTACAGCACTAGAAACCAAGAAAGCCCCTCCATCAACCCATCCCATTCTTTCTATATTGTTGCTCCTTCCAGTCTAGTTAGATTAGGCAAGGTCTTAGAGACAAGACCAGTCCTACCTTCCTTCTCCCCCCCGCCCCCCCACTATGGTTCCTTCTAGTTAAAGAGACCATGCAGGTTTCTGAAATGGCTGCTATATCTCACTAGAGATGACCCTGGGGTTCCATGAAGACCACAAAATCAGTTTGGTCAGAAAGCCAAAAATAAGTGGACTATGAATTGTTCAGACTGAATTTTTGCTACAGGCCCAGGATGACTCTCACCTTAGGCAAAAAATATTTATTAAGACCCTACATCTCCACCTTCAGGCAATGTACGACTTAATAAGGATGAAAAGAAAGGCAAAAGTTCAGTCTAAAGGGAGAGACAATGTGCAAACAAGATATTTATAGGAATAAATCTGAAATAATCAACAAAAGGAAGAATGAAGAGGGATCTGTAGAAGGTAGGGATTTTAGCTGTGATTTGAAGGAAGCCAGGAGGCAGAGGGGCAGTCAGTGAAAAGACCCAGATTCAGGGGATGGAGTGTCTTATTTGAGGCACAGCACAGAGGCAAGTGTCACTGGATCCAAGACTATGTGGGTGTGGGGAGGAGAGGTGCAAAAAGATCAGAAGGGGGTTAGAGTGGGGCAAATTAAGGTCTTTGGAGGCCAGAAAGAGGATTTGATCCTGGACATGACAGGGAACCACTGGAGTTGACTGAGTAGGGTGGGGGTGTCATGGTCAAACTCGTGATTTAGAAAGACCACTTCAACAGCTGAGTTGATAAACTGAACTGGGGAGAGCTGAGCAAGCAGACCAACCCTCAGGCTCCTGCAATAGGCCAGATGTGAGGTGATGAAGGTCTGCACCAGACTGGGGGCAGGGTCACAGAAGAGAAGGGGGCGCCTAGAAGAGGAGTTACAAAGGGAAAACTGCCAACACTTGTCCACAGATTGGATGTAGGAGGTAGAGAGAGGGAAGAGTCGAGGATTACACTCACGTTGTTCATGTTCTCAACAGTAAAAGAGAAGGTGGACTTGGGGGAAAAACAATGTGTTCAGCTTTGAGTTTAAGAAAAACAGTCTCAGCTGCAGATCTCTTAGAATAAATTGCATTTATACAGCACTTTACAAATAGCATAGTATCTGATTCTCCCAACAACCCATGAGGTAGGTACTATTCACTGCATTTTATAGATGAGGAAACTGAGTCTGAGAGAAGGTAAGTAAATGATGAAGGATACACGTAGTGTGTACCTGAGGCAGAATAAGAAGTCGGCTCTTCTGGACTCTATATCCATGCACTGAGTGAGCTCATGTCCTTCTTGAGAGAAGCTAGATCTAGTCCAGGGGAAAAGGCAGTTCTATGCATTTTCATTCTCCACCGTTAATCCAGGCCTAGCTTTGTTCCTCTTGCCCCATCCCACGGCTTCTCTTTTCCTTCCTTTTTCTGGCTGTGTCTCATTCTCCCTCCAGGAGCTGTAGTGACCTTTCCTTCTTTCCTGCTCCTTCACCTTCTCTTCCATCACCCTTCAATCAGCCAACCCTTTGCTTGGATTCTGCTGACGTAATCGTTACTTTTATTTCAGCTCTTCCTCCTCACCCCGTCTTCTATGGCACGGTTCCTTCTCTCACTATCCTCTTTTCTGTAGCAGTGCATGTTGGTCTGGTGCCTATTACTCTTGTTGGTGCCCCCAGGAACAATACTCTCAACCAAGGGTTCTTAACCTGGAGTCCAGGAAGTTGTTGCTGTTGGGTTGATAATGACCATTCAATGGAATGGGTTTTCTTTATACTTCTGTGTATTTTATTTTATACACTTAAAAACATGAATCTGAGAAAGGGTCAATCTGATGACTGAGAAGGCAATTACCAGATTGCCAGAGGGGTCCACGACACAGAAAAGTCTAGAACTGCTGCTCTAGACTTGGATTTCAACGGGTGATGGAGAATCATCTTCCATGCAGAGGTTACATTTTATTGTTTTTGGCCTTTCAGATACAGTTCTACTCACCACAGCTTGCTAGAGGCTCGATTTATTGATTCTCAGGACATGATACTAAAACTCTCATTTTAATCGGGTCAGCCCCTAAGGGGTGGCAAGATAAGGATGCTCATTTGACTTTGATGTGTGGTCAGTGTTGCTGCTTCTGTTTTCTTATTCTCTGTACTTTGTGCTTTTCAGTGAAGTCAGCTGATGACTCAGTCAATATTTATTTAGCTTCCATTGTGTGCTCAGCATTATATTCCAAGGTACAGCTGGAAAGCAGAAGACATAGTTCCTGACCCTAAAGAAATTCCAATCTTTGTAGGGATACAAGATAAGTACAAATACCAATAAAATGTATTACACTGCATAAACAGTGGATGGAAATCAGTATGACATTTATGTTGATATAATCCTCATCTCAAATAAATTGGGATGTAGCAGAGTTTGAACTGACCCTCCAATTTGCTATCTTGCCCTGGAAGACTATAGGGGTCCCCAGACTAAGACATATGGGGTACTCTCATGCTTCTGGAGCCCTTGGGTTCTTTCTCTCTTAATGGGTCTTCTTCAGGCCAGTATGACAGATTAGTGTCTGAAACAAACTGTGTTCCTGTGGGATCTTTCAAACCTTCCAATTCAGCCCAAGGAGGGAGTTGACCCTATATAATGGCTTCAAGTCAGAATTGTCTGGGGAGTGAAAACCTGAAAACTTCTCAGAATGGATCTTATAAATTGGTGTCAGTTCTGACTGTCTACTTCACCTCTCCTCTCTTCCCCCTCCATTTTTGCTGTCAATCAGAAGCAAGCCCTTTTTAGGAGTCTTTTGACCTCCAACTTTCCACCTCTCAGCCAATGGGAGAAGGGACAGCTGGGGGGAAGAGGGTTTGACTGTATTAGGATATAAATTCTTTTTCTGCCTTTTGTAATGTGCCTCTTCCTCTTGATGAATCATGGGGAAGACCTCCCTCTTCTCCCAGGGAAGAGAATAAATTCCCATTCTTATCCTAAGAGATCTTTGTGTTCTTGATTAAATTTTGGATGAGGTTTTTCCATCACAAACAGAATGATCGCTTGGGTTCCAAACTCTTAACTGGGATTTTGGTTAACAACAGCAGCAACATTTATATAGCACCTATTATGTTAGGCACTGTGCTAAGTGCTTTACAAATATGATCTTACATAACCCTCACAACAACCCTGGGAAACAGGTATTATTATACCCATTTTACAGATGAAAAATTGAGGTAAGCAGAGGTTAGGTGACTTGCCCAGGGTTTTACAGCTATAGTGGTTTGAGGCTGGATTTGAACTCAGTGCTTCCTGACTCCAGGGCATCTAGCTATGCAAATGTGCTGAAATTCAGAGGGCCAATGTAGTTACAGTCTTTGTTTGCCTGTGCACCATCAAGTAGAAACAGCTGACCTTAGTTGGCCTGAAAAATTAGTTAAATGACCTACTTCCCTTAAGTGCCCCCTCCCCCCACCTCCACCCCATAGTGGGCCAGGTGAGCTCCTCCTCACCAGGAAGAGGTATGGGCCTGGGAGAGGAAGCAGCCATCTGATACTTTTCTATGCTGGCACTCACTTGGCTGTATCTTATTCCCTCCCCAGGGGCAGCCTTCAGAGTGCCTTTGTGAAGCCCAGAGCCTCCTTCCAGCTACAGCTGTCTGGGTCCCAAGGTCTCCTTCCCTCAAGCAGAAAATGAGCCCCAGGGTTTCTGTCTTCCCTCAATAAGGAAATGTGCCTTAGCTGATGAGCTCACCATCAGCTCCCCTCCAATCTCTTTGTCCTGGCTCTAGGATCTGTTTCCTCATCCTTTTGTTCTAGGTGGTACAAACTGTTAATTTGTGTTCTTCTTACTTCTCTCTCTTCCACCTCAGCAACCTGACATCACCTTTGAGATTAGATAGGTTGTCCAGGAATGTCCAATAACCTATGCGACCTCTTTGCAAAGGTATCCTAAGTCCACCAGGAAAAAGAATATTTGCCTCATGAACAAGGAGTTTTTGATTTTGTGTTGAGTGAACTTTTTTTTTAATCTTGATAGCTCTATTTCAATATAATTGGTTCCCTTTGTTTTATTTCTATGCATTTAAAAATATTCTGAGACAGGATCTGTATGTTTTAACAAGTTGTCAAAGGCGTCCATGACACACAAAACAAGTTAAAAATTCCTGTCCTAACCTGCACTCATCCATTCTAGTGCTCTTACCTTCCCTTCTAGCATCAAGGATCTGCTTCCCCAGTCTCTTACCAGGCTGATAACTGACAACTGTGAGATGTCAAGCTGGTGGACCTTCAGCTTGATTTCTCTGATGTCTCCATACAACCATCCAGTGTATCTGGCATATATGACCAACTTCAAGAAAAAAAGAAGTCAGGCACAGAACTGCATCTCTGAGGGAGACAAAGAGCATAGGCCAAAAGAGGCATGATTTAATGAAAATTTAATTAGCAAGGAGGAGGGAAGGGAGGGGATACTTTCCTGAGAGAGCAGTTGATGAGGTGAGAGTGAACTCATTCCTAATGGGGGCTATCTACGGACCGTGTTTTTGCCTGTCTACCCATCACAGTGAAAAAGATTTAACTGAACCTGAAATTCCACAAGATGAGGTCACATGTGTGACATACTCATCACAGCAGAGGGAAGGGCCAGGGGAATGAGAAACACCTCTGATCAAGAGAAAGGGAATCTGGTAAAGAATGTCACTCACCAACATTTAAACAAATGTCCAGAGCAGCAGAGAAGGGATAGGAAGTGATCAGATAAGGGGAGAAACAAAGAGCAGAACCATACAGGTGGGCAGGTCAGGTGAGGCTGCAAATCTCTAACATGCCAGTGAGATTCTTCCCAGCTAGATTCTTTCTGCAGGTGCCTGAGACTGCAGAAGCAGTTAGAACAGGAAGTGAAATACCAATCTGGGAAAACACCTTAAAAGGGTGGGAAGGAGAAAAGAGTGATGATTCTGACAGTGATTGCCTGAGTCAGAATATAAAATGCAAATGTTGCTGTTAAGTTCCAAAGCCAGTATCTGGGCCTAGAGGTGCACATATGGAACAACAAGTGTGTGGGTGGTCCCATAGGTAACCATCAAACCCAGCTGCCCCACAATAATGAGAAAAATTCACAAAAGAAACATTTTTTCAAAATTTAATTTTATGAACAAAAAATTAATAGATAATATATTAGATGTTTTTATAAACTCAGCATAGTGCCTGGCATATAGTTGGCACTTAATAAATGTTTGTTCTTTTCCCTCCCTTTTCCTTCTCCCCCTAGGAAGAAATAGAAAACCCTTATAACAAATATTCTGTCAAGAAAAATAAAGTTGTTCATTAGCCACATCCAAAAGACACTTCTCAATCTGTGCCCTAACTCTACCACCTCTGGAATCATGGCTGGTCTTTGAGTTAATCAGAATTCTTGACTCTTTAAAAGTTGTTTGTCTTGTCCTTGTTACTACGTAGGTTATTCTATTACTTCTGCTCATTTCGCTCTGAATCATTTCTTGCAGTCAAATAGTATTGTATTATGTTTACATGCCATAATTTGTGCAGTTGTTTCCCAACTGATAGGCAGTTAGTCAGTAAGCATTTATTTGTGTTAAGCCCTGGGGACACAAAGAAAGGCACAAGACAGTCCTTGATCTCAAAGAGCTCACAATCTAAAGGGAGAGACAACATGTGAATGACTATGTACAAGCAAGATAGATAGATGTATATACACATACATACATATACACATACAAATGTGTGTATATACAATTGTATTATATATCACATTACTTTATATATAATATATATTTCAACTCTAGCAATGGCACAGGTATACAATGAGGAAGTCAGAAGGAAAAGACTGATGTCCTTTTGAGTTTTTCCTTTATTTTTGTTTTTCTGATGAAGCCAATTGCTCCTGGGGACTTTAATTACTGAGACAATATGAGTTCAAGCCATTCTAGTAGACAGAATGAATGAAATGAAAAAGCAATTATTAAGTGCTTATTCTGTGGCTGAGTTACTAGGTTAAAATTTTGGGATACAAATATAAAAGCAAAGACAACCACCACTCTCAGGTAGCTTACATGCTAATTGGGGAGACAGTACCTAAAGAAAGTAATGGCCATGAAGGAGCACTTTGGTCTGGACAATTATCCAGCTGGTAAGTGGTAGGAGAGCAAATTAGTGTAGCCTATCCTGGAACAATGGCAGAGTTGACTGGATTATAGTTTGTGGTTCCAGAAATTGGAGCAGGGGAGGGGAGGAAGAATAAAGGATAACTTGTTGAGGTTTTAGAGGAGATGGCCAGAGAATAGGAGTCTCTGGGGCTTTCCTGAAACAGTGGACCAGATAAAAGAGACAGGGTTATAGAAACTATGGAGCCTAAAGTATAGCTTTTTTTATTTGATTTTTTCAATTATGAAATTAACAAACATAAATATTTTAATATGGGAAAAACAGCAAGAAGAATTATATATGAAACTGTGAAGTATTACATTGGAGTTTTTAAAAGAGTATATTAAATTTCACATGGTAATAACAAAACAAGGGTGTATATTTTCACACACATAAAGTTTCACAGCTGAGAAGTTGCTAAGGAAACAGCAGCTGCTACAGCTTGAAAGGAACAAACTTCCCAGAGAGCTCTGTCCTAAGGGAATCATTTGCCAGGGAAAGAGCATAACAAGTCAAAGGGATGTCCCTATTTGTGTTGAGGCCACCATAATCCTTCCAGTTACCTGGGTTCACAACCTTTGGATCATCCTTGACTTCTCACTGTCCTTCACCCCTCATCCAATCAGTTGCCAAGACATCATTTCTGCCTACGTAATATCTCTCCCATTGATCAACCTTCTCTCCATGGGCATTGCCAGTAGTGGACCTCATTACCTCTCTCCCACCTGTTCTGTGGAAAAACTTCCTAATTGATCTCTCTGTCTTTTTCATCCCATTCTTCACCTACCTGTCAAAGTGATGATACCAAAACACAAGTCTGACCACATTTCCCAGCCCTGTTCAGTAAACTCCCAAGGGCTGACTACCTACCACTTGGAACGCATTCCCTCCAAATTCACTTGTATTTTCTGGATGGAGGTACACGTGTTGTTATTGTTGTTGTTTTAAAACAATGTTTTATTGTTGATCTTTATTTTAAAAACAAAACAAAACACCAATACTGTCAACTCCCAATGACAAGGACATATAATCTGCAAATGCCAATCACACTTCTGTCTCTTAGGATCCCTAAGGTGCCTTCAAAGCTCAGCCCAATTACCACCTGGTTACATGAATCTTTTCCTGAGTCCTTCCCCTATCTCACAGTTGCTAATAGCTTCTCCTCAGTAACCTTGAATATATTTCATTCATATTTTTATGTAGTTTGTGAAGGCAGCTAGGTGGCAAAGTGATAGAGTACTGGGCCTGGACCAGGAAGGCCTGAATTCAAAACTAGCTTCAGATTCTTACTAATTGTGTGACCCTGGGCAAGTCACTTAACCTATGTCTGCCTCAGTTTCCTCAATTGTAAAATATGGATAACCGCAACACCTACCTCTCAGGGTTGTTGTGAGAATAAAATGAATAATATTTATAGAAGTGCTTAGTACCATGCCTGGCACATAGTAGGGGCTTAAAAATGTGTATTCCCTTCTACCTCCCTACATACATGTTATCTATCTGGATAAAATATAAACTCTCTGAGAGCATGATAATTTTACTTTTTTCAGTTTTGTCTTTGAATTCCCTCCACCCCATGACCAGAACTGTGTACATGGCACACAGCTTACTGATAAACTAGTTATATGACAAAGGAAAACCCAAAGTTTAGCAGTATGTGATTTATAAGCAATTCACTTATATTTTCTGAATAAGGCATCTGATCAGTTAGGACTTTAATGGAAGGATATTTGGATTTTTAAAAAAATGTTTTATTGAATATCTTTAAATATCTTTATATAATGTTTATTATGCTTAATATAGATTATTTACATGATGTATACTGTGTTTATTATAGATTATATATTTATATAGTATATTATATTTAATGCATATTTTGTATTATATATCTATATAGTCCCAAGGACAAAGACATATAATTTGCAAAGACTAATCAGATGGCCATCTATGGAATGCAGGTGGTGGTGATAAAAGCCCTGGTCAGATAAATCAAGACAAAAGCAGTGATGGGATGGAGTGAATCTGGCTCTGTATCTGGGTTAAAAATATAAGACCCCCCCCCCCAAATGGAAAAGACACAATCCAAGGAGTAAGAAAATAGTATATGACAGAAACAGGAACAGGAGCAGCTGTCACCCAGCATCACAGAGAGAAATATGTGAAGGGTATGACCAAATTTGGTTATGTTTTTCCTATGCTTCTGTTGAGGTCCACATTCTTAACCGATTTTCTTGTGAAAGGAGGAAAATCATTGGAATATAGAATCTGAAAGTTGGAGGTGAATCACAGCATTTTACCATAACCAGAAGGAGAAAGGTCAAAGATCAGCTGACGATGTAAAGTAAATGAAAGGAAATCTATCTATCGATAGCACTTTGTCATGGGATACACTCTACCACTTGTAAAGTCTAAAAATGAGCTAAACAAGGTGGAGAGAAGCATTAAAAACACCTAAAATACAGCCTCCTAGTATTATCTTAAGGATGAAATACATCAGAATTTATATACAGGCTGCAATCAACCAGCTGGAAATAAGTCGAAAGGCAGACATAGGAAGACTACCAAATTTTCTCCAATTTCAAAATGTATTTTGAGAAATGATTATGCTACTACTTGTTCAAATTTCTACAATAAACTTCAGCCCACCACAGAAAAATATATACATGGATGTTACATGTATTGGTAGGAGAGTGTAATCTAGGGTTTTGGGGTAGAGAACTATATTTTCATTATTCATCTCTAACCTTATACTGAATAAATGGTATAATTATTTTTGTTCTTGTCTTATCATTCAATAAATGCTTCTTGTCTAAGAGTCAATGAAGTCTCCCTGCAAGGCCTCAAATTATCATTGGTGACTTCTCTAGTTCATGTAGGCTAATTTTTTAAAAATTGTGCCTTGTCTTTTTGACTAGGCTATGTAGGACTGCACTAGCTCCATAATGCTGTAAAATTGATAACTGAAGATATTAAGTTTCAAAAGGGTCTTCCATTATTTTGAAAAACAAAATGAATTTTATAATTTTGGTCCTGTGCTATCTCAAAGGTTAAAACTAGGCTCTCCTCAAAACACTTGTATTGGAGATGACCACAGACATACTCCAGTTCAAGTCTTGTGAATATAGGAGAGCTTGCTTACCTTCAAGGTAAGTTATGGCAATACATAACTTTGAGTCTATTTTTCATTGTAGAGGCAAATACACATTGGTTTGGCCTGAAAGAATTGTATTTTCAGTACAGTTTGTAATACATGTCTGTATATTAACTTTCCAACAAACTTTGAGAAACACATAACAAACTTTTGCCTGTATTTCTTCATGCCCTGTTAATGATGTTTGAGAATTAAGGTTAAGATATTAAAAAAATTATATTTGCTCTTAAAAATTTTTATTTATTTTGACCCACATTTATATGAAGATTCCTGGCTGTGCAGAAAGTATACATATAATGCCAATTAAATTGGGCCAAATTTTTTTTAAGTCAATGATATCACTGCAACTGATTTTTTTAAAGTGAGACACACACCAGTTGATGCTCAGGACCTAGAGTTCTAAGTAGTAGTAGTATAGTCACCTCCCCCATCTATTCACCTCCCCAAGCAGCAGAGGCAACCAGGTGGTGTAATCAATAAAGCCCTGGGTATAGAGTCAGCCTTAGGCAGTTACTTACTAGCTGTGTGACCCTGGGCAAGTCACTTAACCTCTGTTTGCCTCAGTTTTCTCACTTGTAAAATGAAAATAGTAAAGGCACCTACCTTACAGAGTTGTTGTGGGGCTCAAATGTGATGGCCTGGGACATAGTAGATGCTCTATAAATATTTATTCCCTTCCTCCCTTTCCCCTTCTATTCCAAACTCCAGGGTTACTTCAAGTACCCTAAAAGACAGTGTGACTAGTAACTACATGGTTTTTGCCATGGCAGACCCCTCTTGTCCACCCCCACCCCCACCCCCAGCCCCAATCTGGGAAAACTCTCCAGACCAGCCACAACGAGTGTGGACTAGAGGTCAATGAGCTAGCGAGAGAAAGAGAAGGGAATGGGGTCTCACACTGTGGAGTCCATCCCTAGCTAGGGGCATGGCCACATCTGTGTTACAGATGTCATTGATCTTGAATTCAGCTGCCTTTCAGTATTGTTTTTAATTACAGTGTTGAACTAATTATTCACTTTCACTTCATCATTCATGTCCTTCTCTCTGTTTCTCTAAATTCCTCATATTCATTTGCTTCTTAGAGACAGTTGTAATTGTTCAGTGTTCTTAATGTAAACCTGTCTCTCTGCAACTTTCTAATCCAAGATTTTTTTTTTATTGTTTTTTGTTTTGTTTTGTTTTAGTCATTTATGCCATGAATTCATAGGGGATTGGTTCCAACAGCTCAGGTTCCTTGCCATTGGTTCTCACAAAGTGTGCTTCTCTGGGTGGAGCAGGTTCAGTTGAACCCAAGTGCCTTTTTCTTTGGCTTCCTTCTTCTTCTGATCATTTTCCTTTACCCGCTTCAGGAAGCTATCTCTGCTCTTGGAATGCTTAATATGCTCAATACGCACATTAATTCTTTTGGCTAGAATCTTGCCCTTAACCTGTTTGTTTACAACAATGCCTACAGCATGCTGAGTAACATTATAGACCCGTCCAGTCTTGCCATGGTAACATTTGTGGGGCATTCCTTGCTGAACTGTGCCCATACCCTTGATATCTACAATATCACCTTTCTCGTATATTCGCATATATGTAGCCAAAGGGACAACACCATGTTTTCAAAAGGGCCTAGAAAACATGTATCGTGTTCCTCTCCTTTCTCCTTTTGTGTTCGTCATTTTGGCAACTCACTGGAATATGGCGGAGCCGGCGGAAAGCTGCAACTTCCAATTGCAAATAATTTTGCCTCTGGGTCTTAGCACAACAAGACTAATCCTTTTCCTCTTCAAATACCTGAAAGCAGCTATCATCTTCCCTGCCCTCCCTCTTCCACTTCAATTAATCTTTTCTCTGGGACAAGCATCTCTAGTCCTTTCAAATAATCCCTGCATGGCATGGTTTCTAATCCCCTTTATCATCCTAGTCACACTCCTCTAGATGTACTCTAGATTTCCAATGTCCTTCCTAAAATCTGTCCCCCAAATGGAAGAAGGAACCTTAGATGTATTCTGATAAGAACAGAAGACAATGGAACTACTAAATCACAAGTATTTATTGGAGTCCAAATGGGTACGAGATTTAGGTATAAAAGCTGATACTATTAACAAATTAGGGGAGCAAGGAAGAGTTCATCTGTCAGATTTATGGAGATTGGAGGAATTTATAAGCAAACAAGAGATAGAGAACATTATGAAATGCAAAATGGATAATTTTGATTACATTAAATTGAAAAGTTTTTGCACAGAGCCAATGCAACCAAGATTTAGGAGGGAAGCAGAAAACTGGAAAAGAATTTGTACAACTAGTATCTCTGATAAAGGCCTCATTTCTAAAATATATAGAGAACTGGGTCAAATTTACAAGAATACAAGTCATCCCCCAATTAATAAATGGTCAAAGGATATGAACAAGCAATTCTCAGAGGAAGAAATTAAAGCTATCTATAGTCGTATGAAAAAATACTCTAATCACTATTGATCAGAGAGATGCAAATAAAAACAGCTCTGAGGTACCACATCTCACCTATCAAACTAGCTAACATGACAAAACAGGAAAATTATAAATGTTGGAAAAAAATGTGGGAAAGTTGGAATACTAATTTGTTGTTAGTGGAGTTGTAAGCTGATCCAACCATTCTGGAGAGCAATTTGGAACTATGCCCAAAGGGCTATAAAAATATGCATACCCTTTGATCCAGCAATACCACTTCTAGAGCTGTATCCCAAAGAGATCATAAAAATGGGAAAAGACCCACATGTACAAAAATATGTATAGCAACTCTTTTTGTGATGGCCAAGAATTAGAAAGTGAGGGGATGCCCATTAATTGGGGAATGGCTGAACACTTGTTCATATATATGAATGTAATGCAACACTATTGTGCTATAAGAAATGATGAACAGGCAGACTTCAGAAAAACCTAGAAAGATTTATATTAACTGATGCTGAGTGAAGTGAGAAGAACCAGGAGAACATTGTACACAGTAACAGTCACAAGTGTGTGATGACTGACTTTGATAGACTTAGCTCTTCCCAGCAATGTAAGGATCTAAAACAATTTCAAAAGACTCATAATGGAAAATGCCATCCACATCCAAGAATATGGGGTCTGAATGCAAATTGATGCAGACTATTTTCTTTTTTGTTTTATGTTTGTCTTTATCATGGTTATTCCCATTTGTTCTAATTCTTCTATACAATATGACTTATGTGAAAATATGTTTAATGGGCAGCTAGGTGGCACAGTGAATAGAGCACCAGCCCTGGAATCAGGAGAACAAATCCAGCCTTAGATACTTAACACTTACTAGCTGCGTGACCTTGGGCAAGTCACTTAATCCCAATTGCCCTGCCTTCCCCCCTCCAAAAAGCAATATATATATATATATATATATATATATATATATGTGTGTGTGTGTGTGTGTGTGTGTGTGTGTGTGTGTGTGTATACATATATATGTTTAATAGGAATGTATATGAGGAGGGGGAGGGGAGAGAGGAGGAGAAAATCTAAAACTTATGGAAGTGAATGTTGAAAACTAAAAATAAATTTTAAAAAAGAAATATTTATTGGGTTTACAACATATACCAGGATTTTGCTAAGCACAGGAGATACATAAAGCAGTCCCTATGCTCAAGGAATACATATTCTAATGGGGGATAAAACATTACATAAACAGGAGAAGAACTAGAGGCACTGAATGCAGATAGCACTGTTCAAGGAGTTTAGCCAGGAAAGGAAAGAAAACTGTAGGATGATAACTAGCAGGGATGTTAAGATCTCTTCGAGTTTTTAATGGTGGGGGGAGGAGGGTGCATCTTTGTAGGCAGGGGGAAAGAACAAATAGATAAAAGATAAATTGAAGACATAATATGGATGTATACATGTATACTAGGTATATATTTGTATATATACATATATGTATGGGATAATAGTATGGGCAATCTGATGAAGATGACTAGAGATGATGGGTTAAGGATCAAGGGTACTTGTAGAGGGGTGGGTCTCAGTAAGATAAAGGGCTATCTCTTTATCAGATTGAGGAAGAGATACTGGGGGGAGGGGGTGGATGATGTCAAAAGGATGTGAAATGAAGAAAAAGACAGAAGAGAAAGCTTTTGGCAAATGACTTCAAAACCTGGGGTGGCAAACTATGAGTCAAGGCCTTAAGCTGAAAAGGTCGGGGTGGGGTATTATGGGGCTTGAAGAGATAAGAGAAAGTTTGGAATAGCCACTGTGGAGACTGGGACAGAGAACTGATTACTGAGGAATAGAAGGATTTTCTACTTCCAACAATGGAGCAGTTGAGATTAGATAACACAAATTGGTAGTGGAAGCACTAAGCATAGTTTCATGACTTTTTTTGTATCTTTTAAAATTTTTATTTATTTACTTACTCTTAATTTTCAATATTCACTTCTATAAGGTTTTTGACTTCTAAATTTTCTCCCCCTCCCTTTGCTACCCCTTCCCCAAGACAGCATGCAATTTGATATAGGATATACATGTATAATCATATTAAACATATTTCCACATTAGTCAAGTTGCAAAGAAGAATTAGAACCAAAAAGAAAAACCACAAGAAAGAAGAAACAAAAAAAGGAGGAAACAGTATGCTTCAGTCTGCATTCAGACTCCAGAGTTCTTTCTCTGGATGTGGATAGCATTTTCCATCATGAATTTGGAATTGTCTTAGACCCTTGTATTGCTGAGAAGTCTATCAGATAAAGTTGGTCATCACACAATGTTGCTGCTACTACTGTGTACGACGTTGTCCTGGTTCTGCTCACTTCACTCAGCATCAGTTCATATAAGTCTTTGCAGGTTTTTTTCTGAAGGCCACCTGCTCATCATTTCTTATGGAACAACAGTATTTCACGACATTCATATACTACAACTTGTTCAGGCATTCCCCAATTGATGGGCATCCCCTCAATTTCCAATTCTTGGCCACCACAAAAAGAGCTGCTATAAATATTTTTGCACATGTGGGTCCTTTTCCCTTTTTATTATCCCTTTGGGGTACAAACCTAGTAGTGGCATTGCTAAATCAAAGGGTATTGCACAGTTTTATAGCCCTTTGGGCATAGTTCCAAATTGTTCTCCAGAATGATCAGATAAGTTCACAACTCCACTAACAACGCATTAGTGTTGCAATTTTCCCACATTTTCTCCAATGTTTATTATTTTCCTGTTTCATCATGACTTTTTTCTTACCCTATTCAGGAGCCAATGAGCAAAGAAGGGAGACATGGGAATAACCCCAGGTTGGAGTTTGGTAAGGTATGACCAGCAAAAGGACAAAAGAACAAAATATTCAGGGGCGGCTAGGTGGTACAGTGAGTAGAGCACTGGCCGTTGGAGTCAAGAGGACCTGAGTTCAAATCCGGCCTCAGACACTTAATGCAAAAACTAGCTGTGTGACCTTGGGCAAGTCACTTAACTCCAACTGCCCTCCAAAAAGAAAAAAAAAAGAACGAAGTATTCAAATGGAGAGGATTGTGTAGAATTGAACTGGTTCACCAAGGGGTTGAGATTGGGAAGGTAGGAGAATGTAATTATGGCAGGGATGAGGGCTTAGGAAAATACTG
This sequence comes from Gymnobelideus leadbeateri, assembly GCA_011680675.1. Lineage (NCBI taxonomy): Eukaryota > Metazoa > Chordata > Mammalia > Diprotodontia > Petauridae > Gymnobelideus > Gymnobelideus leadbeateri. The sequence goes on along the minus strand of WOXC01010878.1, from coordinate 52,765 downwards.
AAAAAAAGGAAGGAAGGAATAATTATTAAGAGCCAAGTATGTACCAAGGTATTGTGCAAAGTGTTTTATAAGTATTATTTTATTTGAGCCTCACAACAACCCAGGAAGGGAGGTGCTATTATTATCCCCTATGTGGCCCTTATCCAGGGTCACATAGCCAGTAAATATCTGAGGTGGAGTTTAAACTCAAGTTATCCTAACCTGTACCTAGTTCTCTATCCATTGTATCATCTAGCTGTCTTTACTAATGAGTGGAGGCCTTGGAGGTCCCAGTGAAGATAAAATAGAGGATGAGACATAGTTAAAGCATTGGGGAGAGATAAAATGATAAAAAATTGTGACTAGATGAAGGAAGAAAGATGGTCAGATGTTTAGGATTTCTTGTTTGTTGTTCAGTCATGTCTGATTCTTCATGACAATAAATGGCAAAGATACTAGAGTGGTTTTCTATTTCCTTCTCCAGCTCATATTACAGATGAGGAAATTGAGGCAAACAAGGTTAAGTGACTTGCCCAGGGTCACACGGCTAGTATGTGTCTGAAGTCAAATTTGAGCTCAATGTAATAGCAAGCACCCTAGCACACCCAGGATGGCTTGCTAGCACAGGTTATTTTGATCTGCTTTTCTAAAGAAAAGACAGTTTTAAAGGGGTTAACAATTTTACTTTAATTAACAGGCAGGTAGAAAATATAAACAGAGAAATTAGCACAGAGATTCAACAGACAAAGCTCCTACTGTCTGAACAAAGTAATAGAACCACCTAAATATACACCACCGCTTCGGGAGAGCACAAACTGCTGAGTCCGGCTACTCAGAATCCCATGCAGAGAATCAAAAGGTCCTTCTCATAAACTAATCCCCAAAGTAAAATACCAACCTCCCAATATATATAGTTTTCAATTAACAGGCTCAGAGCCAGAAGGCATCACAACCCTCAAGACTTAGCGCCTAATTGCTTAGTACCAAAAGGTGTGAAAGCCTTCCTACACAAGCAAGCCTCCCCCTAAGCAAGCCCTTAGGCAAATTCCTCCCACAACGGGCTCTATGTGACTCAGGATACATCACAACTGTAACTGAAATACCTGTATACCTTTAGACCTGGGAACACTGCTCCTATTCCAAGGGAAAAGGGGACACATATGGTCACATAGACCTATTAATGGACAGGGAAGATCTTTCTATTCCATTAACATTACACTCAGGAAGATGTCTTCCTGATTCTAGGTTTGTCATTCTATCTACTGCACTACCTAGGTGCCCTGCTAGGATGATTATGGTTAAATAAAGGAAGTTCAGAATTCTTGAACATGAAAATAGAACTCTTGTGGGTGATGGTTAAGATCAAGCCTATGACAATCTCTGTGTGTAGCTGAGGTGGATTGGAAGAGTAGGTCATGGGAGTTAAGTAAATTGAAGATCTGGGAAGTTAGAGTATTTGAGGGAATACCAGACCAGTATATACTAAAGTCCCCCAGTATGAGGGTAGGAACTGGGGGAGGGGAAGGAGACTGTGAACCAGACATTGATCTCTGGATGGAGGGAGAATGTCCTGGGGTAGCAGACTGAAGAACTGGCAAGTTTGGGTATTTGAAGGAGAATCAATATGTGCAAGACCCCTAACTGGGGGGTAGGAGTTGAGGTAGAGACAGAGCCTCTGAGCCAGGCACTGAACTCCTTAAGGAAAGAAGGAGAATGTTCTCGAGGTCAATAGATAACAGCCACAAGGGCCAGAATTGGATGACAAATTTAAACGGAGTGACCTCAAAGGAGAAGAGGTCGCTGAATGATAGCAGTAGAGAGAGAGAGTCTAGAAGTAGCAACTGGGGAATAAGTTGTATTCCCACTCAATTACTGGAACCAGTGAGTCAGGGTTCTAAGAGAAAGAACAATCAGTGCTGGAAACAATGGCCAGGGATTCAGAGTCAAAGGTAATGGGATGGCCGGGACTGTAAAAGTGGAGGCTGTTTTTTTGGTAGTTTGGTGATCAGTATCACTGGGACAGGGAAAGTACAGGGAGTGAGAATATACTGGGGAATGAGTCCAAGCAGAATGGCAGCGGATGGCAAGAGGTCTGCTGATAAAGGCAAATGAACAAAAGGTCTGCTCTGGGCCCAGTCCCTTATCAACTCTCAACAGCTTAGCATTGAGGCAGAGGGGTATGTCTTGGAGTGGGGGGGGCAGGGCATCCAGAAGCCTATCCAGCAAGCAGGAGATACTGTGTCCTCTTATTGGGACATCCTAAAACCATCTTGACTTTTTTTCCCTGCCAGGTCACACTACTGATGCAAAGGATTTTATTGTTCACTAAGCTCCCCAGACTTTTTTCATACAAACTCTTGTCTAGACAAATTCCTTTGTCCTATACTTGGGTAGTTTTTTTTGTTTCAGTTTTTTTGCTCAAATATAGAGCATTAGATCTGTCCCTATTATATTTCATGTTATAAGGCTCATTCTATCATTCTAGCCTGTCAAGATCTTTTTGGGTCGTAACATTAAAAATCTATTCCAAGGGGCGGCTAGGTGGCGCAGTGAATAGAGCACCGGCCCTGGAGTCGGAAGGACCTGAGTTCGGAGCCGGCCTCAGACACTTAATCCACACAAACAAAAACCTAGCCGTGTAACCTTGAGCAAGTTACTTAACCCGTAAAGGGGTAGGTGGAGTGAGTAAGTGCCGGCCGAGTTGGTGACCGAGATCAGATCCGGCCTGAAATGAGACCCACACATAAATAATGACTAGCCGTGTAACCTTGAGCAAGTTACTTAACCCCAATTGCTTTAAAAAAAAAATCTCTTCCAGTTTTGTGTCCCCTTCAAATATGATAAGTATGACATCTGTGCTATCACCAAAGCCATGGTTAAAAACACTGGACAGAATAAAACAAAACATAGATCCCTGGAGCACTCCACTAAAGACTTTCCTCCAAGCTGACATCAACACATTAACTGCTGCTCTTTGGGTCTGATTATTCAACTGGTTCCAAATCTATTTAACTAAGCAGCTAGATATGTTTAGGGGTGTGCTAAAGCCAGTTCAGATTGGCTCTTAGGAGAGCAGGTTGTTATATTTCCAGTGTGAGCATTTATACATTAGAAATCAGAAAATACCATAAATCAGGCCTTGATTTATTGTTTTTTTTTATTGTAGACTTAACAAAGTGATGGAGAAAATTAACATGTTAACAGAGCAGATTAAACTTATAAGTGTGACTTGCACATTTTTTTTCTGGAGAGTCAGTTACTCCTAATACATCTCTTCATGGAGTACACAAATATGGCATACAAGACCTTGCCAAGTGCTTTACTAAAATCCAGGCAACCTATGTTTGCAGCATTCTCTTGAATGCCACTTAAAGCTGATATATTGATCAGGAGTGTGAGGTGATAGACAGAGAGAATGGTTGGAGGTGACAAAAATCATTCTGGCATGGTCTCAGGATTTCTGCTCATTTGTGGGTCACTAAGAACAAAAGAGAGGTCAACTCCAATCAACCAGATCTCAGTGAAGAAGCTAGGGCTAAGCCTGCTGGCCGATGGAAAAGAACACCAACTTATTCTCAAAAGAACAAAAGCTGGTGTGTACTCTCTGCATGACTGGGTCGTGTGATTTGCCTCTGCAGCAAAGCACACAACCATCTACCTCAATAACACCAGACCTTTCAGTTAATCAGTCAGACTACGTGCCAGGCAATGATAGTACAAAGGCAAAAAATAAAACGATCACTACTCTCCAGGATCTCCTGGACATGTCTGTGTGTTGTCTTTCCCATTAGACCACGAGCTCCCAGAAGACAGGGATTATCTTTTGCCTTTCCTTGTACTTAGCACAGTGGCCTGGCACACAGGAGATGCTTAATGATGTTTACTGATTGACCAACAAAAAGTACATATATAAATACGTACAACGGATGTTCAGAGACTGGACCTGTGATTTCATGAGTCTCATCTCAAAGCATCTCCACAATCACCTGTTGAAGATTATGAATGTGCTGGTAAATGTTTAACAACTATCTCTCTATGGGAAAAAATGTATGAAAGATGCACTTTTAAACAAAATCTGTGTTATTAACACTTTAAGTCTCAAAATCAACAAAACAATAAATCAAACCCTGATTAGTAGTGTTCGCTGATTTTTTAGGCTGCAAAAAAAATCATTCTGAAAATTTAGCAAACAGCTCTTGCAAGCCTTGGCTTGAAAACGTCCCTGCCTGTAGGCACTCAAGAAGAACCGTAAACAGAAGGAAAAATGGGGCAGTTGGGATTCAACCCTCTGACAGCCTGAAGAGTCCTTTACAGATTTGCCTAGCTGCTTCACTAGCGCACCTGTGTTGGCTCTTGAAGGTTGGAGCAAGCCCTCCGTGGGAATACTGATACTATTTTAGAGAGCTGGGAGTACAAAGGGAGCAGAGTCAATATGTGACAATCACCCGCTGCCCAGAGAGAAGCTAGGTGGGCTTCCTAGAATATGAGAAGACAAATGGTGGAGAGCCTTGTGAACTTGAGCATCATTAAACCTTCCTGGGCCTCAGTTTCCTCATTTGTAAAATGGAGGCGTTCACCTGGATTACTTCTAAGGTCTCTTCCAGATCTAGATCTATGATGCTATAATCCCTACATTTACTAAATAGTGGTTACAAATGCCCACTATCGGGGCGGCTAGGTGGCGCAGTGAGTAAGAGCATCGGCCTCAGAGTTGGGATGACCCGGGATCGAATCTGGCCTCAGAAAATGAGCCCCCCCCCACAAATAATGACTGGCCGTGTAACCTTGAGCAAGTTACTTAACCCCAATTGCTTTATAAAAATAAAAAAAATGCCCACTATCCAGGTCCCATTTACCAGTAGCAAATAGACAGTTAGTACCAGATCTTTGTCCCATTCACCAAACTGGTTGTTCTAAAAGTTCTTATCTCTCCTCACGCCCTCCTCAGGACACCTCCACCTGCCCTCTCGGCCAAGAATGTTGTTTTAAACTTCACTGAAAAAGCTGAGTACCTTCACCAAGAGCTCCTTCTTTCTCATCTCCTGTCACTCAGACATCTTTCCCACTATTTCCTCCTTGATCACATCTCTTCTGTGGCCAAGGCCAACCCTTGCACAGTCATATACAGCCATACCTTTGATCGCTCTTTCCCTACCATCTTCTCCAGATTATTTTCCTTATCTTCTCCAATTTCTTTCTAATCTTTAATTTCTATGTGTCTCTTGGCCCTTTCTCAGTAACCGACAATAACACCTCCCCCTTATCTTTAAAAAGTCCTTGAATCAACAATTGCCCTGTGTCCTGCTTTTCCTGCTAGGCCAATCTCCTAGAGAAGCAAAGGAAGACCTCTCCAGGCCCTTCCCCCTCCCCTAACCCCAGAATTCTTATCTTGTCCCCTTCTATCTCTATGCTTATGTCATTAGATTGTAAGCTCCTGGATTGCAGAGACTGTCTGTTCCTTTCAATTCTTTTTTTTTTTTTTTTGGAGGGGTGTGGGGGTTCCCTGGTGCTTAGCACACTGCTTGGCACATAGCAGATTCTTTTTTTTGCCTTTTTTTTGAGGGCATTTGGGGTTAAGTGACTTGCCCAAGGTCACACGTCTAGTTTTTGTGTTAAGTGTCTAAGGTCAGATTTGAACTCAGGCTCTCCTGACTCCAGGGCCAGTGCTCTATTCACTGCGCCACCTAGCTGCCCCCATAGCAGATTCTTAATAAATGTTTGCTGATCAATTGGTTGATTGATCTCCCATACCTGTAAGAGCACCCCACCCATCTCTGCCTATTGAAGGTCTTCCTTTCCTTAAACTCAGCTGCTGCATCCTCCATGAAGCCAATCTTTGATACCCTCACCTAAAAGTTATTATTCCCTCCTCTCATTTCTCTTAGGAGTTTCCTTGATCTCATCCTTTGCATTAATCACCTTCCCTTTGTATCATAGCTATTTGGGTATATGGCTTTTTTACTTATTGGATTATAAACTCTGTGTTGAGCAAAGGCTTTGTACCTCCCCCATTCCATGCTTAGCAATAATGCTAGAAATATAGAATATAGAAAATAGAAAAACTATATAACTGACTGCCACAGTGCTCTAAAGTTGGCATTGTGCATTATACATATTATTTTAGCTTCCCAACAACCTTTTTAGGCACACATGTTTATTTGTTTTGTTATTTTATAGATGAAAAAAACTGAGACCCAAAGAAGTCAGATGTCTTATGCATATTCATATAACCAGTGTCAGAAGTAGGATCTGAACCTGTGTCTTCCTGACTCCCAAGCACTGTGTCACAGACTTGATATCTAATCCAATCCAATATACATTTACTAAGCATCTATTGTATGTAAGACACTGTAGCAGATACTCCATAACCAGTACCTTTTTAATGTTTGTTGAATTGAATTATTCCTGAATTGAATGTGGATGGAGGTCTCCAAGGGAGTGCCAGGGGATTCTATCTTTGGCCTTATTTTGATCAACATTTTTCATGAGTGACTGGAAGGAAAGTAGAGAGATGATATGTTTCTCAGATACATGCATTATTTAAAGTTGGAAGGGATAGCTAACACATTACATTATAGAGTTTGAATCCAGAAAGTTCTCAACAGGCTAAAGTGGTGAACAGGATTCAACAAATGAAATTTAATAGGGATAAATGAAGGGGTGTGCTGAAGCCAGCTCCCACTTACTCTGGAAAAATTGTTAGTGTATGAACCTTTAACCTTCTGAAATCAACTAACACTAGAAATCAGACTTTGATTGATTGTTTTGTTGATTGTCTAGACTTAATAAAGTGATGGACAAAATGTTAAATAAGCAGATAAAACTTACATTCCTATAGGGCTGTTTCATTCTGTAATCATTTTACATTTCATATCTTTTAAAAATTTAATTTATTTTCCAAGGACTGCTCAGCAATCACAAATACCAGTTGTAACTTAGGTCCAGCAGTAGGGGAAACAGAAAGAGAGTACCTAGCTGCCCTTGATGAATTCAGGTAAAGGACTAGACAAAGTCCATTCTGGAGTCAGTACATTGTTTTTGGTCTCAGGACCCCTTTATACTCTAAATATTTACACTTTAAACTCTAATTATAATGGGGGCTCTCTTCCCCAAAAGAGATTTTGTTCATGGGGGTTATCAATATTTTTATGGGAGTTATATCAATATTTATCCTATTAAAAGGTAAATGAATTATGAAATTAGTTTTGACCTCATGGACCCCCTAAAAGTGTCCCCAGACTATACTTTGAGAATGGGGTTTTAGAACACTAAAGAAAAATAAAGCTGGCACTGGCTTGATTGCTAAGCCTTGACAGTGACCTTTGAGTGATCACGGAGAAAGGGAGTGGTGACACATGACTAGAGAGAAGTGGATGTCACAATGTTCAAAGATGGGAAGGAAGTGGAGCCTGAAAACCCTGGCTCAGTAAACTTGACTTTAATTCTTGGGAAGTCCTAGAACATTATTAAAAGGATAGTCAGAACACCTAAAAAAAAAGGAAGAAGAAAAAACCCCTAAGTTGATGTATTATTTCCCTGTTTATACATATCAGTGTCTTTAGAGAAATCCCCCTTTTCATCTTCAGCAGAATCCTCTGTGTATAGGGTTCAAATCTGATTTTTGAGAGCTTCACATTCCTCTTATACCAATTTGCCATAGAGAGCTTTAAGCTATGATTTAATGTATCCTTTTTTCTGTACTCTTTGAAAGCTGCTCCATACACATTTAAGATTCCTATTAGAACATGATCAACTTTTCTAGTCATGTTTATCAAAAATTCTAAGATGGATGGGGCACTTCTCAATACTCCAATCATAAGATTACAGATTGGGGTGGCTAGGTTTTGCGGTGAATAGAGCCCTGGCCTTAGAGTCAGGAGGACCTGAGTTCAAATCAGGCCTTAGACACTTAATACTTACTAGCCGTGTGACCTTCGGCAAGTCGCTTAACCCCAATTGCCCTTCCTTCTCCCCTCCAAAAAGAAAAAAAAAACTACATATATATATTACAGATTTAAAGCCAGAGGGGATCTCATAAGCCATTCAAGTCCACACCCTTTATTGTAAAGATGAGGATCTGAGATTCAGGGAGGTTAATTTAGTTGCCAAGGTGGGATATGAACTTGGTTCTACCTCTCCTCAAGTTCAGTACCAGGCAGCCAGTTCTTCTTTGTGGGTCAGAATCCTGTACAAAATGGTAAACTCTTTTGCAAAAATATGGAAAGTCAATAACTTATTAGGGTTTTCTGCTTTTGTTCAGAACAAGAAATAGTTGTCATTACTGTAATCCCTTTCCATGGGTACAGGTTGTTGTTGTTGTTCAGTCATTTCAGTACAACTTTTTATGATCCCATTTGGGGTTTTCTTAGCAAAGATACTGGAGCGGTTTGCTATTTCTTCTCCAGCCCATTTTACAATTGAGGAAATCGAGGCAAACAGGGCTAAGTAGCTGGCCCATGGTCACCTAGTTAGGAAGTGCCTGAAGCCAGATTTGAACTCAGGAAGATGAGTCTTCCTGACTCCAGGCCCAGCACTCTATCCACTGAACCACCTAGCCACCCCATTTGTATGGGACTGTCTTTTTTCTTTTCTTCTTTTTTTTTTTTTTTGCTTTTTGGAGGACAATTGGGGTTAAGTAACTTGCCCAAGGTCACACGGCTAGGTTTTTGTTTTCGTGTGCGTTAAGTGTCTGAGGTCAAATCCGAACTCAGGTCCTTCTGACTCCAGGGCCGGCGCTCTACTCACTGCGACACCTAGCCACCCCTGGGACTGTCTTTTTTCATAGAGATGAATACCCTGCCCTTCATAAGGGGCCAGGCAGATAGCATGTCACTGTCACTGGGCAAGTTTGTGATGCGCCCTGATCTTGTTTCTTTCCAGCTGGTAATTTGGGCTCCCTGGTGATTTCAGAATCCCTTTATGTGTCAAGGTTATGAAGAAAGGTGGGGGGCAGGGAAGAACAACATAGTGCCAGAATGTCACAGTCTAATGGAAGAGACAACATTGCAAATAAACTATAGACAACATACATGGGAGATAATCACCAGAGAGAAGACACTAGCAATAAAGGGAATGAGAAGAGAGAAAAAGCTTTGGACTACCAACCAGGAGATACAGTTCCTGGCTTTGTTTATTAACCAGTTATACAACCACAGACAAGTCACTAAGTCCCTCTTCTTCTTTTCTTTTTTTTTTTTTTGCTTTTTGGAGGGCAATTGGGGTTAAGTGACTTGCCCAAGGTCACATGGCTAGTTTTATGTTAAGTGTCTGAGGCTGGATTTGAACTTAGGTCCTTTTGACTCCAGGACTGGTGCTCTATTCACTGCGCCACCTAGCCACCCACTAAATCCCTCTTCTCATCCTCCTTGTCATAAAAACAGGCAGCAGAACAAGATGATTGTGTAAATTCATCCCAACTGTAACAATCTATGATTTTAAGGCTGACAGTACAAATTCCTCCATGGCTAGGTTCACTTGGTAATCTTTTTACTATCTATTACATCCCATTCCTAGATTATGGACTATTTCTTTTGGCAGATGGAAATCAGATTTTTCTTTTCTTTTCAATCATCCAATCAATAAATCTTAAGTAAATACCTATTCAGGACCCAGTTCTTTTTTTTTTTTTTCCTGAGGGCAATTGGGGTTAAGTGACTTGCCCAAGGTCACATGGCTAGTTTTTGTGTTAAGTGTCTGAGGTCAGATTTGAACTCAGGTCCTCCTGACTCCAGGGCTGGTGCTCTATTCACTGCACCACCTAGCCACCCCAAGGACCCAGTTCTGAGTTCAGCCTCATTGTGTGAGCTAAATGATGATGGCTTAGGCCAGTGGTTTCCAAAAGGATCTGTATTCTTTGCTTTCTTTGGCAGTCAGCTCACCCTATTAGCAACCACTGATGGGATGAAATGTCAGGCTTAGAGTTCAAGGAAAGTCCACTTACTAGACTATTTAGCATTGAAATGAGGTTTGGATGATTTGTGGGTTAAGCTGGTGACATTCATGCAAATGACATCTCTGATTCTTAGCTATTCCACATCAACAGTGAGCTATGGTTCTGCCATCACAGGCTTAGGATTGAGAACTAGAAGGGACCTTAGAGATCACCACTAGGGGTAGACTTATAAATGTTTAACAACTGGATTTTAGAGTTTGGGGTAAAGAATGTATGTAGCACATACTTTTGAGTTTAACATACATTAACATTTTCTCTATAACTTTTTAAAATGTAGACAGTCAACAAAACATCAAATTGAGCCCTGATTTGTTGTGTTTGCTGATTTCCAAGTTCACATGGAAAATTTAACAATCAGCTCTCACAAGCTTGTATGAGCTAAACCCAGCATACTACTGAAAGCCAACCCCTTCATTTTAGGCATGAGGGAACTTATGCTCAGAGAAGAGAAGTGGACTTGCCCACAGTCACACAAGTAGTAAAGAGCAGTAGCAGGATTCAAATTTGGGCTAAACAGTAGATATAGTACTGGGCCAAGAGTCAGGAAGTTCTGAGTTCAAATCCAGTTTCAAATATTTACTGGTTATTTAACCCTTGGGCAAGTCATTTCACCTCTATCTGTTTCAGGTTCTTCAGTGGTAAAATGGGATAATAACTGCACCTACTTCCTAAGGTTGCTGTGAGAATCAAATGAGACAAGATTAAAGTGCTTTGCAAACCCAAAAGCATCATATAATACTAATTGTTATTCTTATTATTACCATTCAAATTCAATGCTTTTCCCATCACACCATAATACTTTCAGTTTATCACAAGTGCCTAATGGCCAACGTAGGAAACACCTGGGTTAGGCACTGACTCTCACTCTCAGCTCCTAAATACTCAGACCTGTGCCCTAGCCCCTGATTATACTCCAAAGAAGGGTCCTCAAATTGTGGATAACCCAATAAGTGGGCCTTAATTGCAACTACAGCTCTGGGTTAGGGTTTAATGTCGGTTAGAGAAAAATTGAGGGGAGGAGCTGGTACTTGGCAGCAAATTTTATTTGATTTCAAAGGGTTTTTTTTCCCATTATAAAATGAATAGTGATCAACAAAACAATCTAATAAATGTATAAAATCGTGAACATATAGTGCTTTAAAGTTTGCAAAGCACTTTCCAAATATATTAGTTCTCCTGGTCCTTATAACAACACTGTGAGGGAAGGACTATTATTAACCCCATTTTACAGCTGAAGAAACTGAGGCTGAGAAAGATTAAATGCCTTGGCCAGGGTCACCCGGCTCATAAATGTCTAAGATAGGATTTGAGCTCTGGTGTGCATGTGTGTGTGTGTGTGTGTGTGTGTGTGTGTGTGAGAGAGAGAGAGAGAGAGACAGAGAGAGAGAGAGAGAGACAGAGAGAGAGAGACAGAGAGAGAGACAGAGAGAGAGAGAGAGACAGAGAAAGAGACAGACAGAGACAAAGAGGCAGGCATTTATTAAGCACCTACTATGTTCCAGGCCTTGTATTAAGCTCTTTATAAATATCTTTTGATCTAAGACCAGCAATCTATCCACTTCTCTGCCAAAACTCATACATAAAATCTTTAACATTTTATACTATTCTTTTAACAAAGTAAAATCAAAGAAATAAACAACAAAGGGCCAAACAATGTTTCCTTAGTGTTCCTTTTAGAAGTTCTACCTACCACCTTTGATTTTATTCTCTCTCTCATTCTGTCCAACAAGCATTTATTTGTTCAGCACTTAATACATACAAGGTAAGATGCTACATGCTTAGGAATTTACAATGGCATTGAATGGCGCTCTGAAGGAAGCTAAAGATTCTCAAAGGCAGAAGGGAGAAGAGACTATATGCTAGCTATGTATGTGGGGCGGGCAGTAACGACCCTTGCCCAAATTAAGCTCAGAGGCTTCTTAAGGTAGAAAGTAGAAAGGAGTTTATTATGATCTTGTGAGAAAAGGCATCCCAATCTGACAAAGGGCCAGAAGGGAGAAGCATCCTACAGAAGGCAAAAGCATGATAATATAGCCCTAATGTAAGAATTCCATACCCTCCCAACTGACCCACCTTACCAAGCTCACAATCTTCTTACTAATGCCAACCAATTGGCGCAAAGCAATCTCAATCCATGACCATAATTATTACTAATGAAGTTCTAATTTTGTTAGATAACATACATAATACATGAGGCCCACTACACAAGTGCAGTAACAACCTCAGAATACTGAACACTCATCAGTCCAACCTAGATGTGTCCTTATCTGGGCCTCAGTGTCCCAAGGTCGATGTCTGCTTTCTGACTGGCCAAATCCACCTGCTGTTGCCAGCTCCTTTTATTCTACATTATTTCATTTTTAGTATTATCTAGGAGTTCTCTGGGAAGTGGGAACTCAAACTTCTTCCCAAGGCTACTGCCTTCACTCTTCCCAAGTACTGTCTGGTACTTTTTATCAGTAGTCTTGTTTCAACAATTCTTGCAGTTCTGTAGAAGCTTAACCCTTTGCTACCTCTCACCCTACCATTCCTTTCCCCAAACTAAAAACAACTCTAATTTGGTCTTAATAGTTAATCTAATCAATTATATTAATACCCAATAGCTCTTACATTACCTTGAAATACACAATGACCCCATATATATGGGGAAACTTCACTACAAGTTACCCCTCACATGTTCTACATGTGAGCTGTAGACAGTATGTATACTGCTCTGGTGCTGTTGATCTCACACTATATAACTACATGTTATTTTTGTGGAACCATAATAGGGACAGGACCTGTGATTTCTTTGGTATAGGGAACTCCTAGGTAGGAAACTGTTTTTCATCAATGCAGACTGTTACCATCTCTTTTCCTCATGGTCTTAGAGTTGCCTAGACCATCAAGAAGATGAGTGACTTGCCCTGGGTCAGATAGCGAGCAAGGCAAGACTTGAATCCAGATCTTCCTGGCTCCCAGGCTAGCTCTCTATCCACTATACCATACTGCCTCTCAGAACTAAAATATCCCGTTATATTAATATGCCATAATTTATTTGGGGGGATTAGTTGTAAGAGAAATAGAGAGACTCGAAAAACAAAGAAGACTATTCTATGCATGAAGAACAAATGGTCTGGGGGTGGCAGAGAAACCTGTGGCTTCAAGGCCTGAATCTAATCGTCACAGAACAAACCCCCTTAATAAAAGGATCTGTTCTGTGACATTTGGATTCAGTCAAAGAGTCACACTTGAAGACCTAGAGGGCCACAGGTGACCGTGAGGCTGCAAGTTCCCTACGGCTGGACTCTGGGCAAAGGTACAAAGTCTAGAAAGGAGTTTTGTCCTGAATTAAACAGAGGATAAAAACTGGGGTGTATCTTGTGAAATGTTTTGTGCATAGGTTAAATGTTAACACATAAAATAGTCAAAGGAAGGAGAAAGGAGGAGGCCAAAAAAACCCAAACGAGATACAGGAGAAAGGCAGCTGAGCTAGGGGAGAGAGGGCTGCGCAAACCCTGTGTGACCTAAGGCAAGTCCTCATCCCTCTTTTGGCCTCATTTTCCTTATCTAAAAAAGGAGAATGGATTACATACATCCTCTCTAGCTCTAACTCTACTTTCCAATGAAAATCCCATTATAAAGAATGGTTTTCTTTAATAAAATTATTTTTATGTCATAGTAAATGATCCAGATCTAATTACAATCTAGTTACAATCAATTCTTTATAACATAGTGATTAATTCTGTATAACCAAGGTCTTTGTTCATGTAAGCATGGTTTCCTTCAAAGAAAGTACCCGATTATTAATGGTAGGTGGTTTGAGCTCTTCAAGTGGTTTTAATTTTTTTATCATTAAAAAGTCATAATCCTCAATTCTTTTATGTTTCTATACTTCAAATAATTCAATTCAATAAGTACTTACTGTGTTCATGGTACTTTGCTAGGGGCTGAGGACACAAAAAAATAAAACCAAAATACTCTCTACCCTCAAGGAACTTACATTCTACTGAGGGAACACAGAAAGAAAACAAGCAGGGCTTGGGAAATCATAGGAGTTGAAACCTGAGTTGAACCTTGAAGGAAAGCAAAGATTCTCAGAGGGAAGGTAAGAAGGGCATGTTTTCCAGGCAAGCCAAAAGGAGATAAGGAGGCAGGAGATGGATGATAATCCCATCCATCAAAGAGTAGGGGAACCAATGAAGGGAACTTTGGATTTAATTAGCAGTAATAAGGAGAAATGGGTTATAGAGTTTAAAATGATGGAAACTCTAGGAGAAGATGACCCCTCCATCTTAGAATGGGTTACTGAGAAGAGAAAAAACAAAACAAAGGAAAAAACATTTTCTCTTTCTTCCTAGATTTAGGGAGAGCAAATTTCAAAGTGTTTTGTGAAAAGATAGATAGGATCCCATGGCCGTGGAAAATACTACAGGGGAAGTCAGACCAGTAGAGATGGGGAACTCTCGAGAAAAGAAATTCTGAAGACATGAAGAGAAACAATTCTGATCAGGAGGAAAACCTACCTAAAGCCTAGAACCCATTTCCCTTGTCTCACTGATCCCATACTTGTACATCCTATCCCAACACAGGAAACAGTATGTAGGAACTTACAACAGGAAAGGGTTGAGGTGAAGGAATGTGCATGATCTTCTTTTTTCTACATATTTTGTTTGCTAATTCATTATGTATCTACTAGGCTCCTGATGATTGGAACTGTAACACCTAACAATGTCCTCATTACATAGCAAGAACTTTTGATGCGTGCTTTGTACAGTGCTAAGATTTGATTTGAATTAAAATACAAATAAAGAGGAAACTATACTGAAGATAATATTATATATTATGCAACATTCAGTGAGTGTATGATACTACCGTATTTGCACTGATACTCTCTTATCTCCTGAAAGGCTGTGGATGAGTTCAAGGTATAAGAAACCTCCAAGCACAGGAAGTTTTGACAAACAATAGGAGAAGCCTGGATTAGACTCAGGGTTGGAAAAGTACAAAGGCTTGCAGGGAAGAGATAGGAAGAAACGGGCAGCTGTGTCCTAAACTCTGGATCCTTTGTGCTGCTAGTTACATATGTATGCCCCTCCTGCTATGTGGAGGAACTGGGAAGATAACTCAACTTCCTGGAAGTTAAGGAAGGCATGAGTACAAGTCATTTGTGAATGGGTTGCAGAGAGCATTTGATATCTGCCTTCAAACACATGGTCATCTGATTGGACACTGTAAAAGAAGTATTAGGGGGGGCTTACGAGCTACGGATTTGAATAGATAATACCCCAGTAGTACCATGGATATACATGCAGCTGAGAAGGGTGCTACTATGTACACAGTAAAAGAAGGGGGAGCAAGAGGAGGAGATGAAAGAAAAGAAAGAGAAAAAAGAAGGAATAATATAGGAGAAAGAAGAAGAAACACTTCAATGGTGCTACATATCACACAGTGTGGTGTGTTTTACAAACTGCTATCTCATTTGGTCCTGCTCTAGGATAAAGCTACGGTATGCACTTGACAGCCATTTTCTCAAGTAACCCCAAAAAGTGGGAGGAGGAGCAGGGAATAAGCATTTATTAAGCACCATGATGTTCTAGGCTCTGCGCTAAGTGCTTCACAAATTTCATCTCATTTTATTATTATCTCCATTTTGTAGTTGAGGGAATTGAAGCAGAGTTTAAGTGATTTTTCCAGAGTCACACAGTCTGTGTCTTGAAGCTGGACTTGAACTCAGGGTTTCCTACTTCCAGGTCCAGGGCTCTATCCACTGTGCTACCTAACTGCTCTAATTCTAGTTCCTACTCACTGGAAATTCCAGGAAAGTCCCAAACTGACCATATTATTATAAAGAGAGAAAAGAGCCAGTCTGATATGGTAAGGGTAATAAGGGAACAGCATACAAAAAAACTATCCCACAAGTAACACACACAATCAATTTACCTTACAAACAGACCTTGTCTGTTTATGTGCAAGGCTATGGGTACAAGGGTACAGCCTATCCCTGCAATCTATCCACAGTTTACCATCAAACTGACCCAGGGTCTTATCCACCTTCATTAGGATGTGAGCTTCTGGAGAACAAGGACTATCTAGCCTTTCTATTTGTATCCCAGAACTCAGCACCATGCTAGTAAGCACTTAATAAATTTTAAAAAACATATTCTTTCATTTGTTTATTTTTACTTCTTTCCTAAACTACTGCAATCGCTTCCCAGCCAGTATCCTAACTTTCAGGCTCCAGCCCTTATTCCTCACTGCATTCAGAGAATTTCTGTAATTCAGAGAATTACAGAAGTTCAGTTGGCAGTAGCTAATGGCTCAATGGATAGAACTCCAGGCCTGGAGTCACCTGGAGTCAGGAAAACCTGAGTTCAAATTCAGCCTCAGCCATTTATTACTTGTGTGACCTGGGCAAGTCACTTACCCTCTGTTTGCCTTAATACTCCAGAGAAGAAAATGGCAAGCCATTCCAGTATCTTTGCCAAGAAAACGCTACAGACAATGGTAATGGTGTGCTATGGTCCACAAGGTCATGAGGAGTAGGACACAACTAAACAACAACAAGAACTGAAAGGGGCCTCCAAAGATAACATAGTTTGACTCCTACCAGAGCAGTAATCCTTTTACAACATTCCCAACAAATAGTCTTCCAGCCTCTACTTAAAAATGTTCGGTTATAGGGTTAGGAAATTTGTCCATGGCCATCTACAGTATGAATCAGAAGGAGGGCTTGCACCCCAATCTTCCTGACTCCAAGGCTGGCTCTCTATCCATCTGCCATGCTGCTTTTCTTTGAAGTATTTATTAATACAGAAGAATGTGAGTTTCTTGAGGGCAGGGACTATTTAGTTTGTGTCTTTGTACCCTTGGCACTTCATCACAATGTCTGACCCAGAGCAGTCATTTAATAAACTCTCATTTTCAAGGAGTGAGAAAAAGAATGACATGGAGGAGAAAGATGAAGAGGGCACCATAGAAAAAGTTTAAAATACACAGAAGAAAGCAGAAGGGAGTTCAGGAGATACAGAGAAGGGCAGTGTTGATATTATTATGCCTGCTTCCTCTTCCTAAGGTGACCATCAGGCCCATTTTGAGTCTAACAAATGCCAGATGACCAGCAAATGGGAATATTCAAAAGTACCATTTTGTGAGTATGTTTGCATTGCATGCTGTGGAGAAAACACAGGGTTGAGCAAAAGCTGTCAGTGACCCAGATTTATGAATTTGTGACCCTTGTAGTATATTTGTGTATATAGGTATACATACATATGTGTGTGTGTATGCATACACACATATACACACACATATAAAATTTCAAGTGGATTATCCTGACATCTACTGGTGAACAAAGTTAGGTACCTCATTTGACTACTAGGTTACTGAAGATTTCAGGGAAGCAGTCAAACATACCTGCCAGGTTTTGTATAAAACACACAAGAAACTTATCTGTAGCAGACTCATAAGACATACAGAAATAAAACATCTTTTTCCCCTCTGTTGACCTGAAAGGAAATCTAGCTATTAGTGAGACAGAGATGCCTATTATATCAGTATTAATAATAAGAGGCAGTATGATAGGTCTTCTAGAATTAGGAAGTCTATGAACTTGGTCTTCAAATAGTTTGATAAGTGTGTTTCAATATCTTTAGCTTCCTTTGTAACCTTATGTATTTTATTTTATGCATTTAAGAAAATTATCCTGAGAAGGGGTCCATAGGCTTCACCAGATTGCCAAAGGGGTTCAAGATTTACACAAAAAGAGAACTCCTGGCATAGGAAAGAGAGCACCAGCCTCAAAGCTAGGAAGTTCTGGATTCAACTCTCTCCTCTGACACATATTGGCTGTGTGATCCTGAGCAAGTCAGTTAGCTTCTTAGCATCCCAGGCAACACCCTAAGACTATAAGTTATAGATAATGTGTATTATTGGTAAAGGGAGTTTATTTACTCAGGAGTTCCCTGTACCAGTGAAATTACAAGACCAACTCCTATCCTTATTATTAATAAAACAAACAGCCCTCATCTTAGGAGTTGCAAAAATCCTTAGAGAAAAACATTTTCTCCCTCCTGTGTAAAAACAATGCTCCACAAACATATCTGAAGGATTGTAGTGGTTTAATATGGTACTGTTATAGCTCAGAGAAAGAGAGATTTGCAGATGACAAAAACTAAATGATACACTGCATGAGTCAGGGCCCTCTAAAATACTGACAGACTAGAATAATAAAAGCTAACATCTAAATAGAGCTTACTATGTGCCAGATACTATGCCAACAAGGTCTTTACGATGATCTCATTTGATTCTTGCAAAAACCCTTTGAGGTAGGTACTATTGTCATCCCTATTTTATAGATGAAGAAACTGAACCTGAGAGAGTTTAAGTGACTTAACCAGGGTCACACAGCCAGGAAGTGTCTGAGGCTAGATTTGAACCTAAGTATTTCTGACTCCAGGACCATGTAATGGGAATGGGAATGTGAAGATCTTCCCTGCCCCTTAATAGACCTATGGAGGAGTTTGAAGACCTTCCCTGCTTTGAAAGTAAACTCTGGGGGGCGGAGTCAAGATGGCAGAGTAGAAACAGCACTTCCACAGAGCTCCAGCCCACACCACTTCAAAATTATGTAAAAGGGGAACTATGAACGACCTCTGGAGCTCTAAAACCCACAAAATGACACAGAGAAGCTAACCTCCCGCTGAGGACAATCCTGCAGCCAAGCAAGGAGCAGCCAGCACAGCGCTCTGGGAGCAGCCAGCGCAGCGCTCTGGGAACCAACAGCACAGCACTCTGGGAGCCGAGCCCAGGCCTGTGTGAGTTGGTTTTAGCCTGAGGGCGGCCAGACCAGCAGCCGGCTGGAGGGACCCCAGAACACCAGCAGCTGTGGAGTATCCAGAATTATCAACACATAGATGCCTAGGACAAAATGAGAGGTCAGTGCCCTATGGACTTTGGGACTGGTTGGGAGAATGTGTCAGCCTCTTCCCTTGGGGGCGAGAAGCCTCTGACGAGCCAGTGCAGCTTGTGCCATGTTGCCGCGTTGCAGCTTCAGCTCTTAGCCTGCAAACTGTAGGGGGATCCGGCGATCAGTCTAGGGGGTAAATGCTCTTGCTTTACCCTTCTTGGATCTGGATTGCAGTGTGGGGTGGAGGTCTTGGGGTGTGTGACCAGCTTGCCAGAGTGTGTGGAGGCTTCACAGAGGCCACCCAACTAACACCTCTGGAAGTTGAGAAAACCCCAACGTTTGGGATGGAAGTTCCCCTGACTGGTGGCAAAGTCCTATTGTGGCAACAAGCCCAAAAGTCAAGTAAGTGAGTGGCAACATGCCTAGGCAAAGGAAACAAAATAAACAGAAAAAATGCAACATTAGACTCCTATTTTGGGGGCAAAGAGGATCAAAACATGGAAAAGGAGGAGGACTGGGAGGTCAGAACTCCTGCACCAAAAGCCCCAAATGAAAATACGGGGTGGCTACAAGCCATAGAGGACCTTAAGAAGCAGATAAGAGAAGTGGAGGAAAAATTGGGAAGAGAAATGAGAAAGATGCAAGAAAAGTATGAAATAAGAGTCAACAGCTTGACTGAGGAAAATAACACCTTAAAAAATAGACTAACTCAAATGGCAAAAGAGGATCAGAAAGGCAATGAGGAAAAGAATGCCTTAAAAAGCCGAATTTTCCAGATGGAAAAAGAATCTCAAAAGCTCACTGAGGAGAATCATTCCTTCAGAATTAGATTGGAGCAAATGGAAGCTAGTGACTTTATGAGAAATCAAGATGCTATTAAGCAGAACCAAACAAATGAAAGAATAGAAGGCAATGTGAAATATCTCATGGGAAAAACCACTGACCTGGAAAATAGATCCAGGAGAGATAATCTAAAAATTATTGGACTACCTGAAAACCATGATCAAAGAAGGAACCTAGAAATTGTCCTTCAAGAAATTCTCAAGGAAAACTTTTAGAATTATAGAATTTGCATAGAGTTTGCATAAAAAACTATAGAAGTTTTAGAACCAGAGGGCAAGGGACGGCTAGGTGGCACAGTGAGTAGAGAGTCGGCCCTGGAGTCAGAAGGCCCTGAGTTCAGATCTGGCCTCAGACACTTAACGCACACGCAAAGAAAAACCTAGCTGTGTGACCTTGGGCAAGTTACTTAACCCCAATTGCCCTCCAAAAAGCAAAAAAAAAAAAAGAAAATTTGACATTCAGATACAAGAAGCAAGAGATGCTTGAGAAGGTAAACAGGGAAAAGAAATCGCTATGAACTTATCAAAGTTGAACTATTTATATTCCTACAGGGAAAAACAATAACTGTAATTGATGAAACTTTTCTCACTATGAAAATAGTTGAAGAACAGTATATGGGCATATGAATACATATGTGAATGTGTGTATATATGTTTTCCAGTATACATAGATAGAGGGCACAGGTCAAATTTAATAGGAAGGAATGATACTTAAAAGGTGAAGTTGAGAGGTGAGAGAGTAATGTGGTGAAGGGGAATGGGGAGAGACAATGGGGTGAACTGTCTCATGTAGAGGAGGCAGGGGAAGGTGGTTGCAGGGGAGGGGAGGAACTGGAAGGCAAAAAGGCAAAACCTTATTCTCATTGAATTTGGACCGGGGAGAGACATGCACACTAAACAGGGTGTCTCACCCTACAGGAGTGTGGGGGGAGGGGGAAGGGGGAAGGTAATGGAGGGGAGGGTAGGTTGTGGGGGAGGGAAGTTGGAAGCACCCACTTTTGAAAATGCATAGGATCAGGAGCCAAGATGGCAGAGTAGAAACAGCATTTCCAATGTGCTCTGCCCCACACAAATTTCAAATAATGTGAAAGGGGACTCCAAACAACTTCTGGAGCCCCAGCACCCACAGAACGGCACAGAGAAGCTAACCTCCTGCTGAGGACAGCCCAGCAGCCTTGAAGGAAGTGGCCAGCGCAGTGCTCTGAGAGCAGGCAGCACAGCATGCTGGGAACAGACAGCACAGCCCGCAGAGCCGAGCCCAGGTCCTCGGTTTTAGCCCCAGGGTGGCCAGACCTTCAGCCGGCTGGAGGGACCCCAGAACACCAGCAATTGTGGCGATTCCAGAATTATCAGCACAGATATGCCTAGGACAAAGTGAGAGGTTAGTGCCCTATGGACTTTGGGACCAGTATTTGGGGAACACACCACTGGCTCCCCCGGGGGTGAAAAGCTGCTGAAGAAACAGCTGCACAGAAGCCATTTTGCAGCATCAGTAGTGGCTCTAGCTCCTGGTCTGAGAACTGTAGGGAGATCCAGCAATCAGTCTGGGGGTTAATCGCTCTTGCTTTAAACTGCCTGGATCTGGATTGTGGTCTGGGGGGGAAGTTTGGGGTGGGTATCCAACTTGCCAGAGTGGGTGGAGGCTTCACAGAGGCCACACAACTGGCGGAAGTTGTGAAGACCCCACATTTGGGTGGAAGCTCCCCTGTCTGGTGGCAGAGTCCTACTGTGGCAACAAGCCCAAAAAATCAAGTAATTAAGTGGCAACATGCCTAGGCAAATGAAACAAAATAAACAGAAAAGTTCAACATTGGACTCCTATTTTAGGGGCAAAGAGGCTCAAAGCATGGAGGAGGACTGTGAGGTCAGAACTCCAGCACCAAAAACCCCAAATGAAAATACAAGCTGGCTACAGGCCATAGAGGACCTTAAGAAGCAGATAAGAGAAGTGGGGGAAAATTGGGGAAGAGAAATGAAAAAGATGCAAGAAAAGTATGAAATGACAGTCAACAGCCTGACTGAGGAAAATAACACCCTAAAAAATAGACTAACTCAAATGGCAAAAGAGGCTCAGAAAGGCAATGAG
Source organism: Gymnobelideus leadbeateri (assembly GCA_011680675.1). Classification (NCBI taxonomy): domain Eukaryota; kingdom Metazoa; phylum Chordata; class Mammalia; order Diprotodontia; family Petauridae; genus Gymnobelideus; species Gymnobelideus leadbeateri. The sequence continues at coordinate 31,022 of WOXC01010878.1, read as the reverse complement.
GAGAAGAATGCCTTAAAAAGTCAAATTTACCAGATGGAAAAAGAATCTCAAAAGCTCACTGAGGAGATTCATTCCTTCAGAGTTAGACTGGAGCAAATGGAAGCTAGTGACTTTATGAGAAATCAAGATGCTGTTAAGCAGATCCAAACAAAATGAAAGATTAGAAGGCAATGTGAAATATCTCATGGGAAAAACCACTGACCTGGAAAATAGATCCAGGAGAGACAATTTAAAAATTATTGGACTACCTGAAAGCCATGATCAAAGAAAGAACCTAGAAATCATCCTTAAAGAAATTCTCAAGGAAAATTGCCCTGATGTTTTAGACCTAGTGGGGGAAATAGAGGTTGAAAGAATCCACCGATCGCCTCCTGAAAATGATCCCAAAAAGAAAACTCCTAGGAATATTATAGCCAGGCTCCAGAACTCCCAGATCAAGGAGAAAATACTACAAGCAGCCAGGAAGAAACAATTTCAATATTGTGGAAACACAATCAGAATAGCCCAGGACCTGGCAGCTTCTACATTGAAGGATAGAAGGGCATGGAATATGATATTCCAGAAGGCAAAAGAGCTGGGACTGAAGCCAAGGGTCACCTACCCAGCAAAACTGAGTATCTTGTTTCAGGGGGAAATATGGTCATTCAGTGGAATAGAGGACTTTCAAGCATTCTTGATGAAAAAACTAGAGTTGAATAGAAAATTTGACATTCAAACACAAGAAGCAAGAGATGCTTGAGAAGGTAATCAAGGAAAAGAAATCAAAAGGAACATATCAAAGTTGGACTATTTACATTCCTACATGGAAAAACAATAACTGTGTTTGATGAAACCTCTCTCATTATGAAAGTAATTGAAGAAGGGTACATGGCATATGTTCATAGGTATACATGGATAGAGGGCACAGGTTGAATTTGATGGGAAGGAATGATTTTTTTTGGAGGGCAATTGGGGTTGGGTGACTTGCTCGGTGTGTGGGGCCGGATCCGAGCTCGGGTCCCTCTGACTCCAGGCCCGGCGCTCTGCTCGCTGCGCCACCTAGCCCCCCAAGGAAGGGATAATTCTTAAGGGGTGAAGTCAAGAGGTGAGAGAGGAAAGTGGCAAGAGGAGATGGAGAGAGACAGGGTAGGGTAAACTATCTCATGTAGAAGAGACAAGGGGAAGTAGTTGCAGGGGAGGGAAAGAATAGGAAGGCAAAAAGGCAAAAGCATATTCTCATTGAAGTTGGCTCAAGGAGAGAATCACATACATACTAAATGGAATATCTTACCCTCACTCACTCTCCTGTGTAGGGGAAAGGAGGATGAGAGGGGGGAATGATGGAGGGGAGGGCATTCTGGGAGGAGGGGAGATTGGAAGTACCCACTATCAAAGAGGGACAGGATCAAAGTAGGGAATGGACCAGGTGGGAGGTGAGACAGGTGGGAGGGAAATATAAGCAGTCTTTTACAATATATCTACTATGGTAATGTTTAGTATAGCTATACATGTACAACACATACTGAATTGCTTATCTTCTCAGAGGGAGTGGGTGACAAGGGAGGAAGGGAATGGATCTGAAAATCAAAGTTTTAAAATTAAATATTTCATAAGATGTCCAGGCACTGGGGCCCAGAGATTCACCTTGCCCTAATGACAAAGTCGAAGGGGGTATGGGAGAAGATATGGGAGAGAGCAGATTGGATGAGGGGATATCTAGTGGGACTGCTATTCTGGGGTGGTGGGTAGGGAAAAAATGGGGGGAAAATGTCACTCATAATCTGGTGGAAATGAATGATGTAAACCAAAAGTTAATAAAGCATTTGTTTAATTAAAAATAAAATAAAAAAGAAAATGGATAGGATCAAGGTAGGGAGTGGACCAGGTGGAAGGTGGGATGGGAGGGAAATACAGTCAGTCTTTTACAATATATCTACTATGGTAGTGTTTTGCATAGCTACACATGTACAGCATATACTGAGTTGTTTATCTTCCTTTTAAAATCAAATATATATATATATATATATATATATATATATATACATACTATGATTAATACTATTTTGCATATAATTGGGAGATAAGATGTGCAGGCAATGGGGTGCAGGGATTCACCTTGCCCTACTGGAAAAGTCAAAGGGGGTATGGGAGAAGAGATGGGAGAGAGCAGATTGGATGAGGGGATATCCTGTATGACTGTTATTCTGGGAAGGTGGGCAGGGGAAAAATGGGGAAAAATTGTAACTCAAAATCTGACAGAAATGAATGATGTAAACCAGAAGTTAATAAAGCATTTTGGAAAAAAGAAAGAAAACAAATTCTGCCCCCTAATAGGCTGAATGTAATCACATGGATCCTATGATGGAGGGAATTTGCTGAAGGGTGGAGCAGAGCCCACAGGAAACTGCTAGCCAGAGCCAGAGAGACAGTGGGAAAGAGAGATGTTCAGGCAAGGAGATAGAAAGCTTTGTGAGTAAATATTGATCTTGTATTGGTTTGTGGGAAGGCTGAAGGCGGCTGTGACTCTCAGTGCTATTATGGCTTCTGAATATAAAGATATGCAGGTACTATGATGGAATCGCCTTACCGGTTTTGGGATTCAGTTTTCTGGTGTCTTCTTTGTTCTGTCTTCTATGTGGAGAATCTGTTATATTTTGTGATTGAACATCATGCAATATTTATAGTCACCGTCTTTATCATGATCATGAATGCTGTAAATATTGCATTGGTGCTACAACCCAACTGTCTGTCTACTGAGCCACAGTTGCCTAGAACATCAGGCCCAATGGAGTACACAAAAGAATTTTGTTAAAATAAAATATTGATTTTTTGTTTTTATATCACCCAGATTTTCTCCTGTTTGTCTCTCCTTCTTCCCTCTCAGAAAGATATTTCTTATAACAAAGGCTTTTTTGAAAAACAGGAAAGGGGAGGGATCGATCGCAAACTATTATCAATGCATTGAAAAAGAAAAAATCTGATATTATATACAATGCTCTACCCCCTGAAAGGAGCTGGGGGCAGTGTCTTTTCATATATCTTCTTTGGGAATTAAGCTTCTTCTGTAAAATTTCCCAATGTTCTACTTCTATTATTTTGTTTATTTTTTTTTAAACAAATACTTTATTAACTTCTGTTTTACATCATTCATTTCCGCCAGATTTTGAGTTACAATCATTTTCCCCCCATTTTTCCCCTACCCAACCTCCCAGAATAGCAGTCCCACAAGATATCGCTTCCTCCAATCTGCTCTCTCCCATACCTTCTCCCATACCCCCATCGACTTTTCCATTAGAGGAAGATGAATTCCTGTGTCCCAATGCCTGCACATCTTATCTCCCAATTATAGGCAAAAGAGTATTAATAATAGTATTTATATATATATATATATTTGAAACATTTAATGTTACGACCTCGAATTTCAGATACATTTCCTTCCTCCCTTGTCACCCATTCCCTCTTGGGATATAAGTAATTCAGCATATGTTGTACATGTCTAGCTATGCAAAACATTATCATGGCAGATATACTGTACAAGGCTGCTTATAATTCCCTCCCACTCATCCCACCCCCCACCTGGTCCATTCCCTACATGATCCTGTCCCTCTTCTATAGTGGGTACTTCCAACCTCCCCTCACCCCAAGGATGCCCTCCCATCCACCATCCCTCCTCTCATCCCCCTTCCCCCTATCCTGCTGCAGGTTGAGATATCCCATTTAGTTTGTATGTCATTTTCTCCCTGAACCAAATTCAGTGTGAATGTGGTTTTGCCTTTTTAGCCTTCCTTATTCTCCCCCTCTTTTGCAACCACTTTCCCTTGCTTCTTCTGCATGGGATAGTTTACACTACCCTGTCTCTCCCCATCTCCTCTTGCCACTTTCCTCTCACCTCATAATTTCATCCCTTGAGTATTCTCCCTTCCCAACAAATTCAACTTATGCCCTCTATCCATATATAACTGTAACCATATACACACACATTCACATATGTATTCATATGACCACACCCCTTCTTCCATTATTTTCATAGTGAGAAAGATATCATCAGTCACAATTATTGCTTTTCCACATAGGAATGTAAATAGTTCAACTTTGATAAGTTCCTTTTGATTTCTTTTCCCTGATTACCTTCTCATGCATCTCTTCCTTCTTGTGTCTGGGTGTCAAATTTTCTATTCAATTCTGGTTTTTTCCTCAAGAATGCTTGAAAGTCCTCTATTCCACTGAATGACCATATTTTCCCCTGAAACAAAATACTCAGTTTTGCTGGGTAGGTGACCCTGGGTTCATTCCCAGTTCTTTTGCCCTCTGGAATATCATATTCCATGCCCTTCGATCCCTCAGTGTAGAAGCTGCCAGGTCCTGGGCTATTCTGATTGTGTTTCCACAGTATTGAAATTGTTTCTTCCTGGCTGCTTGTAGTATTTTTTCCTTGATCTGGGGATTCTGGAACCTGGCTATAATATTCCTGGGAGTTTTCTTTTTGGGATCTTTTTCAGGAGGTGATCTGTGGATTCTTTCAACCTCTTATTTTGCCCTCTGGATCTAAAACATCAGGGCAGTTTTCCTTGAGAATTTCTTGAAGGGTGATTTCTAGGTTCTTTCTTTGATCATGGATTTCAGGTAGTCCAATAATTTTTAAATTGTCTCTCCTGGATCTATTCTCCAGGTCAGTGGTTTTTCCCATGAGATATTTCACATTGCCTTCTAATCTTTCGTTTGTTTGGATCTGCTTAACAGCATCTTGATTTCTCATAAAGTCATTAGCTTCCATTTGCTCCAGTCTAACTCTGAAGGAATGAATCTCCTCAGTGAACTTTGAGATTCTTTTTCCATCTGGCAAATTCGACTTTTTAAGGCATTCTTCTCCTCAATGCCCTTTGGGCCTCCTTTGCCATTTGAGCTAGTCTATTTTTTAAGGTGTTGTTTTCCTCAGTCAGGCTGTTGACCCTCATTTCATACTTTTCCTGCATCCTTCTCATTTCTCTTTCTAATTTTTCCTCCACTTCTCTTATTTGATTTTTTAAAGTCCTTCTTAAGGTCCTCTATGGCCTGCAACCTGCTCATGTTTTCCCCTGGGGCTTTTGGAGCAGGACTTCTGACCTCACAGTCCTTTTCCCACTCTATGCCCCCAAAATAGGAGTCTAGGGTTGCATTTTTCTGTTTCCTTTGCCTTGGCATGTTGCCACTTTATTGCTTGACTTTTGGGCTTGTTGCCACACTATGGCTTTAAGGCCAGATAGAGGAATTTTCGTCCCAAACGTGTGGGGGCAACTTCCGTTTCTGGCAAGCTGTAAACCCACCCACAACTTCCACCCTAGATCACAATCCAGATCCAGGGAGGTTAAAGCAAGAGCGATTACCCCCCAAGACTGATCGCTGGATCTCCCCACGATTTGTAGGCTGGGAGCCGGAAATGCCTCTGAAAACTACAAAATGGCTTGTCTCCTCAGCAGCTTCTAGCCCCCAGGGGAGGGAGCTGACGCATTCCCCAAATACAGGTCCCAAAGTCCATAGGACACTAACCTCTTACTTTGTCCTAGGCAAGTCTATGTTGATAATTCTGGCGTCTCCACAGTTCCTGGTGTTCTGGGGTTCCTCCAGCCGGCTGCTGGCCCTGCCGCCCTGGGGCTAAAACCTCGGCTCACGTGGACCTGGGCTCGGCTAGGCTCCTGCGCTCTGCGCGCTGCCGGCTCCCAGACCACTGCGCTGGTCCTTCCTGCAGGGTGCTGGGCCGTCCTCAGCGGGAGGTTAGCTTCTCTGTGTCGTTCTGTGGGTGCTGGGGCTCCAGAAGTTTTTCAGAGTCCTTTTTTACATAGTTTGTGGAGAATCTGGGGGCAGAGAGGCTTGGACGAGCTGTTTCTACTCCGCCATCTTGGCTCCGCCCCCTCTACTTCTATTATTTTGGGGTAGTTGTTTTTTCCATTGACATTGTGGTCACTGTATATATTATTTTCCTAGTTCTGCTTATTTCTTTTTGTATTAGCTCATGTAGGTCCTTCCCATGATTCTCTGTATTCATCATGCTAATAGTTCCTTACAGCACAACCACCCATAATATTTATGTACCACAATCTGTTTCGCTGTCAGCTGTTTCCTAATTGAAAGGCATCTACTTTGTTTCCAGTTCTTTCCTACTATAAAAAGGGCTGCTATAGGGGCAGCTAGGTGGCACAGTGAGTAAGGGCACCGGCCCCAGAGTAGGGAGGATTCAGGATCGGATCCAGTCTCAGAAAATGAGCACCCACACATAAAATGACTAGCCGTGTAACCTTGAGCAAGTTACTTAACCCCAATTGCTTTAAAAGGAAAAAAAGGCTGCTCTAAACACACTGGTGTATATGGAACCTTTCTTTTTGGCAATGACCTCTTTGAAGTATATGCCTAGAAGCCCCTGGAACTGTTTGTGTAGGAGTACAGCACAGACTTATGCAGAAAAAAAAATCAACTGCATTGTTAGGCTAGATTGAGAGGCTTAGCATTCAGGACAAAAGTAACATTTCTATTGTATAGAGCCTTGCTTAGATATAATGTCTGGCACATAGTAGGTACCTAATAAATGCAAGGTGACAATGATCTACTGATTGACTAACATCTAGAGTAATGTATTCAGTTCTGCATGCTGTATTTTAAAAAAGGACATGGATAAACTGGAAATGATACTGATGAGTATAACCAGAATAGTGAAGGGCTTCAAGATCATGACAAATGGTGCCAGATTGTGGGAACTGGACTGGGAGGATATGACAACTGTCTTTAAGTATTTGAAGTGCTGTCACAGGGACGGGAGGAAGGGAATAGGCATTTATTAAGCACCTATTATGTACTAAGCACTTTACAAATAAATTATTTCATTTGAAAGCTTAGACTCATGTTGTTTGGTTCCAGATAATAGAACTAGGAACACTGGGGAGGACTTGCAAAGAAAAAAATTTAGGTTTGATATGAGGAAAGTCTTCCTAAAGGTTAGAGCTATCCTTAAGTGGAATGGGTTGCCCTGGGAGATAGTGAGTCTTCTTCACTGATGGTTTTCATTCAAAAGTTCGAAGGACACTTGTTTGGGATTTTCTCAAGATGATTCATGTTCAGACATGGGCTGGTCTAAATGGACTTTGAAGTCCCTTTCTGTGATAGGTCATATACAAATCAATAGGACCTGTGATATAGCCAATTTCAAGGGTGACGTTGATAAACTATGGAGTAGATGGGATTACTAGTCCCATGGGAATTAGCTCCTGCCATACAGGCAGCTAGATAAAGGTTTCTTTGTTTCATCTACGATGGCAGACTTTGTTGAAGTGACATGATCTACAGCATCCCATCACCCTATGAAACGAACCCAGCAAGGCATACTCCCTGCATCCTCAGACCTGGTAGTTTCTCCATTGCCACGTGTACTACACTTGACCACCACTCAAGTTCTATCTCCATTAAGAAAAAGGGACACAAAGGGGAGGCCATGGAGCCCAACAGAAACAAAGCCAGAACCGGGACTATCAACATGTCTTCTTGGCCCTGACAAGTGTATCTTTACAAACTAAATAAATCTTTTTTTTTTTTTTTACATACTCTTGCTTGCATCGATAGCCATGTTGTTCTCCCTAGTACCTGGGTTTAGGACAGTCACCAACAACCTGGCAAGGTACTTTCCAACTTTGTGTTCCCCTAATTCTGTGTCTCTGCTTTTCTGTACTAATAGCACTATACTATATTAATAGTAGCCTAAGTATTTAGATTTGAAATGCCAGGATCATGTGAGTCTCCTTACTTCTTTCCCTCCTTATAATACTTGAATTACCTCATCTAGGGGGCGGCTAGGATAATACCCTCTGATCCATTACTTTGATTATACATTAAGGATTGTTATTGGTAGGTTTAAAAAGAAAAACAGATCTATCTTTATTTAAAAAATATTCAGAGGAGCATTATTCAGGAAAACAAAAATGGGAGGAAAACTCATTTGTCCAACTATTGGGAAATGTCTGAACAAACTTGTGGAATATGAATGCAAGAAAATCATTATTACATCATAAGGTGGCACAGTGAATAGAGCACCAGCCCTGGAACCAGGACCTGAGTTCAAATCTAGCCTCAGACACTTAACACAAAATTAGCCATGTGACCTTGGGCAAGTCACTTAATCCCAATTGCCCTACCTTCCCCCCTCCAAAAAAAAAAAGCAAAAAAAAAAGAATCTCACCTTGACCTATTTTCTGGGTCAGTTGTTTTTGATGTTGGATACCTTCACTTTTCTTTTGTTTCCAGTCTTTTGATTTTGTATTAATATTTCTTGTCTCATGGAGTCTTTGATTTCTGTTTGCTCCCTTCTTATTCTTCTTCCTTTCCATCTATTCTAATTTTGAAAGGACTCACGTAGGCATATGAACCAAACCTAAAAGGTACCTAAGGATTCCAAGAGGCAGTAGCAAGGAGGGAGAAAATTCCAGGTATGGGGCGAGACCCTGTACAAAGGCAAGAGTTATAACTGTATACAGGGAACAGGAAGAAGGCTGGTTTGGCTGGAATGTAGAACATGGAAGGAGGAAAAATGTGAAATCAGTCTGGGTAGATAGTTTGGAACCCAATTGTGAAGGCCTTTAAGTGTTAAACAGAAGAGTTCATATTTTCATCCTACAGGCAAATTGAACAACTATGTGATACCATCTTGGAGCCATAAAGTTGTCAAAGGTAATCAAAAAGGACAAAATTCAGAACTGGCAGGAATGTAGAAAAAATAAGCACACTATCAGACTGCTGGTGAAGTTAATTGTGTAATCATTTTGTGAAGCAACAGGGCAACCCACAATAAGAATTACAAAACTGATAATACCCTATGATCCATTACTTTGATTATACCTTAAGGATTGTTATTGGTAGGTTTAAAAAGAAAAACAGATTTATCTTTATTTAAAAAATATTCAGAGAAGCATTATTCAGGAAAACAAAAAATGGGAGGAAAAACTCATTTGTCCAACTATTGGGAAATGTCTGAACAAACTGTGGAATATGAATGCAAGAAAATTATTATTACATTATAAGGTGGCACAGTGGATAGTGTACATGGTCTGGAATCAGGAAGATTTAAGTTCAAATCTGGCCTGACACTTACTAGCTGGGTGATTTGGGGCAAGCCATTTAATTTCTGTTTGCCTCAGTTTCCACAACTGCAAAATGGGGATAATTGTTCCCAGAATTGTTCTGAGGATCAAACAATATCATATTTGTATAGAGCTCAGTACAATGGCACATAGTTAATGCTATGTTGTTAGCCAGCTGTTTTTCAGACATGTCCAACTCTTTGGTTTTCTTGGCAAAGATATTGGAGTGGTTTGCCTTTTTCTTCTCTAGCTCATTTTTACAAATGAGGAACTGAGGAAAACAGTAAATGACTTGCCCAGGGTCACACAACTAGTGCTCTATGCACTGTACCATCTAGTTGCCATAAGCACTATATAAATTTTAATTATTATTGTTGTTAAATATGGGGAGACATAGGAAACAATGTAAAGAAATCAGAACCAATAGGGGCGGCTAGGTGGTGCAGTGAGTAGAGCCCCGGCCCTGGAATCAGAAGGACCTGAGTTCGGATCCGGCCTCAGACACTTAACACACACAAACAAAAACGTAGCCATGTGACCTTGCGCAAGTTACTTAACCCCAATTGCCCTCAAAAAAGAAAAAAAAAAGAAATCAGAACCAAAACAATACAACGCATGTAATGATTTTAATTATGTAAATAATAACAATGGAAGCAAAATCTGGAAAATACACAAGAAGAAAAGATGCTCAGAAGAGGACACAGAAACAAAAAAGGTGATTTTGTTACTCTTGGGTTAAAGTTAATAGGGATAGTGACCAGGATTAAGGTGGGACCTGTGACTTTATCAGTATAGGAAACTCCTAAGTGAGCAAACTCTTTCTATCAATACAAGGTGGCATTTTCTCTGCAACTTAGAGTCTAAAGAGAGTTGCTCTAAACACTACCAGGTTTAGTGTCTTGCCCAGGATCCCAGAGCCAGCATGTGTCAGAGATTGGTCTTAAAACAGGTCCTGAGGGACAGCTAGGTGGCGCAGTGAATAGAGCGCCAGCCCTGGAGTCAGAAGGACCTGAGTTCGGAGCCGGCCTCCGACACTTAATCCACACAAACAAAAACCTAGCTGTGTAACCTTGGGCTAGTTACTTAACCCCAATTGCCCTAAAGGGGCGGCTAGGTGGCGCAGTGAGTAAGAGCGCCTGGCCTCGGAGTTGGGATGACCCGAGATCAGATCCGGCCTCAGAAAATGAGCACCCACGCATAAATAATGACTAGCCCTGTAACCTTGAGCAAGTTACTTAACCTCAATTGCTTTAAAACAAAACAAAACAAAACAAAAAAAAAGAAAACAACAGGTCCTGAACCCAGGTATTCCTGGCATCAAGGCCAGCTTTACTACACTATGCTATTTCTTATTAAAGTAATTATACACTTAAAACAATTTCTAACCATATTTTAAAACAATAGACACTGACGTTTTCTTTTGCATAACATTTTTCAAAGTGTTTTTCACAAACTTTAATTTGTTCGGTCCTCACAATAACATTGGACAGATGTTATTTCCAATTCAAAGACGAGAAAACTTAAATGGAGAGATTAAGTTGTTCATGGTCATATAAGTCAAGCCTAGACTAGAAAGACCCTTAGCCTAGTACTTTTTTTTTTAAACTGCTCTTTGGAGTAATTTGAAATGCAAATTAAAAGAACTCTGAGGTACTACTTCACACCAATCAAGAGTGGCTAATGGGACAAAAAAAGGAAAATGTGGGATGTTTGAGGGGATGTGGGAAAACTAGAACACTAATGCACTGTTGGAAGAGTTGTGAATTAATCCAACCATTCTGGAGAGCAATTTGAAACTATATGCCCAAAGGACTATAAAACTGTGCATGCCTTTTAATCTAGCAATACTACTGCTAGGTCTATATCCCAAACACATTCAAAAAAAGGGAAAAGATCCCATTTGTACAAAAATATTTATAGTGGCTCTTTATGTAGTGGCTAAGAATTAGAAATCAAAGGGATGCCCATCAATCAGGGAATGACTAAACAAGTTGTGGTATATGATTGTAATGGAATATTATGGTATTATAAGAAATGACAAGCAGGATGATTTCAGAAAAACCTGGAAAGACTTAAATGAACTGATGTATAGTGAAGTGAACAGAACCAGGAGAATGTTGTACACAGTAACAGCAATATTTACTTAATGAATAACTGTGACTGACTTAGCTTTCCTCAGTAATATAATGATTCAAGACAATCCCAAAGGTCTAATGATGAAGCATATTATCTGCCTCCAGAGAAAGAACTAATATTGATTGAACACAGACTGAAGCATACTATTTTTCACTTTCTTTCTTTTGAGTTTTCTTGTATAAAATGACTAATATGGACATGTATATGTTATACATGTTGCACATGTATAACCTTATATCAGATTGCTTGCCATCTGGAGCAGGGGCAGAAGGAAAGAAAGAAGGGACAGAATTTGGAACTCAAACCTTTATATTAATTAATGTTTAAAAAAATGAACAGGCTCTTTCCCCTCGGAGCCAGTGGCAATGTGTCTGTTCCATGATCATGGCAAAAATAAAGGCCAAGGATCTCCATGGGAAGAAGAAGGAGGAGCTACTCAAACAGATGATTTAAAGGTGGAACTTTCCCAACTGAAAAGTGCCCAAGGTCACTAGAGGAGTTGCATCCAAGTTATCTAAGATCTGAGTTTTCCAAAAAGCTATTGCCCAAATCCTGACTGTCATCAACCAGACAAAGAAAAAGAACTTCAGGAAATTCTATAAGGGAAAGAAATATAAACCCCTGGACCTTCAGCCCAAGAAGACCCGTGCCACGTGCCAAGACTTAACAAGCAGGAAAGCCTGAAGATCAAAAACGGCAGAGAAAAGGAACACCTGTATCCACTTTGGAAATCTGCTGTTAAGGCATAATTTGTTAAGGTGCTCAATAAAAAGACAAATTGTTATGAGAAAAAAAAAGAATAAACAGAAGAAAAAAACCCTACTCTTTGATGTTATGTACCATAAAGGTATCTTAAAAATCACTTTCTAGCTTGTCCACTAAAACTTTACCTTATTAGAAGTAGCAAGGTATTGAATCTCATTCACTTGAAGCTGAGAATATAAAAATGCTACAACATCTCATACTTAGGGTAGCTAGGTGGCACAGTAGATTAAGAGTGCCAGGCCTGGAGTCAGGAAGGATCATCTTCCTGAGTTCAAACCCAGCCTCAGACACCTTAGAAGCTACGTGACCATGGGCAAGTCATTTCACCCTGTTTGCCTCAGTTTCCTCATTTGTAAAAAAAAAATGAGCTGGAGAAGGAAATGGCAAGCCATTCCAGTATCCTCGCCAAGAAAACCCCAAATGGGGTCACAGAATCAGACATAAGTGAAACAACTGAACAACAATCTCATACTATGCTATAACAAGCTTCCTACCCTGAACTTCCCCTCTTTGGCCAGGCTTATTTGTTGGCCAGTCAATCAACAAGCATTTATTAAGTGTTTACTATGTGCCAGGAACTGGGGAAATAAAGAAATGCAAATACATGGTGCCTATCCTCAAGGAGCTCACCTTCTAATCGGGGAGACAACATGCAAATAATTACACACATGCCAGATGTAGGCAGTGTTAAAATAAATATTTAAGTAATTATAATTGCTGGTTCACCATTAGTTATCGTATATTATGCACTGGATACAGAATGAAATGAAAGAACAAGGTAAGGACTGCTCTGCTCTGTGGTTCCCTTTGCAGGCTCTCTCATTTGGGAAGAATATCTTTTACCATAAATGGTCAGTGCATGTAGGAGACAGGATACTGCCAAGGTGGCTTTGTGCATGGGAAGTGGTATCAAATTGGAGAGATATAATGAAAAGACCTGGGTTCATATCATTATTTTTTAACTCTGTGACCCTGCTGGGCAAGTCACTCTTTCTGATTTTCCATTTCCTCATTGCAAGAAAGGGATGATGATCATGTACTATCTGTTTATAGGTAGCTAAGTGGCATAGTGGATAAGAGCACTGGATCCAGAGTCAGGAAGATCTGAGTTCGAATCTAGACTCAAGACATTTACTAGCTATGTGACCCTGAGCAAGTCATTTACCCAATTAGCAGTTTCCTCACCTGTAAAATGAGGATAATTATAGCACCTGCCTTCCTAGGTTATTGTGAGAATAAAATGAGATATTGGTATAGTGCTTCTTACAGTGGCATGCAAGTGCTAGCAATTATTACTATTAATTATTATTATTATTATTTAAAGGGCTGTTGTGAAATGAGGCAGTATAGTCAAGGTAGGGCCCTTCCCTAGCGGGAGGCAGGGAAGGTCAGAAATGGTTAGTGACTGGAACATCCATAAGTGTAACCGATGAGCACCAGACCCTCTATACAACCTTAGGACGTACGCATGATTATCAGATCCAAAGGGGACGGGGGCCTACGGAGCCCAGACTGGATCATTCATAAAGGTCATCAGCTCCCTTTGTTCCAAATAGAAAAGGCTGTGCACTCCAGTATTTAGAAACCACCCTGCAGTCCTAGCACAGTGGATCCATTCTTGGTTGGACCTCACATATCTTGCAGCATGGTCTACATACATCAGGACAAAAGAGAAGCAGGGGGCTATAACCCAGACTATCACTTTTCCTTAAGTCCAGAACTGGACCACTGCATGAGGGAAACGTTTTGTAAATCTTCAAGTGTCATAAAACGATGAGTTCTCCTTATAAAAGTCAGTATGTTTGTGGCAGAAAAAAGAAGCAGGTTAGTGATGTATCAAATATGATAAGACTATATAAGAGGAACATAAGTATTCCACTGGTATTTTTCTAGATTTTTTTTAAAGTGGAAGGTCTCCAATAGATTGGACAGTATCTCCAGAGGATTTATAGGAGGACACATTTTAAAAAAATGGAATGATATGGGGAAGGGTTTCAATCTGCACCCATGAAGAGCAATTATGCTGGTGAGACCACAGACCTAGTGAAGAAATTAATGGAAATCATTTTCCAAATAATTTTCTGCTATACCTAACTCCTTAGATTATTTTGATTACAAATGGAACAAATGTGATGTCATCAGAGTAACCCACCTAGTAAACATGTAGGTAAGCCCCATTCTCAATTACATGAGACAGCTTCCAGATATATGGGGGTAATGGGAGTTCAAAGAAACCAGGGGAAAATTCATAAAGGAAGGGGATTTAGTAGTATCAGTCCTTAAAATATATTCTAGGTTGAGTATTGTTGAAGTGTAAAATGTATAATTTCTATTTCAAATTAAAAAGTTTTTTGTATAAATAAAACGAATGTAGCCAAGAATAGAAGGAAAGCAGAAAACTGGGAAGCTTTCATAGATAATCCTTCAGATAGGATGTGATTGTTTTAGAATACTGCTGTGCTGTAGGAAATGATGAGCTCATTGATTTAGAAAAACTTGGAAAGACATAGACCAATTAAGAAAGATATTGTCTACCTCCAGAGAAAGAGATGACAAGTGGAAATATGCATAGTACAGTTTTACATGTATGTATATGAGCGTATATGTGTAAGGATATCTATGTAAATATCTATGTGTATATATATATGCACATTTAATTGTAGCATTCTTTGGGAGGGGGAAGATAAAAAAAGTTATAAGTGCACAGTAGAGAACAAAAAATAATCTAGAAGGAAACAAAGAAAAGCTGGGTAGCTTTAATAATAATGTGTAATATTTATTACATGGGTTTTCTTGAAATGGAAATTTATTGTTTTATATTGAATCCTCTCCTATGTTCTGCTATGTACATGGAATTTTTTTCTTGCTTTGTATTTAAGCTTAAAATTAATTTTTAAAATTTACCAAAAAAAAAAAAAGGGTAATGGGAAGAGATGCCAAATTGAACACCGGACCTGGAGAGGGGACTACATAGCCATGTGGCCCTTACAGGGAGCCATGTGCATCAATGAGCCAGCACCAGATGGAGGCTGAAACATCAACATAAATATAGATGGAGAATGAACATCTGTAGTCAGAGAAAGGTTAAACAGGAGAGAGACCTACAGGCTGTGAAATATGCATAGCCCTCCCAGAA
The DNA here is from genome assembly GCA_011680675.1 of Gymnobelideus leadbeateri. NCBI lineage: Eukaryota > Metazoa > Chordata > Mammalia > Diprotodontia > Petauridae > Gymnobelideus > Gymnobelideus leadbeateri. Next base: position 15,908 of record WOXC01010878.1, on the reverse strand, counting down.
AGAGAGAAAGAAATAAAGGAGACAAGAGTTTTGACAAGAAGCATTACAACTGGGAGCCAAGACTAGTAAGTACATCAGTAAACCGTATTCTGAGGAACAGCTAGCACTGCAGGCATAATGAGTCATGTGGAATGTATGTCTGGTAGGGAGACAACATGGAATCTAGCATCCCTGAGCACTTTCCCCACGGGGAAGGTGGAAGAGCTTTCTAGGTTGTCTATTGGCTTGGATATGAGCGTTTTCTGTATTTTTGTTTAAGCGAGACATTTAATATATTCAGTGTTTTCTTAGCCTGAATGCTTGCAACGAAGAGCAAAGCTCTTTTTCTATGAGAGATGTGCCAAATATTAATTTCCAGTTTTCTTGGATGGAAGCACGAGTCAGATATTTTTTGATAGATACAAGCCTGGTTCTGATGTTTCCAGGGTGAGAATATAAGACAGAGGTACTTTGTGAGGTCATTCTACCTCTTTCAAAAAAAAAAATAATCCTTTTATAGCAGAGGCTGAGGTCTAGTTGATGTATGGGTTAAAACCCAAAGGATGCCAACATTACATCTCTGCCTGTGTTTTACATGTACAAAGACTGAGATCATTCAGTTTTCTGCCTTAAAAGGAAGAACCTGTAAAATGGTAAGTTTTGAAGTCTTTTTATTATTCACAAATCAGCACTGTCTTAACAAAAAACCCAGCCACAAACAGACAGAAACAGAAACTATTTTCTTATTAAACTAGAACTAGGGAGTGATGCTGAGCAATGTGGGGTGACTGTACTTGATGCCAAGAACAGAAGAGATGCACAAAAGGCAGTAAGAGTTTATGAAAGCAATATATGCTTTCAGTTTCACAGGTGTAGAGTGTGTTAAGAAAAAAGGAGACACAAAATCCATTAGACTCACTAGAGTAAATAAGAGAGAACAGAACAATTGCTGAGAGTTCAGGGTTTTCTGTATCTCATTAAATCAACAAATAGTTATCATTGTGAATCATTAGGACTGCCCATTTCATATCTCTGCTGGCAGTATGCCAAGGTTATATTGTTTCTGACCATTTTATTTACACATATTGATGTTTGAGAAATAGTTGAGCTTCTTAATCTAAAACATTCAGAAGTCTTTCTTATATGCTGAACACTTCCAAGAAATTCACATACATATTATCTGGTTTCAGTTTTACCTGTAATTTCCCAGAATAGTTTTAACAACTAAAGGAAGGCTTGCTTTTCTCTATGGGAAGAGTAATTATATCCAGGTAACTGTGCTATGTATGCCATAGTCTACCTAGTGTGAGGAGTGAAAAGGCCTGGGAATCAGGAGGCTTGAGTACTAGTCCTGGCTTTTTACTAATTACCTCTATAACCTCAGGCAATCCTTTAGCCTCAGTTCTTCTGTAAAATGAGAAAGTGGACAAATGACCTCAAAGGTCTCTTCCAGGTCAATGCCTCATAGTCATGGCATGAGTTAGTTTCAGCTCAAACACTGAAGGTTTGCATTAAAGCTTCTAATGACTTCGGTTAGTGAGAATTTAAAAGCACACAGAGTTCTCTTACAAAGATTTTTTTATTGCTAGCATTTGTTTTAATATCACCTTTAATTCTGACTATAACCTTCTCTTTCCCTACTGGGCAAGCCACCTCTGCGAATAAGGGAAAAAACCTAGCTCAACAAGAACAGTAACACAAAAACCAAGCCAGACTATACATACATGTACACACACACATATAAATGTACACACACATACAAAGATATACACACATATACATACATACACACGGATATATGTATATGTGTGTGTATGTGTACAATATTCCACTCCCAGCAACTATGCAAAGAAAGGAGGGAGACACATTTTCTCAAAACTCTTTTCCAGGACAAGCTTGGTCATAATTACACAGCATTAAGTTTATTTATTTATTTATACACATCAATTCCTAAACTGTAGCACTACTCATTTTAAGCAAAGTGACTCGTTCTTTGTTAGCTGAAAATTTACTGGAGTATTCCATAATGCCTTATGTTAAATTAAATTCTCATCAGAAGCATGTTCATATTTATAAAGGTTTAGAGCCATTGAACTTACTATACAGCAGTTTTAAGTCAAAAGAAACATTTTGACTGATAAGGGTAAATATAAGACTTATAATGGAATGGATATTTCAATAACAACTATAATACAAAAAAACCCAGAATTTTATAATTTGTTTGCTCAATGCTACAAATCAGGGCAAAATAATCTGCTACAGATTTTCTATTATCTGATCAAAATGTTTCCAAGTTTTCTAATGAGAAGAAGTTCTAAATTAATGTTGAGGGAAAGAAAATGTAATTTAAAAAGATTAATATTAAACAATGTTTAATTTAGTAACATTTTATAGAAAATAGATAAGCAGAGGATAATCCAATTTAACATTTTCTCTTCAATTTATTTTTTACAGCAGAAAAGACGTTGATTTCTTTTTGAACATGATATGCCAAGTATCCTGAGCTTCCAGGAATGAAGTCATGAAGCTCACCAAGGAATTTCTTCATTGTATCAATAGAAACATAACCTACAGAGGGAAAACTGTATTTGAAGTGTCTTACTTCCTTTTTTTCAATCTTTTTGATCATTTGAGTTAGGAGTTGCACAGAAAAAAGACAAGATTCCAGTTATAGCAGTAAAATTGCTTAGATGAGTAAGTCTGAAGGAGGAGAAAGCAGGCAAAGGACTATGTACAAACCAGATACATATAGGATAAATTCACTAAACATACAAGATAATTTCACTGAATAAATGGAGTTTGCTATGCTTGTAATCCGAACCTAGAAGTTGCCTTTGCTTGGTGTTACAGGAGTCACTAGAATTGCCTGAATAGATGGAAGCAGGAGGTCAGATAATTTATATAACAAGAACACCATAAAGAAAGAAAAAGAAGTCTGAAAGACTTAAGCAATCTGACCAATGAAATGACCAACAATGACTCCAGGCTACTCACCTCCCAACAGAGGAGAAGTGGACTCAAGGTACAGAATGAGACATACATTTCTGGACATGGCAAACTGTGGATTTGCTCGCTTGGCTATGCTTGTGTCATCAGGATTGTTTTTACCCTGCTTACCATCATTCCATTTCTCTTCTGCCCTTTGTAGTTAAACTCCTTAGAAAGGCCATCTACAACAAGTGCCTTCACAGTGTCCTCTCACTCTTAACTCATTACAATCCATCTTCTAACCTTATCACTCACCTGCTCTTCCCAAAGTCACAAATGGTCTCTTAAGGGCCAAATCCAATGGCCCCTTCTCAGTCCTCACTCTCCTTGGCCCCTCTGCAGCCTCTGACACTGCTGATGACTCCTTGATGCTCTCTCTAGGTTACTACTCTCTCCTGGTTTGCCTACTTGTCTAACCCATCCCTGTCTCCTCTGCAGGATCCTCTTCCAGATCATGCCCTCTCTAACCTCAGATGTCTCTCAGGGGTCTGTCCTGGGCCCTCTTCTCTTCTCACTTGGTGATCTCATCAGCTCCTATGGATTTAATTACCATCTTTATGCTAATGAATCTCAAATCTACCTATCCCTCCCCAGTCTCTCTCGTGACCTCCAACCTTGCATCTCCACTTCCCTTTCAGACATCCCAAACTCCAACAGATATCTTAAACTCATTCTGTCCAAAACAGAACTCTCCTTAACTCTCCCCTCACCATTCCCTATGACTGTAGAGGGCAACACCATCTTCCCAGTACCTCAGGCTCACAAGCTAAAATTTATCTTGGATTCCTATCTCTATCCCCATATCCAAGCTGCTGCCAAGGCCTGACAATTTCACCTTGGCCACACCTCTTTGACATACCCCCTTCTCTCCTTGGACACTGCCACCCCTCTAGTGCAGGCCCTCATCACCGCACACCTGGAATACTGCTACAGCCCTGGGGGGGACACTGTTTACCTCGAGTCTCTCCCCACACTAATCCATCCCTCATTTAACTACTAAAGTGATTTTCTTAAAATAAAGGTCTGATTAAGTCACACCCTGTAATGGGAATGGGAATTTTAAGATCTTCCCTGACCCTTAAGTTTGAAGACCTCCCCTGCTTTGAAAGTAAACTCTGCCCCCTGGTAGGCTGAATGTAGTCACATGGAGCCTGTGGTAGGAGGGGTTTGCTGAAGGGAAGCAGAGCCCACAGTAAGCTGGTCAGAGCTAGCCAGACGTGGGGGAGAGAGGAGGACCTCAGGCAAGGAGATAGTGAGGTTTGTGAGTAAATATTGATCTTGCATTGGTTTGTGGGAAAGCTGAAGGATACTGTGGCTCTCAGTGTTATGGCTTCTGAATATCTTTGATACTATGATAGGATCGGTTTACTGGTTTTGGGATTTGGTTTTCTGGTCTAAATAATGCTTCAGTTCTATCCTCTATCTGAAGAATCTGATATATTTTGCAATCAAACAGATACTTATAGTCACAGTCTTTATCGTGATCATGGGCGCTGTAAATATTGCACCAGGGCTACACACCCCTACTTAATAACTCCAGTGGCTCCCTATTGCCTCCAAGATCAAATACAAAATGCTCTGTTTGGCATTCAAAGCCCTTCATAATGTAGGTCCCTCCTACCTTTCCAGTTTTCTTACACCTTACCCCCCAGCACATACTCTTTAATCCAGTGACACCGGCCTCCTGACTGTTCCACAAACAAGACACTTGACTCTAGGCATTTTCTCTGGCTCTCCCCCATACCTGGAATGCCCTCACTCCTCCGATTTGATTGCTGAGCTCCATGGCTTCCTCTAAGTCCCAACTAAAATATACTACCTTCCATAGGAAGCCTTCCCTAACCCCTCTTAATTTCAGTGTCTTCTCCTATTTATCCTTCATGTGGCTTGCTCTGTGTATATCTGTTTGCATGTTTTCTCCTCCATCTGAAATGTAAGCTCCTTGAGGGCAGGGAGATACAAAGAAGGACAAAAGAAAGTCCCCAGTGTCTGGTACATAGAAGGTGCTAAATGTTTACAGAATTGAAAATTGAATTATTTGAGGACGGGAGACAAGAAACAGTGGAATTAGTGACAGTGCCAAAAAAAATAAGAAAAGAAGGTTGTTGAAGTATGATAAAAAAAAAACAAAAACATACAGACGAGGAGAGCACGAAGTCCAGAAGGAAACAAAAACAAGCAAGACAACCTTAAAAGCCAGACGTTCCATCACTACATACGCTGTTGCTGTCTTAAGTGGGCTCAACGTTATAGAGATTCGCATGTAAGTGTATTCCCACATATACATGGAACACTTTTTCTATTTTCTTGTTCCCTGTGCAGGACAAGAATCTTAGCCCAGGTGACTGTTCCCCCATACCTAACTACAGTGAACTCTCTCCTTACCTTTACCTCTTAGAATACTGGTTCCCTTCCTGGCTCAGCTCAAGTGTCATCTTCTACAGGAAGCCCTTCATCCCCCCCCCCCCAAGGTACTAGAGAGCCCCCTCCCCCTCATTCCTTTGCCTTTACTTCATACATATTTCGTATTTCCTTGAAATGTAGGTGTCATTTCTCCTAAAAGAATGAGAACACCTTCAGGACAGGGACAAGACCTCTTTTTTTGTCCTTGTAACCCTAACTCATTGTAGGCATCAGTAAACACTTGTTCTTTGACTGACTCATCAAAGAACCATAAGCTGCCATTGAGAATATGAAAATCTACTAACAAATTGCTCTAACTCCCTCCCCCACTCCCAAAAGTGGATTTAAAAAAAAAAATTGAATACAGAAATATAAATGCAGGGGGTAAAGAATTATTTGTTAATATATAAATGCATAAAAACCAGAAACATTTTTCCTTCAGACTCATCAAAAACAATAATAACAAATATCTTATTTGATCCTTACAAAAACCCTGGAACACTGGTGCTATCAATCCCCATTTTACAGACAAAGAAACTGATGCACCAAGAGGTTGTAACCTACTAAAGGTCACACTGTTAGTAAATGTCTAAGGCTGGATTTGAACTCAGGTCTTTCTAACTCCAATTCACTCTATCACATAGATATACCAATATAATTTACTGAATACTAGAAAGAATAAAATAATTCCATTTATGTCTTAGTAGGATAGCCAATTATTTTCTAGAACTATATTTGACTTTTTTGTGGCAGAGGCAGTGATGGTAGTGTGTGGGGAAGGGATAACAGTCTAGTGCTCTTTATCCAGCAATGAAGAAAGAAGCACAGTAGCACTACTACATGTCTAAACCTTACTTCATGTCTTAATTGAATCATCAATATTAATGTCTTTCATTGGTCTTTCTTTAGATATAATTCATCACCTTTAAACATCCAGGAAGCCAAGATTCTTCTAAGCCAACTAATTTCTACTGACAGTATTTTTTTTAATCATGCAGTAGCACGGAGAGGCATGGGGCCCATAAGGCTGTGCTAACTGCCATGAACAGAAAGAGAACAATTTACATGACGCCCACAACAATGAAATGCGAAACAATTCTGAAAGACTACAGAACTCTGACCAGCATGGTGACCAATCACAATTTCAGAAGACTGAAGATGAGGCACAGCACCCACTTTTGGTACAAAGGTTACAGAGAAGAGGTGCAGGATGAGGCATACATTTGCAGACATGGATAATATGCTGAATTGTTTTGCATGACTATATTTACTGTAATAAGGGATGGCTTCTATCTGGCAAGAGAAGGGTGATTTGATGGGTGGTGATAGAGATGCAAAAAAGGCAAAGAAAATAGCATCAACAAAATATTTTACAAGTACATAAAAGAAAAAAAGTTCAGAAGGGAACACAAAACAATTCTGTAACTGCGTTAAATTCAGTGTTTTTAAACTGCATAGAACAAACTCAGGGTCATATGCAATGCCCTTTTTTGTTCTTTGTATATTGAAGTGTTCATGTTTGTTAAGTTTGTAATAAAAAACTTAAACCTGAAAAAAATTGTTAATGTACACACTTAACTCTATCTGCTCACTATTCTCCCTTTCCCAATGGTATGATCCCATTAGTTACTATTTGAAGTTGGCTTTGAGAGCCGCTGGCTTCCATTTCCCCCACAATTTGGGTCTCTTGAGAGGTTATATGGATTAGTGAATAGAGAGCTAGAATAAGGAAGACCTGGGTCCAAGTCCTGTCTCTGACATATGGTATCTCGGGCAACTCTCCAAGACTATTAAGTTGCAAAACAGTTGCAGACCTGCATAGATAGATGGAGAGAGGGAATTGTATTTCCTCATTGGAAGCTTCTTACACCAAGAAATCACAGGTCTGAATGACAAAAAAAACAAAACAAACCCCAACTATTACTGCCTATTATTAGTCTACTAATACCATTAAATATCAATTAAGTATAACATCTGAGTGTGAATTTGCTCCCTTCACCTTTGTTTTTATGAATGACAGGAAATGGGCTAGATTTGTCAAGCTACTAAAGTGTTATATTTTCATCCTACAACTTGATCACTTGTATCTTCTCTATAAAAATCTGTTCAAACTTTTTTTTCTCTCCTTTTTTTTTTTTACCTGTTACCATGTTATTCACTGGATAATTCTGAAGAGGATAATATAGTTGTTTTCCTGCAACTGGGGTCCTTAAGAAATGCTTTTTTGTGCTGCAAAATGAAATGTACAAGGCAAAGCCCCATGTGTTACAATACAGATTAAAAAAAACAACCTAGAACATTTTATTTAAATTTAGCATATGGTAGCTTCAATGCTTCATTGTTCTGAACTAGGATCTTAGTGGGTAAAACTATATTAAATGGCATTTTACTTTTATATTATCTTTTGTCATCCTTAGCAAATATGCTTACAAAGTTAAGAGTTAAAGGGAGTACATCTTTGGTTCATTTGAACCACTGGCTCCATACTTTTAAAAGTACACTTGAAATTAGTTAGTTCAATTTTGCACAAGGATTAATAGCAAGTATTCCAAAAAGGAGGCAGAGACAGTAGATACATTTTTTAAATTGTTGCATATTTGATAATGAAAACCTAAAACAGCAAACTCTTATTATTCAGCACTGTATTACTGAGAACTTCATCAAGTAGTATCTCCATGCATCATTACCTTAGTGATAGAACACCCCTAATTACCTCAAGATTCTGAAATGTCTTTTGAACCATTAAACAAATTTAAATTACGGTATGATTTGGTTGTATATTTAATTGAATTCTAATACTTTCAAAAGCTAAGTAAGCTACCAATGCTTATTGTTTATTAACAAGAACACACTCTCTACTCATTCCAGATAAAATAAGTTACTCTACTTAGAACTTCCTCTAGTAGTTTTTTCTTCACTGGAGGTTTTGAAAACCAGCTCAAGATTCCAGGAATCTGAGCACAGTAACACAAATATAAAAATTTACTTAAAAAGCTAGTCTTTCCATGATGAAAAATGCTATCCACCTCCAGAACTCTTGAGTACAGACAAGCATACTTTTAAAATTGCTTTCATTTTTCTTGTTCTTGCATGTGTGTTTTCTTTTGCAACATGGCTAATATGGAAATGTTCTTCATGACTTGACATGTTTAATTCACTATCATATTGCTTGTTTTCTCAAGGGGTAGAGGAGGAGCAGGAGGAAGGAGAATTTGGAACTCAAATTGTAATAAATAAATGTTAACATTTTTTTACATGCAATTGGAAAATATTTAACAAAATAAAAACATATTAAAAATTTAAAAATAAAAAGCTAGTCTTCTTGAAATGTATTATTAAGAAATCTTAAAAGTCTAAAAATAAGATTCATTTAAACTCCTCTAGGAATGAAACACACTGCTCACAGAAAATGGGAACCACAGATATTTTATATGCTTCCCAAGAATTAAAAGAAAAGCTATGCAAAATTAAGTTAAGAGTTTGGGAAGAGTATGACCTAAAAATCCAATTCGGCTAATTCAGGCAAAATAAATTCCCCTTCTGCCACCAGAACTGCCTCTTCACAAATCATTTCCTCTTCTTCGGCTCTTGTGACCTTAGGCCTTTTGAAGGCTTCACACCTAGATTTTATTTGTGCTCCCACAGTGCTCTCTGGTGGTTCCACATGGAAAGCACCATGTAGAGACTTTAAGGAATCTAGGGTGAAAAAAAGAACTGAGGGTAGGGTCTCTGTTCCCTTTCTTCTTTGGGCTACTGCTCTTTTACCTAATCATTCCTCTTAAAGTCCTAAAAATTACATGTATTTTCTCTTCTTAGAATATCTTTTTAATATTAATATTTTTTTCTCTACCCTCTACTTTTCTGCCTACCAAAACCATCCCAGTCTCTCTCCTATTGACTTTTCCCAAACAGGCTTCAATACCAAGAGCCCTCTTTAAAGTGAGTAAAAAGGGAAGTCAGCCTTAATGATCCCAATAAGCAAGAGAATAGTGGGTCAGGGCTAGGCTATGAGTAAAATAGTATTTTGGCAGTGCCTAAGTTTCAAAATATGGCAGCTCCATTTAAAAACAAACAAAAGTCTAGTTTATTTCCTAATTCTTATTTTTATTACTGATAATTCAAAGCTAGAAACTTGTATTCTAATGAAACTTTTCAGTTCCCTAATATAGAATGCTTGCTGAATAAATGAATCAATGATGGAATACAAAAAATTGTGGGATTGGTAACACAAATTAAATTTTATAGTTGTATTACTGATCTTTCAGTAATTCACCTAGGCATTAGGGAAATAAAATAGTGTAATTTTTTCTTCTTTTATTCACCATCCTACTCCCTATAAATTCAAGGATTCAGAATGGAATTACTGATTTGTGTTTTTTTTTCATTATCCCAATAACAAGTAGTGATAAACACAATACCTTATGGATAGATCCTTTTCAGGCTGTGTCAATAATTCAGTATTTTCCCTAAGCTGTTTCTGTATTTCACTTGGCTTTACCTCATTATGCTGTGGACAGACAAATAAATTGTATAAAAAGACAGTTCACAGATGACCTACTAAAATTTCTTAAACAAAAGTAAAATAATTTAAACAAAAAAAATTTTTAATACTCCTGACTCATTTGGCAGGATGATAAATTCCATAAAGGTTACAAGCCAGGAAAGTAAATCAAATTGAAACGCAAGAAATGAAAACCTTAAACTTTTTTAAAGTTCCAAATGGAGCATTTAGTTCTAAAGTAACTGAATCATTCAAAGTACTACAAGTACTTTTATTACTGGTATCCTCACATAATATAATGAATTGGATGCTAAAACTTACAGAAATTTTCCCCATTACTGTCACCAACATTAATGCCCAAATGCTTATTAAAATATTTGATCTGATAGCCCCTTGAGAAGAGAATTACTATCAATTAAATAGGCTATTAACTTTGAAACAGCCCCTATAATCACAGCATCTCAACGTTAAAAGGTGGCTCAGAAGTTATCCAGTTCAAATCGTACTTGATCAGGAATCCCCTCAATAATATCCCCCAAAGGTCATGCCTGAAGATTACTAGTGATGAGGTCCCTTCTACATCCTGAAGCAATACATTACACTTCTGAACTCTTTAAATCATTCTTCCCATGCATCATGCCTCAATCTGCTTCTCTATAGCCCACCATGCCTAGTTCTGTCTTTTGGAACAAAGCAAAACAAGTCTGATTAGAAAACCTTCAAATACAGTAAGGCATCTATCAAGGTTTCTCACCCACCTATTGTCAAGTAAGTCTTCACTAATATAAACATCCATGGTTCTTTCAAGGGAGCCTCAGATGACATAGTTTTGATCCCTTCACCATCTGGAGGAACTTATTCTCTCCTAAAATGTTCCTTCCTCTCCCATCTCTTCGAAGAGGTAAGGACATTAGGCATGTGGAACACTGAATATGGTAAAGACTTTTTCAATGTCAGTTAGTTTCACTATCTTCCCCATTTTTTTTTTTTTGTTATAAATAATTTTTCTCTGGTAAAGGGAGAGGGAAGGATACACTGGAAAATGTAGATAAGGTAAAACTGAAAGATATCAACAAAAACTTATTTTAAAAAAGAAATAGAAAACAATGTGGTGCCTAGAACTAAACATAACGCTCCAGATGTGTTCTGACCAGGGCAGTACAACGGGACTATCACCTCCCTTGTTCTGGATACTATTCTTCTCTTAATGAAGCCTAAAACAGAACTAATTTATTTGGTTGCCATGTTATACTACTGACTCATGTGGGGCTTGGTGTCCACTAAGACTGTCAGGTCTTTCATACAAAGACTGTTATTTAGCAATATGTCTACCCCTCTACTCCCCAAACCCTGAACCTGGGCAACTGGTTTTCTGAACCCCCTTAGAGGATTTTGCATTTAACTCTTAAATTCCACTATATTAGATTCAGTCTACTCTTTTTAAACGGTTTTTATTATTTTATTTTTGGATCTTTATTCTATTCTTTTTTTGTTTGTTTTTGCTTTTTGGAGGGAAATTGGGGTTAAGTGACTTGCCCAAGGTCACACAGCTAACATGTGTTAAGTGTCTGAGGCCAGATTTGAAATCACATCCTCCTGACTCCAAGACTGGTGCTCTATTCACTGTGCCACCTTGCCACCCCAAATTGGCCTCTTTGAACTTCTACCCATCGCTCCTAACTTCTCCCTCTGGGGCCAAGCAGAACAAATCCAGTCTATCTTCCACATGACAACACTTCAAATAGTTGACAGTTACCATGCCTCCTCTATGACTTTTCTATTCCAGCTTAAACAAACCCCACCCTTGAGGCATCATCACTGTCCTCACTATTCTCCCTCTAGATGTGCTGCAGTTTACCAGCGTGCTTCCTAAAAAGCAACCCCTGCAAACGGAACATGGCTAAACATAACCTGACCAGAGCTGAGTGCATACAGCAGGGCTGTCACCTCCCTAGTCCTAGGCACTTAATGAAGCCCTAAACTACATGAGCTTTTGAGCTATTATCTCTCAGTCCTTACTCAGGTTGAGCCTGCAATCCACAAGAATCTCCAAATTTTTTTCAGATGAATTACTGTCTAGTCATACCATCTCCATCTTATGAAGTTGATTTTTTTGAACCCAAGTATAAAACTTTACATTTATTCTCATTAAAATTCAACACTGTTTATTGGGGAGACGACTATTTTTTAAAATATGCAATTAAGGAGGGGCATAATGGGAGAAACAAATTATTTTTTAAAAACAAAAAAGGATATTTATGATATGATGTTCCACATTAATTTCAATATAATTTATTGCTATGCATTGATTGGTGCTGCTCTGAATGAAAACTCAGGCACTACCAAAGAGGAATGATGAAAATATACTACATATCTTGTTACAAAAAACAGCATTTTAATGCACTGCCTTTAATGGGGTATGATTGCTATAGATATTACTGTCATTGAGAATGGATAGGCAGTACTTATTTTAAAAAAGTGTTAAGAGCACAGGATTTAAAGTGAACCTCATTTATACTTTTAAATCACTGTAATTCTAAAACACATATGCTATATAATAGTTTAAAAAAGATTTAAGCCTGCCAAAATCTTTTTGTATCCTAACTCATATATTAGCTCTCCTACTTAGTTCTGTTAATCTGCAAATCTGATAAACATATCATCTTATACCTTATTCAAGTCAATGGCAAGAATTTTCAGCGTTAAGAACCAGGCACAGATCCATGGGGCACTCGATTTGAGGCCTCTTTTCAATCTGATATTGAACAATTAATGTTTACTCTTTGGGTCTAGTTAATAAACCCAATCTGAACCCACCTGGCTGTATTAGCTTCTGAAAGATATCTCTCCATTTTTTTCCAAAAGAAAAGCATTAAAGATTTTTTCAAATAAGTTGCTAAAAATCTAGGCAACCTATGCCCATAGAATGAATCCTCTTGATCTACCAGCCTAATTCAAAAAGGAAGTAAAATTAGTTTGTTATATCTGGTTCTTAATAAATCCATGCCGGCTATCTGTGATCATAAGTTCCTCATCTAGATATTCACTAATCATCCCTTTGTTAAGGAATCCTAGAAATCTGCTTGGAATCAAAGGCAAGCTGTGCCAATTGGTTTTGCTTAAAGTAAGGTTCAATTGGGAGAAGGTTGGATTAGCAAGTGACTAAGATTAAAAAAAATTTAAGCATCAGTAAAACATTAAAAAATTCTAATTTAATTTTTCTAAATGCATAGGCAACAATTTCAAAAACTTAAAACAGTATTTCTTAAGGGTCTTTTTTTTTAAATACACTCAAATAAAACTATGTATATGCACGCATTACCAAATGAAAAACAATGGGGGGAGTGCAAAAAAATAAGATAAGAAAAGCGCAAAAAATGTAAAATTATCCCAATATAATTAGAAGTGTCAAATCAGTTTGAAGCTGGTAGAAAATTTAGCTAATTTTCACTTTTTGCACAGAAAAAAAAGCCATCCATCCAATGGGTACAATTTACAAGGAAGAGTTACAAAGATTATATTAGCAGAGTTATTGGGATTATAAAGGCATTCCTTACTTAATGGAATAAATGTGGTCATATTCTAGATTCTCTTATGTATAATTTTACAGTTACATGAATCTACATAACTACCATAACAGAGCAGCTTATTAATCATGCAATAATAATAAGCACTTTTGAATTCATTTAAACAACTCACATATTTAATCATCATCTTGTCCTATTTTGCTAAAATACTTATTTTTTTCTCTTTTTAAATCTTTATTATAAGGAATTATCTCTGGGTAAGGGAGTGAGGATGAATATATTTGAAAATTAAAGTTATATAAAAACAATTTAGGCAGTTAAGTGACCCAGTGGATAAAGCTCTGGTCCTAGAGTCAGGAAGTTCAAATGAGTTCAAATCCAGCCTCAGACACTTACCAGCCATGTGCCTGAGCAAGTTATTTAACCTCTGTTTCAACTTTAAACATAATGGCACCTAACTCCCAGGTCCCAGGGTTGTGAGGCTCAAATGAGATAATATTTGTAAAGTCCTTAGCACAGTGCTTGGGGCAGTAGGTATTTCATAAACACTAGCTGTTACTATTACTAGTATTACTGCCATCACCATCACCATCATCAAGATTAAGAATAATAATAATAACAAATGAAATGTGTCAATAACATTGGTTTTTCAAATAAATAGTCACCACATTACTCTCTTCCCAAAACCTTTATGCAGTTAAATCAAAGTAATATTCATTTATCTTACCTTCTCTGTCATTACATGATTGTTCTGCTCCCAAATAAAACTACCGATTTTTTTTCTTATTTCTGTAGTAGAGAAAAATAAATGCTTTTCAGAAAAAAACCACATTTTTAGCATGACATTACAGCAATTTTGTGGAACTTTGCCTGAAACTACCAATTTGTAAAATTTGCAGGGTGATTCTATTAAACACATATTTGCATATGTAGGATCATCAGGATTACAAATGTTTAAATTTTATATTTGCTTCTAATGATTGCTTGTACTCCCAGACTATATGAAGATTTTGGGGATAAATTCTGGGATTATTTTAATTCTCACCAAATGTTTGAGTAAAAAACATGATTGTTATTATGCTATTTTAATGTAATTGTGCCTAAGAGCAATGAATGATACCACAGAATTTTCTTTTACAGTTTTGAGGTAGTCTGATCAGATCAGGTAGAGAAGTAAAGGGGAAATATAGGCAGAAATTACCAGAGTGAATGATTATTCCATAGGTGTAACACAAAAAGAACTGTTTAAACCTACATATGTAACACAATCTACTCCACTCATGCCAAGTACTTGATGTTTGCTTGCTATAAATTTGTTAAGAATGCCAGTTCCTTTTTCTCTTTTTAAAATTACTACTAAGTATAAAATAATATAATCCCTTGTGTTCAGGTGCTACTAATCCAAGTCAGGACAAAAGGTACCTGAGTGGCTATGTCTTCTACAGGCACAGATCCTCAACATAAACTTTGTCTTTTTGAAGGGGGGAAGGCAGGGCAATTGGGGTTAAGTGACTTGCCCAAGGTCACACAGCTAGTAAGTGTTAAGTGTCTGAGGTCAGATTTGAACTTAATGTCCTACTAATTCCAGGGCTAGTGCTCTATTCACTGTGCCACCTAGCTGCCCCATGTTTTTGTTTTTTTGGTTTTTTTTAAAGCCTAGACACTCTATTTCAAGACTTATGTGAACTGAAGCAAAGTGAAATCAGCAGAATCAGAACATTGTACACAGTTACTCAGCAATACAATAACCTAAGACAATTCCAAAGGACTTATGAAAAATGCTATCCACATCCAGAGAAAGAATAGAATCTGAATGCAGATTGAAGCACACTTTTTTTTTCTTTGTTATTCTTTTTTTTGTTTTGTTTTTTGGAGGGTAATTGGGGTTAAGTAACTTGCCCAAGGTCACCCGGCTGGGGTTTTTTTTTGTTTGTTCGTTAAGTGTCTGAGGCCGGATCCGAACTCAGGTCCTTCTGATTCCAGGGCCGGCGCTCTACTCACTGCACCACCTAGCCACCCCCTTTCTTTGTATTCTTATGGTTTTTTGGTTGGCATTTTCTTTTGCAACATGGCTAATATTGAAATGCAGAACATTTCCATACATGACTATATATATATATATATATAAAATCGATATATCAAAATATATCAAATTGCTTGCCTTCTCAAGGTGAGGTGCAGGGAGTGAGGAAGAGAATATGGAATTCAAAAGTTTTTAAAAAGTAATGTTAAAAAGAATTTTTGTTTACATGTAATGGAGAAAAATAAAATTAGAATTAAATGTAAAATTAAAAAAATAAACAGTATTATGAATACCTTGTGAATAAGTAAGAACTTTCTTGCAATAAGATAGGAAAATAAAATTTAGTGAAGTAAGATCTCAAAGTAGGAAAATACAGTATAAAAGAAGGAGAGTTAGAATACATTAGTAGTTAAGAAGTTGGTTTGGGGTAATTGAACTTGTTAGAATGTTTCAACACTTTTATACACTTTTCACTTTTCCTAACCTT